>JABLUY010000095.1:29014-122408 GCA_013306675.1 Thraustochytrium sp. TN22
AGATGCTCGCCGTATGCGAGCGCGAAGCGTCCTTTCCCCCGTTTCGGAGTCCTCCTCTCGCGAATAGTCGCGCACGGCCTGGTCGAGAAAGCTCTCCATCGCGCTTCTCACATAAAGAGAGATCACATCCGCGAAGTTGGTGGACCGTGCGCGAGGGCGAGTCAGCTCGTAGCTCAGACGTCTTACCAGCATGACGTCTGCAAAACGCCAGCTCTGCATCTTGAACATGGGGTACTCTGGCTCGATCGCCAAGAGACAGTCTGGCAGACTCAAGGCGAAGGCCTCCCCCTGGCCTGGCACGAAGGCGAGCTCAAGCTTGCGTCCTGCCTGCTGCGCGCAGAGGACTGCCCACAGGCTCCATGGCCGCTCCAGTGCGAGAATGCGGGCCCAATCGTCCACGATGAGGGCGACGCGGTGGGACTTTGCGATGAGAGACCGCAGCAACTCCGTCTGCGCCCAGTCCACGGCCGCCCAGTCCGCGTCCCCGGCCTTGCCACCCATGGCTTCTGTGCAAACACTGCCTTGAAAGAGGCGGCTGCTGGTGCAGGCCAGGTCGAGCCAAACGTAGTCCGCATCGTCGAGCGCCTCAAGTGCGGCAACGAGGTCCGCAAAGCCGCACTCCCAGGCATGAATGACAAAGATGCCACCGTTCTCGGGCCCGACGGGACTGTCAGTGTCCGCGTCCAGACTGCGCACGTAGATGCTCTCGCCCGCGGCACGGAGCGCCGGCTCGATGACGAGGCTCGCCACGTCGAAGGTGCTCCACCTCTCGCGCGGCTTGTGCAACGCATCGCGGCCCTCGCGGACTTCGATCGTGTGGCTGCCGCCGCCGAGCGCGCGGACCTCCACCACGCCGCCTTCGCGCGCGTGGACCAGCTCCAAGCTCGCGCCGCGCGGCGCGTGCAGGCCGAGGTCCCGCTTCGCCTCGAGAAGGTGCACGCCAGTCGCCAGCGCCCCGCTCCGCACGCCCTCGGCCAGTTCGCGCAGGAGGGCCAGGCGGATCGGCCGCGCGTCCAGCAGCTGGGCTGCGCCACGCCGCGCCGCGCTTTGTCTCCGCGCCGTCAGCGACGTTCGCAGCGAAAGCGACGCCCGCGAGGCGGCAGTACTCGCCCTTCGTCGCGACATCGCGCAAGGCGAGGCGAGGCGACGCCGACGCCGATGCCGACGCCGACGCAGGGAGCGGGAAGCGAGGCGGTGGCACGGTGACGCTGCGCCCGAGGTTGCTCCGCGCCCGCGCGCCGCCGCGCCTGCCGGCGCTCCCAATGATGTTCTGAGCTTGCTGCTGTGCTAGGCCTAGACCACCAGAGAACGGAGCGCGTGCAGCCAGGCAGTCAGCGCCTGCCTGTCACGCAAGCGCAAAGTAGGTGACCATCAAGATGAAGAGCCCGAGAAAGAGACCCGGTCCTTGCGCTCAAGATCAAGGCGATAAAAACACGGCCGAGGAAAGGGAGTCGCGTCACGCCGGGCCTTCAAGTTGATCCCGCCTCGCTCGCTTGACTCACATCAGTCGTTCCGCTTCGCTTGCAAACCTTGAGTGCGGTGAAGTGCACCAAGTTGTGCGTGCGACCTCTCTCTCCACTGCCAGCCTGAAGACGATCCAGGAGCGGTGCTTGCTTGCTAGAGGCTGTTGCAAGGGTTTCGTGATTGGTGGTGGGTAACCCTCCCAGCTGGTGGCCGCCCATGCGGTAGAGTCAGATGGTTGGAAAAAGGTTAGGAAGAGCTTGGCTCGGCTCGCTCGGGCGGGCGCTGCGCATCGCAGCGAGTTGCGTGATCTCTCACTTCAACCTTAGGACGTTTCAGACTCAAAGTCAGCTACTACTTGTGCGTGGTGGAGAAAGCGCCAGGTGCGAAGTGCGAGGTGGGGGGCGCTCGCCTCGCGGTCAGAGCCGGAGCGGGCCGCTTCTGACGATGCGCCGATCCAACCAGTTCAGATCTGTAGTATTGGGAGGGTCGGGCTCGTCGTGTTGGCCGGACTCGGCTCTCTTGACCTGATCGGAAAGCTCCGCATAACGTAGCGCGTTGAGGTCGTCGCCGCGAGCCCGAAAGATGCGACCCGTTTCGTGGAAATCAAAGCTGAGCAAGGATGTCACCTTGCCGTTGCTGTCTGTGGCACGCAAGGAGATCGCGCGAAAGGCCCAGTGCAAGGCATTGTCGGTGTCGCCCGTGTCCAAGTATATTCTGCGGAGCAAGGAAGCTGCCGGAGCAGAGGTTGGGTTCATCTCGATCGCACGGAGCGCAATGTCGAGGGCATCTTGTGGCTGCCCACGTCTGGCAATCGCACTGGCTGTTTTGACGGCGAAAAAGGAGATGTCGTGCTTCCACGCACGTCGCAGCGAGAGCGCGAAGAACTCGTCGGTCGCCTCCACCCATGAATCGAGCGAGGTCCGGCTGAAATAGCGCCGTGAAAAGTGCAGGAGAGCCGCACGCTTCCTGATGAGAATCCCATCGCCGCCCGCCAAGAGCGCATGCGCACGGGTTTCAAAAGGGAGAGCCGCGCGGAGGTTCTGGCCGATGGGCTGTTCGCTTCTCCACAGCAGGGCTCCGCGAAGTACGATGATCGCTTGTACTCGTTGAGAGACATGCCCAATCCGGTCGATGATGTCGGCCCGGCGCGTGTGGTAGACTATTTCCTCTGGTGAAGACCGCCCTAACGTCTCTGGCTTTGCCTCCTTCGCGAGCTGCTCGAGGACGAACGCGTGGCGCATGGCATCTTCCGGGGTGCAGTCGGTGAGCAGTCGGTCCGCGCGCTCCAAGAGCGTCTTGGAGGAGGCCCGATCTCCCACACGCGCGTGTTGAGCCGCCATATCCATGAGTGTGCCTATGAGTGCACGGTCCTTGCGTCCGTAGAGCGCTTCTAGCATGGTGAGCGCCTTCTTGAGCAGGCCAAGGTTGCGAGCCGCATGCTTCTTTGCCACTACTGTCTCGCTTGTTCTGTTCGCGTGCCTGCGCGCACGATAGAGGCGCCCAAGGAGCCTGTTCGTGAAAGCCACATCCCGATGCTCGGGGCCGAGGAGCTCGCGCCGAAGACGCAGCGCCTCGTCCAGAAACGGCTTAGCTAGAGCAGGCCGCGAAGGCTTCTCCTTCTTGCCATTTGCAGCTTCGTCATCCACTTCGTCTTCCTCGGGCTCAGCGTCGCTCGGGCTCAGGCTCCAGGATCGCAGGAGGTGCTCCGCAGCGGCCTCGAGGGCCTCTGTGTGAGCACGCGGGTCGTCATGGCGCTTCGCCTGCTCGAACGCAGCCGCTGCCATGCGCTCTGCCGTGGGCGCGTCCGTGGCGGCTTGGACTGCTTCCAACAGGGTCTCTACCATTGTCGAATGCGCCGGGCCGGCGATGGCCTCGCAGGCAGCGAGGTAGCGGCCGAGGCTCGCCTCGCCGCGGCCCTGCAAGCATACTTCGCCCCAGTAAAAGGCGGCAGTAGCAGCCGTGCGGGTTTTCGGGTGAAGGAGCCCGAGCGCTGCGGCGCGCTTCGCACAGAGCTCCTCGAGCAGGAGCGCCTTGTCCTTGGCCGGCAGCGCGCCCATAAAGCCCACTCTCGACAAGGCAAACGCCGCGCTCGGCGAGGGGTCGTCGTCGCACACGCTCATGGCGTGGCGGTAGTGCGCGATGGATTCTGCAAAGCGAGGTTCCTTTTGCAGGGTCAGACCATGGCCCAGGAATTTATGTGCGCCACAGACCCAGCGGCTGCTACTGCCGAGGGTCGCAAGGCCAATCTTGAGCGCCTCTCGCGCGGCCCCCACCACCTCGTCGTAGAGCCCCTCTTTCCCGAGAATACTCATCCTATTGGCGCGGACGGCGGCCGGCTCATTCGGGTCCGTGTCCGGGAGCTCCGCGTAGATCCCCAGGGCTTCCTCGAAGAGTTCGCACGCCTGCGACTTGCGCGAGCGCGCTTCTTGGAGCGCGCCGAGCGCGGCGGTGACGCGCGCGATCTCCACGCGCGGCGCGTCGCCGTGGACAGTAAGCAGCGCGTCTCGAACCTCGCGAAGCTCTTGCTCGCTCACTTGGAGCTTACAGTCGGCTTCGGGTTGAATTCTCCAGGATGCTCGCCGTATGCGAGCGCGAAGCGTCCTTTCCCCCGTTTCGGAGTCCTCCTCTCGCGAATAGTCGCGCACGGCCTGATCGAGAAAGCTCTCCATCGCGCTTCTCACATAAAGACGAATCACATCCGCGAAGTTGGTGGACCGTGCGCGAGGGCGAGTCCGCTCGTAGCTCAGACGTCTTACCAGCATGACGTCTGCAAAACGCCAGCTCTGCACCTCGAACATGGGGTACTCTGGCTCGATCGCCAAGAGACAGTCAGGCAGACTCAAGGCGAAGGCCTCCCCCTGGCCTGGCACGAAGGCGAGCTCAAGCCTGCGTCCTGCCTGCTGCGCGCAGAGGACTGCCCACAGGCTCCATGGCCGCTCCAGCGCGAGAATGCGGGCCCAATCGTCCACGATGAGGGCGACGCGGTGGGACTTTGCGATGAGAGACCGCAGCAACTCCGTCTGCGCCCAGTCCACGGCTGCCCAGTCCGCGTCCCCGGCCTTGCCACGCATGGCTTCTGTGCAAACACTGCCTTGAAAGAGGCGGCTGCTGGTGCAGGCCAGGTCGAGCCAAACGTAGTCCGCATCGTCGAGCGCCTCAAGTGCGGCAACGAGGTCCGCAAAGCCGCACTCCCAGGCATGAATGACAAAGATGCCACCGTTCTCGGGCCCGACGGGACTGTCCGTGTCCGCGTCTAGACTGCGCACGTAGATGCTCTCGCCCGCGGCACGGAGCGCCGGCTCGATGACGAGGCTCGCCACGTCGAAGATGCTCCACCTCTCGCGCGGCTTGTGCAACGCATCGCGGCCCTCGCGGACTTCGATCGTGTGGCTGCCGCCGCCGAGCGCGCGGACCTCCACCACGCCGTCTTCGCGCGCGTGGACCAGCTCCAAGCTCGCGCCGCGCGGCGCGTGCAGGCCGAGGTCCCGCTTCGCCTCGAGAAGGTGCACGCCAGTCGCCAGCGCCCCGGTCCGCACGCCCTCGGCCAGTTCGCGCAGGAGGGCCAGGCGGATCGGCCGCGCGTCCAGCAGCTGTGCCGCGCCACGCCGCGCCGCGCTTTGTCTCCGCGCCGTCAGCGACGTTCGCAGCGAAAGCGACGCCCGCGAGGCGGCAGTACTCGCCCTTCGTCGCGACATCGCGCAAGGCGAGGCGACGCCGCTGCCGACGCCGCTGCCGCTGCCGACGCAGGGAGCGGGAAGCGAGGCGGTGGCACGGTGACGCTGCGCCCGAGGTTGCTCCGCGCCCGGGCGCCGCCGCGCCTGCCGGCGCCTGCCGGCGCTCCCAATGATGTTCTGAGCTTGCTGCTGTGCTAGGCCTAGACCACCAGAGAACGGAGCGCGTGCAGCCAGTCAGCGCCTGCCTGTCACGCGAGCCCAAAGTAGGTGACCATCAAGATGAAGAGCCCGAGAAGAGACCCGGTCCTTGCGCTCAAGATCAAGGCGATAAAAACACGGCCGAGGAAATGGAGTCGCGTCACGCCGGGCCTTCAAGTTGACCCCGCATCGCTCGCTTGACTCAGTCGTTCCGCTTCGCTTGCAAACCCTGAGTGCGGTGAAGTGCACCAAGTTGTGCGTGCGACGTCTCTCTCCACTGCCAGCCCGAAGACGATCCAGGAGCGGTGCGTGCTTGCTAGAGGCTGTTACAAGGGGTTTGTGATTAGTGGTGGGTAACTCTCCCAGCTGGTGGCCGCGCATGCGGTAGAGTCAGATGGTTGGAAAAAGGTTAGGAAGAGCTTGGCTCGGCTCGCTCGGGCGGGCGCTGCGCATCGCAGCGAGTTGCGTGATCTCTCACTTCAGCCTTGGGACGTTTCAGACTCGAAGCGGCCCTTGGCAAAAGTCAGCTACTACTTGTGCGTGGTGGAGAAAGCGCCAGGTGCGAAGTGCGAGGTGGGGGGCGCTCGCCTCGCGGTCAGAGCCGGAGCGGGCCGCTTTTGACGATGTGCCGATCCACCCAATGCAGACCTGCAGCCCGGTGTGGGTCGGGCTCGTCGTGCTCGCGGAGCATGGCTTGCGTGACCTGCTCGGTAAGGTCCGCATAACGTAGCGCATTGAGATTGTCGCCACGAGCCCGAAAGATGCGACTCGTTTCGGAGAAATGACGGCTGAGCGTGAAAGGGAGCTTGCCATCGCTGCCTATGGCATGCAAGGAGATCGCGCGAAAGGCCCAGTGCAAGGCATTGTCGGTGTCGCCCATGTCCAAGTAACAATCGCGGAGGAAGGAAGCTAGCGGAGCAGCTGCAGGGTCAATCTCGATCGCTCGGAGCGCAATCTCGAGGGCATCTTGTGGCTGCCCAAGCATGGCAATCGCACCGGCTGCTCTGGCGGCGAAATTGGAGATCTTGACCTTCCACGCACGTCGCAGCGAGAGCGTGAAGAACTCCCCGGCCGCCTCCACCCATGGATCGGGCGAGGTCTGTCTGTGACAGCGCGGTGGAACGCGCAGGAGAGCGCCGCGATGCTTGATGAGAAGGCCATCGCCGCCCGCCAAGAGCGCCTGCGCGCGAGTCTCGAAAGGGAGAGCTGCGCGGAGGTTCTCTTCGACAGGGTGGTCGTTTCTCTGCAGTAGGGCTTCGCGAAGTACGATGATCGCATTTGCTCGATGACAGACATTCCCAATCCGGTCAATGATGTCGACCCGGCGCGTGTAGTAGACTATTTGCTCTGACGAAGACTGCAAAAACGTCTCTGGCTTTGCCTCCTTCGCGAGCTGCTCGAGGACGAACGCGTGGCGCACGGCATCCTCCGGTGTGCAGTCGGTGAGCAGTCGGTCCGCGCGCTCCAAGAGCGCCTTGGAGGAGGCACGGTCTCCCACACGCGCGTGTTGAGCCGCCATATCCATGAGTGTGCCTATGAGTGCACGGTCCTTGCGTCCGTAGAGTGCTTCAAGCATGGTGAGCGCCTTCTTGAGCAGGCGAAGGTTGCGAGCCGCATGCTTCTTTGCCACTACTGTCGCGCTTATTTTGTTCGCGCGCCTGCGCGCACGATAGAGGCGCCCAAGGAGCCTGTTCGTCAAGGCCACATCCCGATGTTCGGGACCGAGGAGCTCGCGCCGAAGACGCAGCGCCTCGTCCAGAAACGGCTTAGCTAGAGCAGGCCGCGAAGGCTTCTCTTTCTTGTCATTTGCAGCCTCGTCGTCCACTTCGTCTTCCTCGGGCTCAGCGTCGCTCGGGCCCAGGCTCCTGGATAGCAGAATGGACTGCGCAGCGGCCTGAAGGGCCTCTGTGTGAGCACGCGGATCGTCATGGCGCTTTGCCTGCTCCAGCGCAGCGGCTGCCATGCGCTCTGCCGTGCGCGCGTCCGTGGCGGCTTCGACTGCCTCCAACAGGGTCTCCACCATTGTCGAATGCGCCGGGCCGGCGATGGCCTCGCAGGCAGCGAGGTAGCGGCCGAGGCTTGCCTCGCCGCGGCCCTGCAGGCATACTTCGCCCCAGTAAAAGGCGGCAGTAGCAGCCGTGCGGGTTTTCGGGTGAAGGAGCCCGAGCGCCGCGGCGCGCTTCGCACAGAGCTCCTCAAGGAGGAGCGCCTTGTCCTTGGCCGGCAGCGCGCCCGTAAAGCTCACTCTCGACAAGGCAAACGCCGCGCTCGGCGAGGGGTCGTCGTCGCATACGCTCATGGCGTGGCGGTAGTGCGCGATGGATTCTGCAAAGCGAGGTTCCTTTTGCAGGAACAGACCCTTGCCCAGGATGTTATGCGCGCTAGAGACCCAGCGGTTGCCATTGCCGAGGGTCGCAAGGTCAATCTCGAGCGCCTCTCGCGCGGCCCCCACCGCCTCGTTGTAGAGCCTCTCTTGCCCGAAGAGACTCATCCTCTTGAAGCGGACGGCGGCCGGCTCATTCGGGTCCGTGTCCGGGAGCTCTGCGTAGATCCCCAGGGCTTCCTCGAAGAGTTCGCACGCCTGCGACTTGCGCGAGCGCGATACTTGGAGCGCGCCGAGCGTGGCGGTGACGCGCGCTATCTCCACATGCGGCGCATCGCCGTGGACAGAGAGCAGCGCGTCTCGAACCTCGCGAAGCTCTTGCTCGCTCACTTGAAGCTTACAGTCGGCTTCGGGTTGAATCCTCCAGGATGCTCGCCGTATGCGAGCGCGAAGCGTCCTTTCCCCCGTTTCGGAGTCCTCCTCTCGCGAATAGTCGCGCACGGCCTGGTCGAGAAAGCTCTCCATCGCGCTTCTCACATAAAGACGAATCACATTCGCGAAGTTGGTGGACCGTGCGCGAGGGCGAGTCAGCTCGTAGCTCAGACGTCTTACCAGCATGACGTCTGCAAAACGCCAGCCCTGCACCTTGAACATGGGGTAGTCTGGCTCGATCGCCAAGAGACAGTCAGGCAGACTCAAGGCGAAGGCCTCCCCCTGGCCTGGCACGAAGGCGAGCTCAAGCTTGCGTCCTGCCTGCTGCGCGCAGAGGACTGCCCACAGGCTCCATGGCCGCTCCAGCGCGAGAATGCGGGCCCAATCGTCCACGATGAGGGCGACGCGGTGGGACTTTGCGATGAGAGACCGCAGCAACTCCGTCTGCGCCCAGTCCACGGCTGCCCAGTCCGCGTCCCCGGCCTTGCCACGCATGGCTTCTGTGCAAACACTGCCTTGAAAGAGGCGGCTGCTGGTGCAGACCAGGTCGAGCCAAACGTAGTCCGCATCGTCGAGCGCCTCAAGTGCGGCAACGAGGTCCGCGAAGCCGCACTCCCAGGCATGAATGACAAAGATGCCACCGTTCTCGGGCCCGACGGGACTGTCCGTGTCCGCGTCCAGACTGCGCACGTAGATGCTCTCGCCCGCGGCACGAAGCGCCGGCTCGATGACGAGGCTCGCCACGTCGAAGGTGCTCCACCTCTCGCGCGGCTTGCGCAACGCATCGCGGCCCTCGCGGACTTCGATCGTGTGGCTGCCGCCGCCGAGCGCGCGGACCTCCACCACGCCGTCTTCGCGCGCGTGGACCAGCTCCAAGCTCGCGCCGCGCGGCGCGTGCAGGCCGAGGTCCCGCTTCGCCTCGAGAAGGTGCACGCCAGTCGCCAGCGCCCCGCTCCGCACGCCCTCGGCCAGTTCGCGCAGGAGGGCCAGGCGGATCGGCCGCGCGTCCAGCAGCTGGGCCGCGCCACGCCGCGCCGCGCTTTGTCTCCGCGCCGTCAGCGACGTTCGCAGCGAAAGCGACGCCCGCGAGGCGGCAGTACTCGCCCTTCGTCGCGACATCGCGCAAGGCGAGGCGACGCCGACGCCGACGCCGACGCAGGGAGCCAGAAGCGAGGCGGTGGCACGGTGACGCTGCGCCCGAGGTTGCTCCGCGCCCGCGCGCCGCCGCGCCTGCCGGCGCCTGCCGGCGCTCCCAATGATGTTCTGAGCTAGCTGCTGTGCTAGTACTACTAGACCACGGAGAACGCCGGCGGAGCGCGTGCAGCCAGTCAGCGCCTGGCGCCGCCTGCCTGTCACGCAAACCCAAAGTAGGTGACCACCATGATGAAGAGCCCGAGAAAGAGACCTTGCGCTCAAGATCAAGGCGATAAAAACACGGCCGAGGAAAGGGAGTCGCGTCACGCCGGGCCTTCAAGTTGACCCCGCCTCGCTCGCTTGACTCAGTCGTTCCGCTTCGCGTTCCGCTTCGCGCCGCTTCGCTTGCGGACCTTCGTTCGCATGATGAGCCTGGCTTGCTCATCACCATCACGTTCATCGCGTGCGTGAGATTCTTAACTATGGTCATTATGGTCAAAGGCTGAGCGGGTTGCCCTCGAACCAAGGCACGCGGCGCTGGCAAGCGTCGACGGGGCCATCCGGTGTGCGTAGGAGGGGCGAGCTGCTCTTGGCGAGCTTGCGAAAATGCAGCGCCTTGGGCCAGTCCTGCAAGGCCTCGTAGACGGCAGCGAGGTCAGAGAAGCAGGACTGCAGGGCGAGGGACCGGCCTTGCGGGTGGCGGCGCGCGCAAGCGGCCAAGGCACGGTGCGCCCAGCGTGCGCTTGCCTCGAGGTTGCTCTGGGCCTTGAAGGCGCGGGAGAGGGCGCGCATGGCCAGGTGCGAGGAGGCGTGCACGTCTAGGGTGGCGCGCATGAGGCGGACGGCCTCATCGTCGTTGTGCGTGTCGACGAGGCGCTCCGCCGCGTGGAAGGCGAGCGTGGACACGGGCTCGAGCCACGCACGGCTGAGCGTGAGGCGAAGGCATGCCTCGACCTCTTCCACGAAGAGGTCCGCAACCTCGGCTCGGCGCTGCTGTGGAACGAGGATTCGCGTCTCCATGGTGCGCAGCATGCCGTCCCGCTCATGCAGCCAGCTGCCATCGCAGTTCGCCGTGAGGTCTAGCGCGTAGCGAAGGAGGCGTTCCGCTTCGTCTGGCTGCTGTAGCGTGGACGCGGCCGTGGCGCAGGCGCGCACTGCTACGACATGAGCTGCCAGTGATCCGTGCACCGCGAGGAGATGCGCCTTTCGCTGGAGCAAGCTGGCCTGCTGGGCTGCGTCTCCCCTGTGCCGAAAGACGAGCTCCTGCTCCTCGAGCAGAACCACCATGCGAAGGACATCTGTCTGGGCTCCGTCCCTCAGGAGGACCTCCGCGCGGCGCAGGAGTTCCTCGGCGCTGTCAACGTCCGACCGAGTGGCGAGGTCGATCAGGGTGCCCACGAGGATGATATGCGAGGTCCCGTATACATCCTCGAGCAAGTTGAGGACCGTTTGCAGGTGGTTCTCCTTTTGTTTGGTGTGGCATACGTGCATCGCAAAGAGCGTGAGCGCGACCTCGCGATGGGCAGGGCCGTAGGTATCTTGAAAGATTGCCAGCGCACACCTGAGGTGATCACCCATCAACGGGCCGACTCGCAACAGCGTGCTGACTCTTGAAGGAGGCTGGTCGACCTTTTTGCCATTCCCGCGAAGGGTAAAGCAGGAATGGAGGGCGATGGCGACCTCGCGAAGAACGTAGGCTCTCGCCTCCTGCGCCCGCACGTCCCGAGTCCGTGCGACCGCCTCTTCGACCAGCCGGTCTAGGGTCGGCTCGCCACGCGCACAGGGCTCCAAGAGCCAGAGCGCCATGGTGACATGAGCCGAATCTGTGGAGCAACAAGAGAGGCAGGAATCGATGATCTCATCGATGTCCTCCTGCGGCGCCATCTTATGCTGCAGCGAAGAGATCAGGGCCCCGGCAATACGGGCGGAGGCCGGATGCGCCGACCCGAGTTGACGGCGCGTGACAGACTCGAGGCCGCGCAGAACGTCGACGGGCATGGCGACGGACGGCTGCAGCGCGCGCGCCACGAAGCGCCTTACTTCCGGCGTGCTCGGGCACGAGCTGAGGATGGCAAGAGCGCTTGACCAGTGCATCTCCGAGGTCCGTGGCTGCTCGAGGCAGTACGCTCGTGCGGCGACGAGGTGCGCCTGCGCGAGGAGCAAGTCGTCCTCCGTGTCGTCTCGAGCCGAGGCGAGCGCGTCCTCGGCAGCGCGCATCGCCTCGTCTTGGAGGCCCACCTCGAGGAGGAGGCTGGCGAGTGTGAGGCGCAGCGCGATAGAATCTCTTGAAGCAGTGTCGAGCGCCTCAAACATGCGCAGCGCCTCATCGTACAGATCAAAGGCCCGAGAGGCGCGCGCGCGCCTGCGTTCGAGGTCGGCGCGGACGACACTGGCGCGCGCAAACTGCACCAGGGCGCGCTCGCCTTGGTGTGCAGCAAAAATGCCAATGGCCTCGTCGACTTGAGTCAGTGCCGCGTCGATGGTCGCGTGCGGCTCGGCGGTTGCCTTGAAGGCCGCACTGTGCAGCAGGGCCTGGGCCAGCTCCCAGGAGCCAACAGGCTCGCCCTGGCCCCGGTCCGAGTCACTCTCGCTATCCTCGGCCAGACTGCGCGCCGTGGTTACGGCTACGTCAAGGAGGGCTTCGAGACCGGCCCTGACGTAGCGCTCCGCCACGCGAGAACCCACCTTTTGCATGTGCCCAGTCGCAGCGCCAGGCCACAGCAGGGCGGCACTGAGCTGCGTGACGTGTTCTGCGTCGCCAAGCGTGTTGGCACAGGGGCGGATGTACGCTGCGGGCCACTTTGGAAGGTCGCCGCCGACGGACCAGGCCGCGTGGCCGTGGCCTCGGAGTGCGTCGGCTGCGCCCGGGCTCAAGGCCACGTCGAGGCGGCGGCCGGCTCGGTACGCCGCGAGAAGTCCCCACACAGTCCAGGAGCGACCCAGCACGCTGGGGGACGCGAGGTCGTCCACGAGCGCGACACTGCGCGGGAAGCCTTCGACGAGCTCGTCCATGCCTTCCGTGAGCGCGTCGTCCCTGTCAGCCCACGACACGTCAAGCGCGAGGGCGCAGGCATCGAGCTCCGGCATGGCGGCCTCGGCCGCGCAGAATAAGTCAATCCATACGAAGCGGCATGCGTGGCCGCCGTTGTCTGCGCCCTGATCCTCGAGAGCCACGAGCGCGTCGACGAGGTCGGCAAAGCGGTCCTGCCAGGCGTGCAGAACGAGCGCCCCTTCGTATGGCTCGCCGACCTCAGTCTCGGGATCCAGCGTGCGCACGTAGACGCAAGTGCCGTTGCCCGAGTCGCGCAGTCTCGGCAGCACCACCTGCGCGGCAACGTCGAAGGTGGACCACGCTTCGCGCGGCTTGGGCGTCGCGTCGCGTCCGCTGCGGAACTCCACCAGTCTCCCGCCTCCGCGGCTCGCCGCAGCGGCGTCCTGCAGGCGGCCGACCATCACGCCATTGTCTCTTGCCGCCACCAGCTCGAGCGTGGCGCCGCGCGGGACGCCCCCTGCGAGGTCTCGCGCGACCTCGAAGAGCTGCACGCCAGTCGCCAGCTCTTCGCTCTGCAGCTGTCGCAGGACCTCCCGCAGGTGCTCCACGCTCACGCCGCGCCGCTCGAGCACCTGGTGCCGCCTGCGCTGCGCCTCCGCCTCCGCCTCGGCTGCCGCCGCTTCTGCCGCCGCCGCGCTGCGCCGCCGCGACGACCGCGGCCGCAGCAGCGACCCTCTCCGGAGCGCCATGCCGCCGCGGCCGCCGCGCGGGCCGCGGCCGCCGCGCGGGCCGCGCCGCGAGGGGCCGCGCGCCGCCGCCGCCGCGCGCGCGCCGGCCCGCGCGCCGCGCGCGAATCGGCTTTGCCGGCCTGCCTCGGCTCAGGCTGGGCGTGACGGCGCGAGCGCGAGACCAGGCGCCCGTTTCCCTGCACGCGCCGCGCGGGGACTCGTACCAGTGCCGCTGCGGCTCGTACGAGCCCGCGGCGGTCTCCAACTTGAAGCTCGCCTGCGGGGCGGCGGCGTCCGTGCGCGAGCTCGAGCTCGAGCTCGAGCCCGAGGCGCGTGGCTGGCTCGCTTCTCTTCTCCGCGAGGCCGCTGGCACGATCTTGAGCGATGAATGCCGCGACGGTAGACGAGAGGCCTTCGAGGAGGAGCGCTTGCTGGAGGCCGAGAGCGAAGCTTCGAGCCCGTCGCAGTCGTGGGGCCGGGCGGTTTTTCTTGCGGAGCACAGACACGGTCTGGACGAGGGTTTGCGGCATGACACTGCTCGAGCGGGATGTAGTGGATGAGGGCGCGCCCCATCGCTCGAAGGCTGCCCCACAAGGCCACATGCAGTTCACTCGCAGTAAGTTACCATTATTCGTAAGAGGTTGTTGCGACCGTGCCTCAGAGTCCTGCCTTTGCTTTGCACGTTTGTGCTCCGTCGCGCCCAACTTCTCTGCGGAGCTCGCCTGCCTGGGCTTGCCCTCCTGCTCGCCGCGCTTAACTTACTTATCCGCACGTGTGCGCGCCTTCTTTGAAGCAAGAGAGTAGTCGCCTTAGCCTGCGACGCCTTCGCCCCGCCAGCAACACTGCGCTCGCGCGCCTTCCCCTTGCTCTTCATCGCGCGCGCCTGTTGATCTCGATCTGCCGATCGAGCCCGCCGCCGGTGAGGCACTGCCGTGAGGCATAAGTAAAACCGAAGCCGATTCGATAGCTCTGCCCCAAGTGGCGTAACTATCGCAAACATTTTCACTTTCCCAAACTGATAAAGTGAACGCGTCGGATTGAACGCCTTGACGCCTTACTGGTACACATGCAGTTCACTCGCAAGGCACCGGGCCGGCCCACTGCAGTGGCCGCAGCCTGAGGACTTACAGGGTTAGCTCGCGGCGCTCGCCGCGGAGCCAGACCCACAATCAATGCCACCAAGGCGGCGCGGGAAGGCTCGAGGCGCGCGCCGCTCGGTCGAGGGCGCCGCACCGTCGCGCAGCGGCGACGAAGCTGCGCAGCTGGATTGTCCGCCGGTGCTCTGGTGCGTGAGAGTGAGCGAGGCGTCAACGACGTCGTCGCTCTCATGAGGATGGCAACCTACTCGTCGCTGCTGTTGTTGCTCGCGGCACTGCTCGTGCTGCTGCTGATGATGGTGAAGTTGATGGCGGAGACGGAGCTCGCGACTCGTTCGTGGGCGGGCTCGATGCAGGTTGGCGGGTCGAAACTGCGGTTGAAGCAAGGCATGAGTTTCGCGATGGTCTTCTCGGACGAGATGGTGCTGCAGAGAGCGCCCGCGCGGGCCACCGTGTACGGACCACTGGAGACCGCAGAGGACGGCGACGGCGCACGCGTGCTGCTCGTGGCGCATGGCGATGGCAACGAGCCCATGGAGACGGAGGTGGACGTCGAGGTGTTGCAGGGCGGCGCGGCTTGGCGCGCCGTGCTTCCGGCGCAGCGGCCAGAGGGGGGCGGCACGTATCGCGTCGACCTCGTCACAGCGGCCGGCACGCGGGCAAGCCTGCACAACGTCACCTTTGGAGATGTGTACATTTGCGGTGGGCAGTCGAACATGGAGTTGCAGCTGGAACACACGTACGAGCTGGATGAGTTGCGAAGCGATCTGAGGAACGCTAGCGTGGCCGGTGCGGGCGGCGGCTTGGTGCGTATGCTCTCCGTGAGCGCCTGGGACGGCAACGACAGCCAGTACTTGACGGACCTCCCCCACTGGATTCTTGCAAAGCGCCCGAATGCGCCGTGGCAAAGTCTGGACAGGGACGGCGACCTGGGCCGCCGCAGCGCGACGTGTGCGTACTTTGGCGCCCAGCTGCGCAAGCGCTTGGCGAGCTCTGCGGATCCGGCGGATCGTGAGCTGCCCATTGGGCTCGTGCACAACGCCTTTGGCGGGTCGATGGTGCAGGCATGGGTGCCCAAGGGCACCCTGGACCACTGCAAGCACTTTCCCTCGACCGGGAAAAACGACGCGGCCAAGTTCAACGGGCTGGTGGCGCCGCTCGTCAACATGAGCATCGCCGGCCACCTCTGGTACCAGGGCGAAGCCAACGTCAAGCAGGCGCCAGGGTACGCCTGCGGGCTGAGCACCTTGGTAAAAGTGTGGCGCGAGCTCTGGGCGCGCACGCAGGATACGACGCCGCTCTTTGCCATCTACACGCTCGCCGGTGGCGCGGACGCGGGCACTCCGCTGCGCATGGCCGCTTTGCGAGCGGCCCAGATGCAGGTGGCTCGAGCGCTTCCCCACACGGCCATTGCGCACGCCCACGACCTCGGCGATCCATGGCCGAACGAGAACGGCAGCGAGAAGGAGGGCTGCTGTTCCGCAACAGATGGTCCGGGCTTTCGTCCCGCACCGCAGTGTGCCACGGCGCGCGCTCGTCTTCCCTTTTACTGGCACGATGCGCTCGACGGCGCCTGGCTCCGTGGAGGGGTGCGAGGTATGGGGCGGATTCACCCACGCAACAAGCGCCGCCTTGCCGAGCGTATGGCTCTCGCCGTCGTGGATGCCATGTATCCAGGTGCATGGGCTGCTGGTGTGACTCGGTCTCCCGTGGCCGTGCGCTGCCGGCAGCGCGCGGATCTCTCGCTCACCGTTGACCTCGACCTCGATCCCACCATCCGAGGCGACGCGCTGCTCGTTGAGACCGCGGCGGAGCGGCTGCTTCCGGACGCCAATGTCGAGTACTGTACCGCAGACGCTGCGAGCTGCAGTTGCCGCTCGTGGCGTCGCGATCCTAGCGGCTGGGTGTGCGAGGACGGCAATCCCAGCGCCGAGCTCGGACTGCTGGACGTCCTCGCGCCCGAGCGCAGGGACCTCGGCCTGCTGCGACAGGGCGGCGATCGTCCGTCGTGGGAGGTCGCTCCTGCAATTCAAGCCGAGTCCGGAGGCTTTCTCGTGAAGGGCATCACCGAGCGCGTGCACGCGCTTCGCGTTGCGTGGAGCACGGATTCCTGCTGCCACGGCACGCCCGATCTGAAGAAGGGACTGGTGCCTTGCTTTCTCAACTGCGGCCTCTACACGGCTGTGCACCGCCTTCCGGTCGCCCCCAGTTTCCTGCTTTGCGAGAAGGTGTAACCAAGCAAAGTCGATCGACTTTTGCACTGCAGCACTGTCCGCCCGCAGCATCGTGCGGTACATTCACAGCACTGCCGCGATGACCAAGCTGACGAAAGTGGCAATTCGCGATGCCACACATACCGTGCCGATTTGCCATGAGCAACTTGTGCACTGCGCCGCCGAGCAAAAGAGCGCACACCTCAAGTCAAGTCAACCGACCATCACCACTGCTTTCGCAGATTGAATTCATAATTCCTGAAGGGCACTTGCGTCAAGTCATGTCTGTTTGTAGCTCACACAGAGGTCTTCATGTCTCTGTCTTTGGCCGCCAGCAAAGCGTCCGCGTCCGAGTCCGAGTCCTCGCGTATCTTATGGTTGGCCTGATTGTGAGTTCGCACCTGGGAAATGCCTGCCCACCGGCAGAACCCACTATGACTCACTGAGCTTCGCTCGGGCTCGCTCGCCGCCAGAGCGGATCCAGACCCAGCCCGCTACCAACGCGGCGCTACTAACGCGGCGCGGGAGGGCTCGAGGCGCGCGCCGCTCGGTCCAGGGCGCCGCACCGTCGCGCAGCGGCGACGAAGCAGCGCAGCTGGATTGCCCGCCGGTGCTCTGGTGCGTGAGTAAGCGAGGCCAACGACCTCGTCCCTCTCATCAGGATGGCAACCGACTCGTCGCAACTGTCGTTGCTCGCGGTGCTGCTCGTGCTGCTGCTGCTGCTGATGGCGGCGCAGGAGCTCGCGACACGCTCGTGGGCGAGCTCGATGCATTTTGGCGGGTCTGAACTGCGATTGAATCAAGGCACGGGCTTCGCGATGGTCTTCTCGGACGAGATGGTGCTGCAGAGAGCGCCCGCGCGGGCCACCGTGTACGGACCACTGGAGACCGCAGAGGACGGCGACGGCGCACGCGTGCTGCTCGTGGCGCATGGCGATGGCAACGAGCCCGTGGAGACGGAGGTGGACGTCGAGGTGGTGCAGGGCGGCGCGGCTTGGCGCGCCGTGCTTCCGGCGCAGCGGCCAGAGGGGGGCGGCACGTATCGCGTCGACCTCGTCACAGCGGCCGGCACGCGGGCAAGCCTGCACAACGTCACCTTCGGAGATGTGTACATTTGCGGTGGGCAGTCGAACATGGAGTTGCAGCTGGAACACACGTACGAGCTGGATGAGTTGCGACGCGATCTGAGGAACGCTAGCGTGGCCGGTGCGGCGGGCGGCTTGGTGCGTATGCTCTCCGTGAGCGTCTGGGGCGGCAACGACGGCCAGTACTTGACGGACACCCCCCACTGGATTCTTGCAAAGCCCCCGAATGCGCCGTGGCGTAGTCTGGACAGGGACGGCGACCTGGGCCGCCGCAGCGCGACGTGTGCGTACTTTGGCGCCCAGCTGCGCAAGCGCTTGGCGAGCTCTGCGGATTCGGCGGATCGTGAGCTGCCCGTTGGGCTCGTGCACAACGCCTTCGGCGGATCGATGGTGCAGGCATGGGTGCCCAAGGGCACCCTGGACCACTGCAAGCACTTTCCCTCGACAGGGAAAGATGATGCGGCCAAGTTCAACGGGCTGGTGGCGCCGCTCGTCAACATGAGCATCGCCGGCCACCTCTGGTACCAGGGCGAAAACAACGTGAAGCAGGCGCCAGGGTACGCCTGCGGGCTGAGCACCTTGGTAAAAGTGTGGCGCGAGCTCTGGGCGCGCACGCAGGATACGACGCCGCTCTTTGCCATCTACACGCTCGCCGGTGGCGCGGACGAGGGCAATCCGCTGCGCATGGCCGCTTTACGAGCGGCCCAGATGCAGGTGGCTCGAGCGCTTCCCCACACGGCCATTGCGCACGCCCACGACCTCGGCGATCCATGGCCGAACGAGAACGGCAGCGAGAAGGAGGGCTGCTGTTCCGCAACGGATGGTCCGGGCTTTCGTCCCGCGCCGCAGTGTGCCACGGCGCGCGCTCGTCTTCCCTCGTACTGGCACGATGCGCTCGACGGCGCCTGGCTCCGTGGAGGGGTGCGAGGTATGGGGCGGATTCACCCACGCAACAAGCGCCGCCTAGCCGAGCGTATGGCTCTCGCCGTCGTGGATACCATGTATCCAGGTGCATGGGCTGCCGGTGTGACTCGGTCTCCCGTGGCCGTGCGCTGCCGGCAGCGCGCGGATCTCTCGCTCACCGTTGACCTTGACCTCGATCCCACCATCCGAGGCGACGCGCTGCTCGTTGAGGCCGCGGCGGAGCGGCTGCTTCCGGACGCCAATGTCGAGTACTGTACCGCAGACGCTGCGAGCTGCAGTTGCCGGTCGTGGCGTCGCGATCCTAGCGGCTGGGTGTGCGAGGACGGCAATCCCAGCGCCGAGCTCGGATTGCTGGACGTCCTCGCGCCCGAGCGTAGAAACCTCGCGCCCGAGCGTAGAAACCTCGGCCTGCTGCGGCAGGGCGGCGATCGTCCGTCGTGGGAGGTCGCTCCTGCAATTCAAGCCGAGTCCGGAGGCTTTCTCGTGAAGGGCATCACCGAGCGCGTGCACGCGCTACGCGTTGCGTGGAGCACGGATCCCTGCTGCCACGGCACGCCCGATCTGAAGAAGGGACTGGTGCCTTGCTTTCTCAACTGCGGCCTCTACACGGCTGTGCACCGCCTTCCGGTCGCCCCCAGTTTCCTGCTTTGCGAGAAGGTCTAGCCAAGCAGAGTCGATCGACTTTTGCACGGCAGCGCTGTCCGCCCGCAGCATCGTGCGGTACATTCACAGCACTGCCGCGATGACGAAGCTGACGAAAGTGGCAATTCGTGATGCTACACGCACCGTGCCGATTTGCCGTGAGCAACTTGTTGCCCTCAACTCGCACTGTGCCGCCGAGCAAAAGAGCGCACACCTCAAGTCAAGTCAGACTAGGCATACCACTGCTTTCGCAGATTGAATTCATAAGGCCTGAAGGGCACTTGCGTCAAGTCATGTCTGTTTGTAGCTCACACGGAGGTCGCTGCCTTTGGATGCCAGCAAAGCGTCCTCGTGTATCTTAGCACCTGTGAAGCATGTCGCGCGCGAGAGGCGATGGCAGAGGAAATGCGCCGTTATCCAAGGCGCTGGCTGTGCGATGCGACCAACAACATGCGAGCCATGCGGCGAGCCTGACACTGTCAGACAGTGAGATCCGAGATGGGTAATTTCCTTTTGCCCAGGGGAATTTAGGGAACGTATGTGTGGACACGCCAGTCAGGAGGTTCATCTCGGACAGGCTAAGCTAGTCTGCCGCGCTGATCTGGTGCACACCAGGTTCTTCCATATCCCCGCCAGCTCGACGGCTCCGTGTACCCGGCGTACGTGCTCCTTGTATCTGCAATGTAAGCGCTGCCACACGTCCAAGCGAAACACTGGCAGTCCCATTCGAGAATGAAGCAAAAACGCATCAAGGACCCCGTCGCACCCAGCCACCTCCGGCCAAGCACTCGCGTGTCTCCATCTCGACGGTCGCCCGCCACCAGCCGTGGCAACCTCGCCGGTCCCAGCCTCCTCGTGCCAGTGCCTGTGCCTGTGCCTGTGCCTGTGCATTGCGCGCGCCGGCACGCTGCAGTCGCCCCGCACCAGTTCTCGCCAACTCGACTGCGAGTTCGACTCGGAGGCGTGGACTCCTGCGGCGGGGCGGCGCGGGACGACGACGCCGCGACGCCAGCCGCGAGCGGCAGCGGCGGGCCGCGTCGGGCGCTCGGCAGCGCGGCGCGCCTCGCGCCGAGCCTCGCCTCGCCTCGCTGCGCAAAGTCATGCGTCATGCGCGCGCGATCCCAGCTCGGGGCCCCCGAGGGGCCCGCCGCGGCGACGTCGTCGCGCGCGGCGGCGGCGCGCGCGGCAGAACCCGGAGCGCGCGGCGGGCGGGCGGCGCGGCGGCGGGCGCGGCGGCAGGGCGGCGCGGCGGCGCGGCGGCCTGGCGGGCGCGGCGCGGCGCGGCGCGGCGGCGCGGCGGCGCGGCGGCGGGAGAGGATGATGACTGGGCGGTCTGAGGGCGACGCCGGCGGCGCGGCGGGCGGCGGCGCGCGCGCGCGCGCGGGCGGCGCGGCGCGCGTGCTGCGGCGGCTGGCGGCGTTCGCGCGCGTGAACGCGGTGGTGGCGGCCGTGGCGGCGACGACGCACGGCGCGGCGCAGCCGGCCCTGGCGGGCGCCGCGGCGCGCGGCCTGGGCGGCCTGCGCGCGGCGGACTGGGCGCGGCTATGGGCGGGGGCGACCGGCAGGTCGGTGGCCTTCGTGCTGCTCATCTCGCACAGCGCGCGCAGCAAGCCGCTCATTCTGGGCGCCAAGAGGAACAAGCAGCCGCGCAGCGAGGACACGCCCAAGCTGGTGGCGCAGATGCTCGGGCTCAACATGCTCGAGGCGGTGGAGCTGGCGCTGGCGGCGCGGCTGCTGCTCAGCGCAGGCGCAAGCCCGCGCGTGCGCTCGTGGCGCGAGGCGCTGGCCTGGTGGGCGTCCTTCGTGCTGCGGTCCTTTGCGTTCGAGGTGCTTTTTGACTTCTTTCACTACTGGGGCCATCGCATCGCGCACGAGGTGCCGCGGCTGTACCAGGTGCACAAGGTGCATCACAAGTACCTGCACCCGACGCCGCTGGCGACCTACCATCAGAACCCGCTCGAGTACGTGGCCACGAACGCGCTGCCCAACCTGGGCGCGCTCGCCCTGTTGCGCGGGCTGGCTGGCATTCGCTTCACCATGGCGGAATACTCGCTGCTCATGTGCTACCGCGTTTTTGTGGAGGTTGCAGGCCACGCCGGGATTGAGACGACGGCCACCTCCTTTCCGCAATGCGCGCCTCTGCCTGAGGCGCTTGGCATTCAGCTGCAAACCAACGACCACGACCTGCACCACTCCTTCCCGGGCACTCGGTGCAACTACGCCAAGCGCTTTACGCTCTGGGACCGCGCCTTTGGTACCTACCGCCAGCGCGAGCTCTTGACCAAGGCCAAGCCTCGAGAAGCTGCGTAAAGCAAAAAGCGACAAAGCGATGTGACCACATGCGCGAAGGCGACGTGGCGACTGATCGAGTTCGAGTTGCAGTTAGTTTTAGAAGAAAAAAGGAGGAGACGAAATGGTACAAGAAAAAGATTTTATTTAGGTCCACACGCGGCGCAGACCTGCGGACATTGAATGACATCAAATTCTCGACGCGGCAAGCGCACCGTCAAATGGCGCTGCTCCTTCCACGCAAGCGATTGTGTTTGCGTTGCGTTCGCGCTGTTGCGTTCGCCGCCAAGCAATTACGGTTACGTCGCAGCTGTTGCGTTCGCGCTGTTGCGTTTGTGTATCGCGGTCGGCGCCAACTCCAAGTCGTCCTTACTTCAGCCCCCCATGCATGGCCGCAGTATGCATGGCCGCAGCATGCATGGCCGCAGTAACTTATGCATGGCCGCAGTATGCATGGCCGCAAGATGCATGGCCGCAGTGCTGTGAGTCGAGAAAGAGGCAAGAGTGGCAGAATGGATTGAGCACGGCAGCGGCAGCCGCAGCAACTACTAGTAGCTAGCTAGAGAACTTGCACAAAACTGACTGTGCGAGGGCAAGCCGGAGCGGCGCGCGAAAGGCCGACTGCGTGTGCCTAGCGTCTCTCCTGTGTGGTGGTCTGAGTGTTCTGTCGTGGCTCGTCTAGAGGCCGAGGAGGAGACGCTCGGGGTCCTCGATCTTCTCCTTGACGGACTTGAGGAAGGTGACGCTCTCGCGGCCATCAATGAGGCGGTGGTCGTAGGTGAGGGCGATGTACATCATGGGGCGCGAGACGATCTCGCCGTTGACGGTGACCGGGCGCTCCTTGATGCCGTGCATGCCGAGGATGGCGGCCTGCGGCATGTTGAGCATGGGGGTGGAGAAGAGGGAGCCGAAGACGCCGCCGTTGGTGATGGTGAAGGTGCCGCCGGCCATCTCCTCCATGGTGAGCGTGTCGTTGCGGGCCTTCTTGCCGAACTCGGCGATGGTGCGCTCGATGTCGTGGAAGCGCATGGCCTGGCAGTTGCGGAGGACGGGCACGACGAGGCCGCGCGGCGCCGAGACGGCGATGGAGATGTCGGCGTAGTCGCGGTAGACGATCTCCTTGTCGTCGATGACGGCGTTGACGGCCGGGATCTCCTGGAGCGCAGCGGCCGAGGCGGCGACGAAGGCGGACATGAAGCCGAGCTTGACGCCGTGCACCTTCTCAAAGTAGTCCTTGTGCTTGTTGCGCATGGCCATGAGGCCGCTCATGTCGACCTCGTTGAAGGTGGTGAGGAGGGCGGCGGTGCTCTGGGCGTCGACCAGGCGCTCGGCGATCTTGCGGCGCATGGGCGACATCTTGACGCGGCGCTCGGTGCGCTCGATCTGGCTCGAGGTGCCCGGCACGGCGTTGCTCGAGGCGGCCGAGGCCTTGTCCTTCTTGGGCTCCTCCTTCTTGGGCGCCGGCGCGGGCTTGTCCTCCTTCTTGGGCGCCGCGGGCTCGGCGGGCTTGTCCTGCTTGGCCGGCTCGGCCGGCGCCTCGGCGGCGGCCTGCGGCTTGGCGGGCGCGCCGCCGGCGGGCGGGTCGGCCTTCTTGAACTTGACGAGCGGCTCGCCGACCTTGACCTCCGAGTCCACCTCCACGAAGATCTCCACGATCTCGCCGGCCTTCTCCACGCGCACGGGGAAGGTCACCTTGTCCGTCTCCATGGTCGCGATCTCGTCGTCCTCAAAGCAGTAGTCGCCCACGGCCTTGGTCCACTCCACGACCTCGCCCTTGGAGATGGAGTCGCCCAGCGGTGGCACGTTCATCACCCACTCGTCGTCGCCGCCCGACATCCACCTGCGCTGCACCTGCTGCAGCTGCAGCTGCACCGCGGGCGCCGCCGCGCGCGCCACGCCGCCGCCGCGCCCGCCGGCCGCCGGCGCCGCCGCATGCCGCGCCGCCGCCACCGCGCCCGCGCGCCCGCCCAGCGCGCCCGCCGCGCCCAGCACGCGCCGCCCCAGGCCCAGCATCCTCTCCGCCGCGCTCGCGCCGCGCCGCTGCTCCGCGCCGCCGCCGCTCGCTCGGGCTCTGCCGCCGCCCGCGAAGCGCGCCGCCAGCTACGGCCTAGAGCCTACTAGTCAGTCACAGTCGCCTGCCTGCGAGGCAGCCGAGCCTGCGCCAGCCTGAGCCGCCAGGGCGCGAGGCCGCTCGCTCGCTCGCTCGCTCGCTCGCTCGGGCCGCGTCGCGCCGGGCCGGGGCCGCGCGGGCGCTTGCCAGGCGCCGCTCGCGCCGCTCGCGCCGCCGCCTCTGCCGCCGCGCGCGAGCTCGCTGCGCTTTCAAAAAAATATCCTCCTGGCCGCCGGGCGCGCCGCGCCGCCGCGACCACGAGGCGCGCGAGGCGAGGCGGGGCGAGGCGAGGCGCAGGATCGTCCACCCGAATGTGGACAGAGCGCAGCGCCGCAGCGAGCCTCGGGCTCGCTCGCTGGCCGCCAGTGCCCGCGACTCGGCTCGCGCCGCCTGCCAGTGCCAGCGCTGGCAGCGCTGCCGCCCGCGCTGCGCAGTTCGAGGAAACAAACAAATGCGAGTCGGAGGCTTCTTTCTTTCTCAGCTGCCGCGCCGCGCCTGGCGGGCGGGCGGCCGACGCGCGCCGGCGCCGCGCTCGCAGCGCAGCGCAGCGCAGGGCGCGCGCGGTGCAGGGCGCGAAGCAGGCCTCGCGCCGCCGCCGTCGCAGGTCGCAGCTCGCGGGCCGCGCCGACGTATGCAAGCAAGCAGGCTGAGCAGGCAAAGCCGCGAGCGCGGAACTGAAAGCTGCGCGCAGGGGTAAGTAGAGAGAGAGGCGCGAGGGAGCCGCGGCACGCTGGCACAGCCTCGCTCGCTGAGCTGACTGTGACTGACCATCATGATGAGTGGTTCGCGGGTCTCACACACTGTGACTGATCATGAGAGCGAGGTGGGGCGCCCGGCGCCGGCGGCGCGCTCAGCTGCGACGTCGCCGGCTCGATTCTGGAAGTCCGTGGCCGGAGCGTACGCCACGCCCGCTGGCCGGCAGTGCCGGCGCGCCGCGTCGCCGCCTGCTGACGCACGTCACTGTCAGGCCTGCTGCGCTCGCTGCTTGCACAAGCCTTGCAGTGTAGTGCAGTCACAGTGGTGCTTGCTATCACTTGCACTTGCTCGCGGCGCTCGCTGCAGCCAGCAGCCAACTTTTGAGGAAACCTACCAAGCCTGATCAGTGTCTGACTCATGATCTCACTGACCGACGGGGTCAAGTGGCTCGCTCCTTCGGAATCAGCAGTGCAGTGCACTGACTGTGAGGTGATGAGTGCAGTGGTGCTTGCTGTCACAATCAAAGATCAATTCATCTTGCAGACTTGCACCTGCTCGCGGCGCTCGCTGTTGCCAGAGAAACCAAGGGCTGACCAGCGGGGTCATTTGCGTGCCGCCTCACGCCGTCAACGCGAGCGAGTCGGGACCGCTGGCTGCGGCAGAGGACGAACTCGACGAACTCGAGGAAGACGAGGAGGAGCTGGAGGAGGCGCTTGCGGCACTGCGAACGAGCGCGGCCGAGACGATGGGCTGCTGCGCGCGCAGAATGGTAATCACGAGGTCGCGGAAGCCATGGCGATTGCGCGTGGCACGGTTGGGCGGCCCGCACACAAAGGTCATGAACTGGGAGAGGCTCTGGCGCGCGTAGCCAGGGTCGGCGCGCGCGAGCAGCTCGAAGTTGTGCTGGAAGCAGGGCAGAATCTCCGTCAGCACGGCGTGCTCCGCGTCCTCGGTCTCCAGCTCCTCCTCGTTCACCTCCTCCACCACAGACAGCATCTCCGCCACCTGCTCGCCCAGGTATCGCTCGAGGCCGAGGATGGCGTCGCGCTGGCACCGCACGCTCTTAAAGTGCGCCGAAGCGTTGAAGGCCTCCACGACACTTGCGCGCTTGCGGCCCTTGGCCAGCGCCTTGGCGTGCACGTCCAGCCGCGTCAGGTCTTCCAGCGCCACGGGCAGCCGCGTCAGCGGGTCGCTAAAGTCTCCCGACGAGACCATGTAGTCCGCCAGCGCCGCCGCGTCGAAAACGCCCTTGGTCCCGTTCGGCCGAGTCAGCACAAAGGCGCGCGCAGCCGGGATCGCCTCCAGGGTAATGGGGTCCACATCCACGTCCTGCTCGTCCTCGGTGCCACGCCGCTTGCGCTTCTTGGCCGCCGCCTTGTCCTTGCCGCCCTTGGCCTTTTCGCCTTCTTCTTGGCCTTCTTTTTGGTATCTTGGTCGCGCGCGGTCTTCTGGCCGGCCTCGGTCTTCTTCTTGCTCTTCTGCTTCTTCATCTTCTTGCTGTTCCTCTCTTGCTCTGCCCCGGGCTCAGCGAGCGCTCCATCGGGCCCGTGGGTCGCGCCGCGCCTCCTCCGCTTCGCGGCCCTGGCGTTCGCCTCGTCCTCGTCCTCGTCCTCGTCGTCCTGCGACGCTGTGTCCTTGTTCTTGTTCTTCTTCGCCTTCTTCCGAGCATCCTCGGCCCGCGCCCGGGCCTTCTTCGCGCGGCGGGCCTCCGACTCGTCTTCGGTCTGACGTGCCGCCTCGGTCTTCTTCTTGTCCTTCTTTCTGGTCCTGTTCTCCTTGGCCAAGTCTGCGCGCTCCTTGGTCTTCTTCTTCTTCTTCGTCCTGGACTTCTTGTTGGTCGTCGTTGCAGAGGGATGCTGCTTCTCCTCGGCGAGGGCCCTCGCCAAGCGACGGTTGCGCGTCTGCTGCGACGATCGCGCCCCGCTCTCATCCTCCTCATCCGAGTCCTCTTCGTCCGAGTCCTCTTCTTCGTCCGAGTCCTCTTCTTCGTCCGAGTCTTCCTCGTCCCCGCTAGAGTCCGACTCTTCGTCGCTGCCCTCGCTGTCCTCCTCCTCCTCCTCCTCTTCCTCGCTCTCGCTCTCGCTGCTCTCGCTCTCCTGCTCCTTGCCCGCCTTGCGCGCGGCCCGCCGCTTCCGGGCCGGCGCCCCGATCAAGGCACCCGCCAGCGTGCCGCCGCTCGAGCCCACCCTGGATCGCTTGCGCCGCGCTGGCGCCGCGATTGCCGCCGCTGCAGCAGCCTGCGCGGCGCTCGCGGCGCCGTCCTCCAGCTCCGCCGGCCGCCGGTGGCCGCGCGTGCGCGACGCCACGGGCGAGCCGCCGTGCCGCAGCTCGCCCGTCCCCACGGCGGCCTCATCCTCAGCCGCACGCGCTGCCCCACCGCTGCCGCTCCTGGCGATGGCCCGCCGCCGGGCCATGATCAGCCCGTGTCGCATCCTCGGCATGCCGCGAGCCTCGCCTCGCGTCGCCTCGCCTCGCCTCGCCTTGCGTCGCGTCGCGTCGCCGCGGCGGCCTAGGTTTGCTCGCGCGCTCCTCGCTTGGTCCTTCGTCACCTCCTTCGACCTCGCCGCGTTCCCGCGCCCTCGAATAATGCCTCACGATCGGCTCAGCCGCCGCGCGGGCGCTCGGGCGCGCGGAGGGCGGTCGCCGCGCCCTCCAGCCGCGCCGCGCCGCGCCGCGCCGCGCTGTGCCGTGCCGCGCCGTGCCGGGGCGGCAGCCGAGGTTGCCGCGCTGGCCGAGGTCTCCTTGACAGCGGGCGAGGATTCGCGCGTTGCGAGCGCGCAGAAGAACGCTGCGCACGCGCCGGCCGCCGCAGCCCGCGCGGCCGGCCAGCCAGTCCTGCGCCGCGCCGCCGCCGCCGCCGCCGCCGCCGCCGCCGCCGCCGCCGCCGCCGCGCGCCGCCGCTCGCCTCTCTCCCCGCGCGCTTTCAATTCAAAAAACGATTTTGCTGCGAAAACTGGGCCAAAGGAAATTGGCGTACGGGTTCCCGCTGCTCTGGCCGCTGTGGGACGCCGACCTCCTCTTCGCCAGCCTTTGATTCGCGCTGCCGTGCCCCTCCGCCACCTCCGATTCCCTCTGCACTCCGCGTGGGGGGGGCGCGTCGGCCGGTGGTCAACGTCGTAGCAGCCTCGCTCCGCGCGCATTTCCCGCAGCGGCCCCCCCGCCCTGCTCGGCGAAAGGGTTTACCCGTGTGGGACCGGAAGTTGCAGTGGCGCTGGGGGGGCGAGGATTTTTCCCTAGGCGCCGCGCCGGCAGAGGCGGAGGAACTACAATCGCCGAAGATTTCATTGACCTACCACGGCTCTCGCAGAGCCACGACCGCGCGCGCGACCGACCGCTGCTGCGCGGCGCGGCGGCGGCCAAGGCCGAGGCCGAGGCGGCCAAGGCGGCCGAGGCGGCACAGCGCGCCAGGGCGGTGCGGCCGGCCCGGCCCGGCGATCGCGCCAGCCGAAAGCGCGCGCGCGGGAGACGCGGCGGCTCTGGACGGCGACAGCGCCGCCGGGGAGAGCGCCACGCGCCACGGGCCCACGGCCCCACGCCCGCGCGGCGCGCAGAACCAAGTGACGCGGCGGCCGTTGGTGCTGACCACGGCGCTGGGAGCTGCGAGCAGCCAACTCGGAGGGAATTTCCCTTCGCCTTCGCGCAGTGCGCAAGGGTGTGACGATGAGCGCTGAGGCCTCGGCGTCAGCTGCTGCAGCTACGACGGATCCGCCTGCTGAGCAGCAGCAGCAGCAGCAGCAGCAGCAGCAACAGCAACAGCAACAGCAACAGCCTGTGTCAAAAAAAGAGAGCGAGTTGTTGTGCCGGCGATGCAAGAAGCACTTCAAGCCTTCGGAGAACTCCCCCGTCGCATGCAGCTACCATACAGAGGCACATTGTGGCGAAACGAGGCAGCGTTGGCTGGATCCCGGCGAGTGCGAGGACGGCGGCGTCCAAGAATGGTTCTGGACGTGCTGCGGTCAAGCCGATGTTGACGCTCCAGGCTGCGCCAAGAACCGCCACGCCACCTACGACGAGGAGGCTGGCGTCCTCTACGCCGATTCTTGACCACCATTAGCTAACCACGAATGTACCCTCCTTCACCTACGCTCTCCACCTTGGTCCGCGGCGCCCCTGCGCCGCGCGACGCTTCGCCAGCCACGATGCACCCCCAAGACCTGGCCACTGGGCCACTGACCATACGACGCCTGACCTCACGCTGGCTAGCCCCAGTCACGGCCACGCGACGCCTGGCGTGTCCCGAGTCCTCCCGCCGCTCATCTGGGCCGTCGTCCACTGGGCGCATCCTGACCGTCGCGGTCCTCCGGAGCTCGCCCTCCCCGTGGCTCTCAAGCTCGCGGCTTCTAATGGCTTCAGAACCTCAGGCCCTCTAGCCTGCACGAGCTCGCGGGCTCGGCCCCCGACGGCGGGCAGCCCAGGCTTCGTCGCAGCTCGCGCAGCTCGTGACCTCGTCCCCGTCCTCGTCCTCGTCCTCGCCGCCGCGCCGCTCCGCGCCGGCGCCCAACGTTTGGCGCCGCAGAGCGCAGCCAGCGGGCAGAGCGGCGTTGCGCGCGGGCGGCGGGCGGGCGGGCGGGCGGGCGGGAAGGAGGCAGGCAGGCAGGCAGGCAGGCGCCGCCGCCCCGGACCTCCGCCGCCGCCCCCGGAATTCCGGGCGCGCCCTCCGGCCCGCGGCCCGGAGATTTCAGGTCGTGGACTCTGGACGGTCTTGCGGCCACGATCGTGCGGGCGACCACGACTCGCTGGTCAGGATGAGCTTGCTTCAATGGCACTGTCAGTGCAACGAGCAGCTGCTTGCCATGGCTGCAATTTGGTTGCTCGCGTTAAAATGCCAATTGCTGCCCATTGCTGCCCATTGCTGCCTATTGCTCCTATTGCTGCCTATTGCTTCGGGGGTGCGCGTTCCTGCGTTCGCGCGCACACACCGAGTCGCCCTGAGATGGCCGCACTGACAGTGAGAGTGATGAGATGAGAGAGTACGCAGACGCGCGCCGCGCCTCGGCGGCCTCGCGGGCGCGCGGACGCGAGGGCGCGCGGCGGCGGCGGGGGCGGCAGACCGCGAGCGCGCGCTTGGCGGCGGGCGCGGGGCTCCCCGGCGGGCCGGCTCGCGCGCGCGGAGCGGGCCGCGCGCGGCGCGCGGCGGGGGCGCGCAGAGTGGCGGGTGCAAGCAGCGACGAGCCCGGCCGGCCGACGGGCCAGGACGAGGAGCACGGCGCGAGGCGGAAGGCCGGCGCGGGGCGCGGGCGCGGCGCGGGGGGATGGTGTTCCATGTGAACCTGGAGCCGAGCCTGAGCCGCGCGGCGCTAGAGAGGATTGAGAGGAATGAAGCGAGGGCGGCGACGGTGAGGGCCGCGTCCAATGCGCGCCGCCGCGTGGTGCTGCGGAGGCGCATCAAGCTCATGTGCCTCGTGATGCTGCTCACGTACTGCACGCGGTTCGTGCTGACAGTGACGGTCTGGGACGTGTCGGACTCGTCCTTCACCATCCCGTTCTCACTCGGCGTGGCGTACTGCGGCCTGGTGGGCGCCTCGCGCGAGAACCGGGACACGCTCTCGTGCTTTTATGTGTGCTGTTTTGCGTCCATCTGCCTGTACGTGGCCAACGTGCTGGTGCAGGTCAAGACCATCATCGACGTGCGGCGCGGCGAGGAAGTCAACCACGACGGCGTCCAGATTACGTCTGCGGAGGTCATGCCGGTCATGCTGACGGCCATCGGCCTCGAGACGTTCTTGGCAGCCGTGCAGCTCGCCGGTGCGCTCTCGGGCCGCGAGCTCGTGCGCAAGCACCTGATCTTGCGGTTTAACGATCCTCGTATCAACTTGTTCGCAAGCTCCACCTTTGGGCTCGACTTTGTGCAGCCTGCCACGGACGCACGCGAACAAGCCGCCAACCTCACGGAGAGCCTCAACATCAAGATGACCATCGCCAGCATCCCGGTCTGTGTCTACCACCGGAACATGCCTGCGGACCAATTTCCGATCGCTGATGACGCCGACGTGGAGGCGGCGCTCGGCGCGGAGGCTGGCGTCACCGCGGCCGTCGCCGCGGCCGTCGAGGACGACGATTCATCGGACCTTTGCGTCATTTGCCAAGATGAGATGGTCGAGGGCTCGCTTGTCAAGGTTCTCGCCTGCAAGCACTATTTCCATGTCGCCTGTATTGATGCCTGGCTCGCCCGCTCGCTAGCCTGCCCCATGTGTATGCAGCAAGTCGCCGTTGTTCAGTTCTACGAAAACGCGCCTGCTCAGCCCGATCCTGTTGCTGCCAGTGCTGCTGGCAGTACAGGAGCTAGCGCGGGGCCACGCGCTGGGCTCGCACGTTCAGGCAGCAGCACTGCCAGCTCGGACGACGTTGTGATTTCTGCTGTTGCACGAGTTTGAAAAGGTGCAAGACGTGGTCGATCCGAGCCGATCCGAGGCACGTGGCGCGGCTATGGAACGTACTGCTGCTTTAGAGCCCATGTCTGTCACAGCAAGTGGCTTTGAGTTGCTCATCCTGAGTCTGCGGCCCAAGTTTGCGCTAGCTAGGCATGCTCGTCATTCAAGGTGCTGGAGACTCGCTGTCTTTCAAGGTGGACGGAGGCAACAAGGTGTGAGGCGTGTGTCATAAGAGGTATCTTTTTTTTCTCCCAGAAAGGGTTCGCTTCTCGTCGTAAGTTCTCGACTGGTGTGTGCGTTGCCTTGCTCCCAGAACACGATGGCTTTGTGTACGACTGAGGTATGTGTCGTAGCCTTTCTCTCACTGTCAGGATATGTCAGCTTTGCTGGGCCAGATGTGCCTCGGACTGGATCACGTCCGAGGCGTTCATAAAGTCCAGGCAGCAGTGCGTGGGCGTCTTGCCGGTTTCCTCGTCCGCCACGCCAGTGCAAGTAAGCGAGGTGCAGCCCTTGCTCTATGTCTTCTCTATGCTCTGTGTCTCACCTTGCTCCCCAAAACTCTGGCTTCGCTCATCACCTTTTTGCAAACGGTGCGTGGGCCGATTCGCTCTGAGCCTAGGCACCTTAGGCCATTTCATTTGACCTGACAGTGAGCGGTCTACCTCTGCTGTCACCTTTCCAACTGGTAGTCAAATGAGTACGAATTCATGGAGTTTCAAAGAAACACTGTACAGGTCGTGGCGCGCACATGTGCGTGCGTGGGTGCGCGCGTGAATAAACGCGAGGGGAGAGATGGCGGGTCTCATTCGCGCTATCCGTCAGTCGAGGTTGTGGACGACGCTGAGGCAGCTGGAGATCCTGAGGGTGTCGGGGTGGTCGGGGCCGATGGTGCCAGCACTGATGCGGTAGGCCCAGCGCAGGTACTGATCGGCGAGATGGAAATCGCTGATGTCGTTGAGGTAGAGGGTGGCGAGCTCCTGGAGCGGCGCGATGAGATAATAGCTGGTGTCACCGTGCTCTTCGCGGAGGATGGCGAGGGCTTCGATGAAAACGAGGCGGCTATCGTCAAAGCGCTCGAGCGCCGCGAGGACCTTGCCCACGTCCACGAGAAGGTTGGCTACAGGAGTGCTGGTGGGGCCATAGTGCAGCCTGCCGTAGGCGACCGCATCGCGAAAGGCCTCGAGCGCGGGCACAAGAGAGCCATTCTTCTGGTAGACCTCGGCAAGCGTGGTAAGGGAGAGGACGAAGTCCTCCGGGTCGGGGATGATGCCATCCTCGTTGAGGATGAGACTGACAGCGTCCTCGCACATCTGGATGGCCTTGGGCACGCCGTTGGGCAGCTCTGCGCAGGACGGGGCCACCTCGAACATGGTGCGGGCGATGAGGGAGTCGCGCCGGTGGCACTCGCAGTTGGCGGCCCAATGGGCGCGCACGGTGGCCTCGCTAATGCGGACGGCCTCCTCGTAGTTGCCGAGGCAGGCGCAGACGCGGGAGTAAAAATCGCGGTGGCGCAGCGCGAGCGGGTCGTCTTCGCCGAGCACCTCGCCCATGATGGCGGCGCTCACGCGCAGGGCCTTCATGGCAACTTCGCCCTTTTCGGGCTGGTACCGCGAGAGGATCTGGCCGTACGTGCAGAGCTCCTCGGCCGTCGTACGGTGGCGCGGTCCGTAAATATGCTTGGCGTGCAGGTAGGAACGGCGCGCCATGGCCACGCAGTCGTTGACGCGATTCAAGTTGCTGTACGTCACGCAGAGCAGGCCGTACAGCTCGAGCGTAGGCGGCGCGTAAATGGGCAGAAGCTCATGAATGCGGCGCGCCTCTTCAAGCTTGTGCACGGCCTCCCGGAAGCGCTGCGCGCCCATCAGCGTCTGCGCCTCCGAGACCAGGGCGACGGCCTTGGGCATTTGAGCGTTGGCCTCGTTGAGCCTGCGCTCGTACTCGGCTTCGTTGTCGACCAGGTCGTCCTCCTCCTCCTTCTCGCCGTCAGAGAATTCCTCGGGCGCGGAGGCGGACTGCTTGGCGCTGGTGTACGCCGTCGCCTGCTGGATTGCCTCCTTGGCGGCCTCCTTGGCGGCCTTCTTGGCCGCTGCCGACAGACCCGGCGCGGCCTCGGCGTCCGCGCCCTTCTTCTTCTTGTTTTTCTTCTTGCCCTTTTTGTTGTTGTTCTTCTTCTTGCCACCATTGGCGCCGCCGTTCGCACCGTTCGCGCCGCTGGCGGTGCCGGTAGTGCCGTTGTTGCTGGCCCCATCAGAAGCGCGTGGGCTCGAGCTAGGGCGCGCCGTGTAGCTGCGACGGCGGCCACCGGCCTTCACCTGGGCCCGCCGGGCGCGCTTTTGCAAAGATTTGGCGCGCTCGTGGTCCGAGTTCGCCTCCGCGAGGTGCGCCGCGCGCGAAAAGGCGCCGGCCGCATCCGCGTAGCTGCCCATGGCCTCCCAGGCGCTTCCCAGCACGGACGACGTGTGGATGAGCCGCGCGTCGTTCGGCTTCAGCCTCATCGTCTGGATCATTGCGGCCTCCTCCGCGTACCGCGCCGCCGACTGGTGGTCCTCCAGCGCGCGGCTCGCCAGTGCCGCGTTGCACAGCATGGTGGCGAAGTCCAGCTTGGCTTCCTCGCCTTCCAGATGCGCCGCGATTTTCATGGCGCTTTGCAGCGACGCGAGCGCCTGCGTGCTCTGGCCATTTTGCAGGTGCATGCCCGCCAGGTTGTTGAGGGTCGTCGCCACGTTCGCGTGGTTTTCGCCGAAGTTCTGCTTGGCGTATGTGAGCGCCTCGCGCGCCTTCTCTATGGCGCCCGCCACGTCGCCGTTTGACATGAGCCTGGTGGCTGTGGCGCGCAGGTCCTTCCACCGCACCTCCGGGTCCGCGTCGTTCACCGCCGCATCCCCCCACTGCTCGCGCAGGTGCTTCTCCAGATGCGCCTGCACCCGCTGGTTAAAGAGCTCCTGCTGCTCGTCGTACGCTTCGAACATGTCTTCGTCGTCCTCGTCATCGTCGCTCTCGGCCTCCAGAGCTTCCAGGGCCTCGTCCAAGAGCGCATCTGAAGAAAGATCGTGCTGCTTGAAAACCCCCTGACGGGTCCGGTTGAACGCCTCGGTGTCCTTCTCGGTCCACGTGGACGTCTTGTTCGCCGACGTCGACGTCTCGCGCCTCATCTGCGCGATCTTGGCCTGCAGCTCGCCAGGCATGTGGCCCGTCAGCATTGCAGCTGCCACCTCTTGCACAATCGATCCATACTTTTCGTCCGGGGTCCCGGCCAGATCCTTTTGCACCTCGGCCGCCACCATCCGCACCATGCGCTGGTGCATCCAGTCCAGCTCCTGCGCGATCGCATTCGACGATTTCTGCGCCGAGTTCTGCGCCGAGTTCTGCGCCGAGTTCTGCGCCGAGGTTTGCGTCGAGGTTTGCGCCGAGGTTTGCGCCGAGCCTCGCACCGACGTCGGCCCATCCTTGGCCGCCGCCTTTTTCGCGCCCTTCATCGCGCTCGAGGTGCTCGGGGTGCCGTCGGCGCCGCGCCGCGCCGCCATGCGCGAGCCACCGCGCGCGTGCGACCCACCCACCGACCGATCGACCGGCCAGCCGCCGTCCGCGCCCCCGCGCCCCGCCGCCCCCCCGCGCGCGCGAGCGAGCGAGCGAGAGAGGGAGTGAGCCGAGATCCGCGTGTGTTGGGGCTTTGATTTGGTTTCCCGCCGCCACAAGCCACAGGCGGCCGGCCGCAGCTCATCCGGAGCCAAGCAGGCGCGTGGTGGTTAGGCCGTGAGGCCGCCATGGAACGGGCTTGGCGCCGTCGCCGAGCGTCGCCGACGGCCAAGACCCACGCAACACGAGCTGCGGGCTCTGGCACTGCAACCCAAGGCTCCTGAGGTGATCTCGTCGATCGAGCAGACAGCCAAGACAGGGAAGTCAAGCAGTACAGTCCTCCCCGGATGGTTGAGATCTATGGCAGGGGCTGTTCAAGCTAGCCAGAGTAAAGCTTGGCGTGCAGTGCACTCGTCATGACTGCTTCGGCTGCGGCTGCGGCTCCTGCGGGAGACTCTGCTCGAGCTGCTGCTGCTGCAGCTGAGCTGGCGCGTCGCCGTCAGGCATGGGCTCTACCTGGTCGACACGAAAGAACGCGGCCTGGCCGAGGTTTGGGCCATCGGCAAGCATAGGGTCGGCAGTCCCGTCTATGAGCTCGTCGGAGAGGATATTCCACACGTGGGCGTCGCGGATGCGGAAGCGGCGGCCCTTGGCGCTGACCCGGATGCCGGAGTAGTCATCGACGAAGCCATGGCGGCGCACGCGGTCCAGAAAGGCCTGACGCTCGGCACGCTCCATGGGACCGGCCGTGAGGCGCGCAGGCATCTGCGTGAGGTCCTCATAGGAGATCTCAAAGAGCTTCTGGGAGCCGAGGTTGCCGTAGATCATGATGGGGTCGTCCTGTGGGCCGGCCGTGAGCAAGGTGAAGTCCATCGCCTCGTGGAAGGCGCGCCAGTCGTCGTTGCGCAGGGCAGGCACCAGCGGTCGGCCGGCCAGGCGCTCGAAGGATCTCAGGGCGCGCTTCACGTGCGCCTGCATTTCCGCGGACTCCGCCACGGCCGGCGACGGCCCGCGGAAGTCGCGCGTGTAGATCGCCATCTTCGCCAACCGCCGCGCGGCCATTCACCGACTCGGACGCGGACCTCCCGCTTCGCAGCGCAGCGCGGCGCAGCGCGGCGCGAGGGCAGACCCACTCGCTCGCTCGCGGCACGGCACGGCGGAGCGCAGCGTGGCGAGAGCGCGGTGCGAGCCGCCGGACGCAAGGCCGAGCGTTTGAGGCCGGCGGTTCGGGCCGCGCGGCGTGATCAGGCAGGCCAGCAGCCAGGCCGGCAGGCGGCCAGGCAGCCAGGCAGGCAAGGAAGCAACGCCAGCCAAGCTCGGAGACGCGGACGCCGGCACAGACACAGACACAGACACAACACAGACACCATGGGGCTCCTCACCATCCTGAAAAAGCAAAAGCTCAAGGAGAAGAACATGCGCATTCTGATGCTGGGCCTGGACAACGCCGGGAAAACGACCATCCTGAAGAAGTTCAACGGCGAAGACATTGACAGCATCAGCCCCACGCTAGGATTCAACATCAAGACGCTGGAACACCGCGGCTACCAGCTCAATGTCTGGGACGTTGGCGGACAGAGCACCATCCGCTCCTACTGGCGTAACTACTTCGAGGAGACCGACGGCCTCGTCTGGGTCGTCGACTGCGCCGACCGCGAGCGCCTTGCCACCTGCCGCGACGAGCTGCACAAGCTGCTCCAGCAGGAGAAGCTCGCAGGTGCGTCGGTCTTGGTGCTCGCCAACAAGCAGGACCTCGCAGGCGCCCTTCCCAGCGCGCAGATCGCCGAGATCCTCGAGCTCGACGCCGCTCACTTCAAGAATCGCCACTGGCAGATCCACCCCTGCAGCGCCGTATCTGGAGACGGCCTGCTCGACGCTGTCGACTGGATCGTTCAGGACATCGCCGCGCGCATCTACCTCATGGACTAAGAGTGGGATGCAGCAGAGTAAACAGAGCGGCAGCGAGCGAACATAGACCGTGTGTGTAAAAGGATAGCCTGGGCGGTAGACTGGTCTTTGCGTTGTTACCCCTTGCGATCACGAAACCATTGCCCCATCAGGCGGCACCGTTCATGGCCGTGTTGAATATAAACTCTAGATGTCACATACCGATCAACAGGTGAATAGCTCATCTGTTTCCGATAACATGCGGTCTTAGCTCAGGTGGGAGAGCGTGAGACTGAAGATCTCAAGGTCCTGCGTTCGATCCGCGGAGACCGCATATTTTTTTTCTTCGCATGTGGGGATAGACCTCTTTTTGGACCTCTGAGGTCACTCACCTGTTCACAGTCAGTAGGATCAGATGACAGAGACTCGCCGAGTCCTAGGCCTAGCCGGTCAAGGGGTGCCAAGGATCGCTTGCCGTGCCAAGGACCGCTGGCCGTGCCAAGGACCGCTGGCCGTGCCGCTTGCGTGCGAAGGACCCAAAGAAATCCGATGTCGACGACGAAGACAGTCGACGAAGACAGACTCACTGTCAGGTCAGAGATCGAGCGCATGATAGTGTCATCCGTGAGGTCGACGGCTGAGCCGGAGGTGCGCGAGGACCAGGCCAAGTCCGGTGAGGTCGCGGGCCGGCGGGCGTTGCGCCTCGAGTTGGCAGAGCCGCGTCTCGAGCTTGCGGACGTGCAAGACGTTGTCTGGACCGGGGGAGAACCCCGAGCTGCACAAACACGGGCGCGAGCGAGTGCTCGAACATCCTGACCTCGTGATTGTCGTTGAGCGGCGTGCGCAGCAGGACCTCGCGTCGCAAGATTCTCTCTTCTGCTTCTTTTTGCAGAGCGTCCAGGAGAACGCGTCGAAGGAGGCGGCATAGCCATTCGACATCCCGCCATCCGTCCAGTGATGGGACATGGGCTGGAACGCCTTTGGAGGTGGTACGCGCAAGGGAGAGTCTTCCTTGTTCTCAACATAGTTGATCCTGTCTCGTGTCATTCTTGGCTTCGGTGAAGGTTTTGGCGCAGCACGAGCCGTGTTCCGTCGAGCCGGCTGCCGAGATTTCGGTCGCGGCCACGGAAAATAGCATGCTTAGCTCCTACTGCACGTTCTCCGGAAGACAGACCTCGTCAATGATGACAGCTGTGCTGGTGCGTGGCGGGCGGCCAGAGCGGAGACTCGAGATCAATCTAGAGCATGTGACGGAGGCACTCGTACTCGACATTGATTCGTCAGAGAAGGTGGCTGTGCCATAGTGCGGCCAGCGGCGCCTGTGCGAGCTCAGGTGGGCGAGCACGTGGCTTTCCGCGCCCCCCTGCTGCAGTCAGTTGTACGAAGGGTCGTCATGGCTCTGCGCAGTCAGTAGTACGAAGGGTGGTCATGGCTCTGATGCCACCGGTGTCCCTGGCTTCAAATGCGACGTCAGCGGCCAAGACAAACATGTGCGGTCTTAGCTCAGGTGGGAGAGCGTGAGACTGAAGATCTCAAGGTCCTGCGTTCGATCCGCGGAGACCGCAACTTCTTTTTTTACCACGTTTACTTTTTGCTGCCAGGCGCGGCAGCAGTGGGTGGCGGCCAGGCGCGGCCAGGGACGGCCTGGCGCGGCGCGCGGCGGCTGGTCTGCGACTCTGCGGATGGTCTGCGGCTTCGAAGCTCACTTGCTTCACACAGGGCGCGGAAAGGAGGGAGGGGTGGTCGAGCAAGCGGTGCCACCGGAGCCCCTGGCCTTATAGGTGGCGCTGGCCGAGAGACAGACATGTGCGGTCTTAGCTCAGGTGGGAGAGCGTGAGACTGAAGATCTCAAGGTCCTGCGTTCGATCCGCGGAGACCGCAGCTTTTTTTTCTCCGCGAAGCCACGATAAGCCCATTTTTAGGCCGCATCGCCGTGGACTGGTTCGCTTTTGCGTGGTGCGCAGCGTGTGGTCATGGCTGCTGCGGGCACGAGCGCTGAGTGAGCGCGTGGCACGGTGGTGGCGCACTGTTTGGAGGCACGCTAGCATGATATGTACCCATGGCTTTCGGAAGTTTCAACAGCGCCGTCTAGAAGATTGTGGGCGCCGTCCAATGCGGTCTTAGCTCAGGTGGGAGAGCGTGAGACTGAAGATCTCAAGGTCCTGCGTTCGATCCGCGGAGACCGCATCATTTTTTTTTTTTTCTTTTGGAAGCTTAGGTTGAAAGGCCAGAGCCAGGCACGCTCCTGTTCTCTTTTGGCTTAGCTCCCATACCACGTTGTTTGGCGTCGGTTTGCTCTTTGCTCACCATGCAGTCCTTTGCCGCCTCTTCAGCATGCGCCAGACAGGCCAAGAAGTCTTTTGCCACCCCTCCTCGGCATGGGCCATGCATCGCTCTTGCTTACTAGCTAACCTCACGTCATACAGTTCGTTCTTTCCTGCATCTGTCGTCTCGTCTCGTCTCTCACTCATTGTCGCATCACTGCATCTGTTGTCTCTCATCGTCGCATCACAACACACGTGGAGGCTGCTTCTGTTATACTATGATGGGATGGCTCACGTGGTGCACTTGGCGAGGGCCCACTGCTGGAGCTGCGATTGGCACTTAATCTTGTTCTGGCGAAGGCAATCGAGGAAGTGGTCCGGGTCGACCATAAGACGATGGAGGCGGTGGGGCGCGGCGGCCGTGCGGCCTTGGCCCTGGCCAACGTGATGCGCCGGCTGAAGCAGGCCGAGGCTGATGAGATGCTCAAAGGCCTTGTGCGCCACACCTCGCGCAAGCGGGCGCTCGCGGTTCGTCTCCTGACGGTAGTACTTGAGCGCCTGCGCGAAGACGAGCTCAAAGTTGACCGTGGGGCGCTCCTGAACGCGCTCCATATGAATGATGGCAGCGACGAGGAGGATCTCGACCGTGGAGAGACTAAAGACAACGCGCTCGCGCACGTCGGTCTGCAGCGCGAGCGCAGCGTCGCGCACGTCGGAGAGCACAAGCTCGTCCGCGACCTTGGCCAGGCGGCGGTGGCGCATGCGCAGGCGGCTGAGGGCCACGTCGAAGAGACGCAAGAACCAGCCGGTCGAGAACCCAAGCTGCTGCAGACGGTCCAGCTCCTGGCCGCCGCGCGCCGTCGGGTCCAGTAGCGCCTGCACCTTGCCATTCCACGCAGCGTGCGAGGGGCCCGGCAGGAGGAGGCGCTCCAGCAGCACCTTGCGCACGGCGTCGGCGCTCGGACTTCCCAGGAAGATCTGCCGATTGTCAAAGCGCGACTTGACGCGCTTCTCCATCTGCTCCACCACATCGAGGCGGTCCGTGCAACCGACCACCACGATGCGCGCATCGCGAGACTGCGTCAGGTCCAGGAGGTTGTACAGCAGCGTCTGCTTGCGCCGCTGCGCAAAGGCCTCAAAGTGCTCCAGCACGAAGACCACTGGCACGCCGCGCTCGCCGCTGTGTGCGCCCTCGAAGAGCACCGACAGGAGAAACCGCAGGTGCTGAGAGAAGGTCCCGCGGGTCCATTGCGAGGCGGCGCGCGCGCCCGCGTGCGTGCCCCGACACAGCTGTCGCGAGATCTCCTTGAGCGCGCTCACGTCATCCGTCTGCAGCTCGCCGTCCAGCGAAACGCGCAGGAACGCGCCCGCGTGTGTTGCCAGCACCTTGTCCACCAGGAAGCTCTTGCCGGCGCCGGCGCCGCCCGTGACCACCACGCTGCTGCTCTCGCCGTTCTCCACGGCGGCGCGCACCAGAGCGCCCAGCTCTTCCTGCTGCTCCTCCAGCCCGTGGCCCTGCAGGTCTGCCGCGAAGTCGACCTGCAGTCGCTCCTTGAGCAGCGCCATTCGCGCCCAGAATGCCGCCGTGGCCGCCGCCTCCTCCCTTTGAACCTGCTCCTTGCTCTTGCCCACCGCTGTGCTCTGCCCCTGCTCAGTGCTGTTCTCCTTGTCCTCCACGCCCGGCGGCCGCGGCCGCCGCTGAGGGACTGGCGTCGGTTCCGCCGGCCGCGGGCACATGGGCGTCGGCTCCGCCAGCACGCTGCGCTTCCGCTTCTTCACCTGCGGCGTCGGCGCCACCTCCCCATCGTGCTGCGGCGGCTGCTCATTCGCTCGATCCTTTTCCTGCGGCGTCGGCGCCACCTCTGTCTGTTCGCTCGCGGTGAATTTGCTGCTGCTATACTCGCGCTCCTCGCGCACGGGCGGGGAGGGCAGGTGGTTTTCCAGGCCCAGCTGCCGCAGCCGGACTCGCTGGTCGGTTTCCGAGCGCGCTGGTGCAGCTCCTGCGGCTGACGCGGCATCCGCTTGCTGCTGCTCATGTTGCTGCTCGCTCTCTTGTTGCTGTTCTCGCTCTTGCTGCACAGGGAGCTCATCGGCAAGGCATTCTTGCTCCTCCTTGTCATGGCGCTCTTGTTCCTCCTCGGCAAGGCGCTCTTGCTCCTCCTTGGCAAGACGTTCTTGCTCCTCCTCGGCAAGGCGCTCTTGCTCCTTCTTGGCAAGGCACTCTTGCTCCTCTTTGGCAGCACGTTCTTGCTCCTCCTTCTCGACGCGCTCCTGCTCTTCCTTGGCCGCACACTCCTGGGCAGTACGATCCTGAAAAGTACGCTCTGCCTCGTCTTCCTTGGCCGCGAGCTCTTCCTGGTCCTCTTGGACAGTGGATTCTCGCTCGAGCCTCGGTGTTGTTGCCACTTCAGGTTGCCCGCGGTGACTTCTAGGACTCTGCGCTTCGGCGAGCATGGCGCGCTGGGCCTGGAGGAGGTGGCGCCGAGAGGAAGACACGGACCGCATAGAAGGCCTGGACGCGCTCGACTTTTTGGAGGCCCTATCGGACGACCGGGAAGCCCCTTCATCGTGCTCGTCGTCGTGATCCGCGCTCAAGAGCCTCACAAGTTTGCGGCAATCGTCCGAAGGATCGACAGCAGCACCACCCTCGCGGGCTCGCTTGGCACCCTTGCTGCTGCGCTTGGTCTTGGAGCTGCTACGGCTGTTGGCATCGCCAAAGAGGTCGGGCTCGACCACGGCGATGGGTTCGGGTCCGGTGGAGAGCACGGCATCGCGCGAAGCCTGGGGGCGGGAGCGGCCCGCGTCGACATCGTTGGTATCCTTCTGGCTGACTTGGAACAGGAACTCGCGGTCGATGGTGTCGAAGTCGTCCTCGTCTTGTTCGTTGAGTGGCGTGTGCTTGGGGCGCATCGGGTTGCTATCCTTGGCACGTGCGAGCCTGCGCTGCAGGTCGCGCATGCTCTCGTGCTCGGAGGACGCGATGCTGCCAGGACTTTGGCGGGCGCGGCGCGTCTTGGGCGTCGCTGTGCGGCGGCTCTTTGCCGACCGCGTGCTACGCGGCGTGCCATCGTCCGTCTTGCTCGACTGCGTCTGCGAAGGCCCCGGCGTCCGTGGCTTGGGCTTGGACTGTGCTTGCTGCTGCTGCTGCGGCTGCGGCTGCGGCTGCAAGCGCGGTGCGCGAAGGGATGCGAGGCTGGGCGACGCCGCGCGCGAGTCGGCTTTGGCGACCTGCAAGAGGCGCGAGCTACTGGCGGCCGAGGTCGGCCGCGACGCGGTCCTGCGCGTCGAGGGCGTCGTGGCCGCCGGCGCGGGTGGCACGTGGGCCTCGTTCTGCGCGCGGCGCGCCGAGGTGGGTCTCGATGTCGACCTGCGCGCCGACGAGGGCGTCGCTGCCGCTGGCGCCGGCGACCTCCGCGACGAGGGCGTCGATGCTGCCGCCCTTCGGCGTGCCGACTCGCGCGACGCCGACGCGTCCTGCGCGCCCGCGCCCTGCGCCTCCGCCTCCGCCGCGGCCATCGCGCCTCCGCCGCCGCGCCCGCCGGCTGCGGCTCTGCTCTGCTCGGCGGCCGCGCGCGGTGGTTGGGTTGCCTGACTTGGCTCGAGTCTTGTCTTGTTGCTGCCTCGAGTCGAGCCGCGGCAAAGGCGCTTCGCCCTAACCGTCACTGCCAGACGCTCGCGCCGCGCAGATCGTCTTCGCCCCCGCCTTCCGCTCCGCGCTCGGGCTCGCGGCGAGCATGCACACGCGCTCCGCAGCGGTCCAGCGCTGCGTGCAAAGCCTGCAGCACTGGCAGAGGCGGTGGCGTGAGGCGGCGACGTGAGGGCCGTGCTCGAGGCGCGGGCTGCTGGGCTCGTGCTCGAGCTCATGCTCGAGCTCGTGCTCGAGCTCGAGCTCGACGGCGTGGCCAAACCGAGCAAGGCCGCGCGCGCCGTCTGCACTGCAGTCTGCTGCGCAAGTTGAAGGCCTCCCCGGCCCGCTCGCCGGTCGGCGTCGCTCCGGACTCGGACAGTCTAGCCGGCTAGCTGAGCTAGCTGAGCTAGTAGGCCGCGGCGGGCGCCAACGCCCGCGCAGAAGAGAAAGAGAAAGGCCGCGCGAGGGCGAGAGGATGGTGACTGCGGTGGTGAGCGGCGGCGGCAGCGGCGTGGGGCGCGCGGTGGCGCGGCTGCTGGCCCGCGGCGGCACGACGCCGGTGGACGGCGTGGCGCTGCTGGGGCGGCGGCGCGATCGGCTGGAGGCGGCCGCCGAGGAGCTGGCGCGCGAGGCGGCCGGCGTGCGCGTGGCCACCGTGGCGTGCGACGTGGGCGACGCGGACCAGGTGGTGGCGGCCGTCAAGGAACTCAAGGCCGTGATGGGCGGCGGTGCGGACCAGCGCGTGGGCGTGCTGGTGAACGCGGCCGGCGTGCTGCAGGAGGGCCTCCTGCTGCGCACGAGCCCGCAGCAGATCCAGGAGACGCTGCAGACCAACCTGGTGGGGCCCATGCTGCTCAGCAAGGCGCTGCTAAAGGACTTGATGCGCTGCGACGCCGCCTCGGCGGATTGGCCGGGGCCGTCCATCATTAACATCGGCAGCGTGGTCGGGACGGTGGGGAACGCCGGCCAGGCCGTGTACAGCGCGTCCAAGGCGGGGCTCCAGGGCTTCACCAAGTCGCTCGCGCTGGAGCTCGCGCCGCGCCGTATCCGCGTCAACCTCGTCGAGCCGGGTTTCCTCCAGACGGACATGACGGCGCACCTGGACGCCAAGGCCACCGCGAACCGAGTGCCGCTCGCGCGCCTGGGCCACCCGGATGAGGCCGCCGCCATGGTGCACTACCTGGCCACGCACCCCGCCGCCGCCTATGTGACGGGCCAAACCTTTCGTGTCGACGGTGGCCTTGCCATGCACTGACTGCGGGATCTCCTCGTGCGACCCTTTTTTTGCCTGCCGCCCGCAAAGTGCTTGGGGCGCGCCGCGCGGAGGAGGACCGAGGTGGCGAAGATTGAAAAATGAACAAGGGTCGAAGCTTTTACATCAGTAAACGATCTACCCACCGTCACGTGAATTCGAGGTTGATTGGCGCGAGGTTAGCAGGGGAAGGAGCGCTCCAGAAAGGGCCCGACCCAAGGAATCATGGTGGCGTGACGGTGCATCTCGGCTGCGAGGTCGGCGAGGCGCTTCTCGAGCTCGCGGATGTACAGCTCCTTGGCGGAAATGCGGTCGTCGTCCGTCTCCGTGCGCGCTACGATCTGGCACCAGGCCCGCGGCCGCTTGCGCACCACGTTCAGCCCGAGGCGCTCTGTGGACAACCGAATCGCATAGTGCAGCTCCACGAGCGCGCGCTCTGCCTCGGCGATGTCACGCTTGAGCCGCGCCAGCTTGCGGTTGCTCTCCAGCTGCTTCACGTAGTACCGCTCCAAGAAGCTTCCGAGGCTGTTCAAGCGGCGCCCAAGAGCGGGTCAGCGGCCGTGGCGCAAAGTAGGCATCGAGGGCCATCACAACGTACTAGAGGTCTGTGAGGGACTGGTTCTTGCCGAGCGCCGACTCGAGCGCCTTGATGCCGCTCAGGCCCACCTTGCAGTTGTACAACTTGAGGTCCGTGAGCGCGCGGTTGGACTCGAGCGCCAGCGCCAGCGCCATGGCGCCCTCGTCGCCGATCTGGTTGCTGCCGATGCTGGTTGCGTGCGGCCATCACACAGTCAGGCGGATGAGCTCTCCTTTGCGGGCAAAAAGGGCACGGATTACGTACTGCAGCTCCTGAAGCGTCTGGTTTTTGGTGAGCGCGGTGGCCATGTAGCGCGCGCCCTCGTCGCCGATTGTATTGGCGCCAATGCTGCAAGAAACGTCAGCCTTTTCGCGTCCAGAGCGCGCGATTGTGGGCACGTACTACAAGTTCACGAGGGTGGTGTTGCGCGCAAGCGCCTTGGCGAGCGCCTTGGCGCCCTCGACGCCGATCTCATCGCTCTCAAGGCTGTGGCAGGCACAATCGTGCGGTCAGCGTGCGTTTCCCTCGCGCCGCGGTCTCGAAAGGAGCGCGCTTTCGCTTGGGCTCGGCACGTACGCGAGCGTCTCCAGCGTCTCGTTCTCGGACAGCGCGTGGGCCAGCGCCCGGGCGCCCTCGGGCCCGATGCGGTTGCGCGAGAAGCTGCGAGCCCGCCTGTCAGTTTTCGCGGCGTCGTGAAGAATTTTCCCGCGCCCCCACTGCACCCGCTCCGCGTCACGTACTAGAGCTCCTTGAGCGTGGCATTGTGGCAGAGCGCGTCCGCAAGCGCGTCCGCGCCTTGCGCGCCGATGCGGAAGCTGTGCAGCCTACGCATAGCTCGCTCGTCAGCTCAGGCTCCTCCACTGGGCCGCGTTCGCGGGTGAAGGCAACGTGCATGACGCGAGCCGTGCCGGCCGGACGTGCCGTGCCGGCAAGCGCGTGACGTCCCCACCTACCTGAGCGTGCGCAGCGTCGTGTTCCTCTTGACGGCGAGCGCCAGCGCCCCGGCCTCTTCGTCGCCCACGCGGTTGTCCGCCAGCCTGCGCCGCGTCGCGCGTGTCCGAGCGAGCGTGCGTGCGCGCAAGCGTGAGTCCGGTTCGCCGTTGCCTGCCTGTACATCCGCGACCCCGCCTGCCTGCAACCTACTCGAGGGCGTCGACGCCCGCCTCCAAGCTCGCGAGCGCACGGGCCAGCGCCGGCGACGCGCCGCCCGCGCCCGCGGCCATCGTCGCGGTCCGCGCGGCCGGCAGCGGCGCCCGCGTCGTCGCCGGGCTTGCGGTTCTGTCACGGCGCTTGGACCTCCAGGTCCTGAGACTCCTGCCTGGAACTCCAACTTGGAGGCCGCCGCGGCCGCCGCCGCCTTTGAGGGCGTTGGCTCGCGCGGCTTCCAGCGCGCGCCGCCAGGCACGGCACACCGCGCGAGCCCGCTCGCGCGCGAGGTCGCGATGCCGCTGCATCGGCGTTGACCGCGGTGAGATTGGTCCTCGCGAGCCTGAGGTGTCCCGCGGCCATTCGCTCAACGGCAGGAGAGGCGGAGACCCTGCAGTGAGGAGGCTCGTGGATGGGACAGCAGTATACGCAACGCGGATCGCCGACCGAAAGGCGCACCGTTAGTGGCATTGCCTTGCATTGCAAGGGCCACGCACAATGCAACGGTGTTGAACAAGCTCGTTTGCTGTGACTAACTTTCTTCCACTGGCGCTCTTGGAATTGGTCAGAGGCGCAGAGCCTGGTGGGATCTCGCCGTTGAGCACGTAGTCCAACCCGATGAAGACGAAGTCCGCAGGGCGCGCACGCAATAAGTCAGCAAAGCGCATATGCAATCGCGTGCAACATCAGTAGGACGCGCACCCAAGCGCATGCAAAGGGAGCAGGGCGCTCACTGTCATTAAGTGCGTACGAAGCCAGCGCGCGCCCGCGGAGATCAACCTTCGGACAAAGATGCCACGAAATCGCATGCGTGATCGGCAGCATCAGCCGCTCGAGCGCCACAGGGACAATGATACAAAGACAATGACGCGTCGGCCGGCTCGCCGGTCATGCACAGTCGTCCGTGGTCTTTTGTTGATGTGATGCGCAGAGTGCAAGCGAATGGGTGCAAAGGCCACGTGTCAGGAACAAATGATTGAGCAAGAAATAACGTCGCTGGCCAGCATCAAGCCAGATGCAATTTGGAGGTTCTGGTTGAGCGCCCGGTTTTGGCCTGTACCTCCATCTGGTGCAAGTTACTTCTCTCTTACGACCACCGATTCATCGGAACAAACGTCATTGGATGCTACGATGAGCAGTCTTGCTGTCAGCTCAGCCTGATCTGATCGCCTACATCGACGGATCGACTCGGTGTCAGCCGCCGCAGACATGTCGCTGCTGCGGCTGCTCAACTCAGCCCAACCAGTTGTCACAAACATTGGCATCCATGCCGGCATCAGAGCCCCATGGGCACCACAAGCGCTGCAAACGTCGCCGTGGTCGCTTTTCACGCCAAATGGCGCACACTAGCGATCGCTCGCTCGCTCGCTAGCTAGCTTGCCAGTGCCGCAGAGTTCATCCCCGCACCGTACCTGGTAGCGATCAAAGAAAGAATGGCACTGCACCGATCCACTCGCGGGAGAGGAGATGGTCCGAGTCGGTCGGTCCCACCGCGTCTCAGCCCAGGCGCCGCTGCACCGTGACTGCGGCTGCAGCGCCGCTGCTGCGCTGCAGGCAAGAACGACGGCGCCCACGTCGCCCCGCGAGGACGTGCCGGGGAGGGAAAAACCTGCGCGGCACTAGCTAGCAGGGCAAAGCAGAGCCTGGGCATAACCGTCGGGGCGCGATCAAAGCGCGGCCGGCGCGGCAGCAGCGCAGCGAGGCTGAGCAGAGCGAGCGGCGCGGCAGACGCGGATAGAGCGCTCGCGGCGCGGCATGGCGGGCGCGGAGGAGCTGCGCGAGGCGCGCGGGCGCGTGGGCATCGCGCGCGGCGGCGCGGGCGGCGAGCTGGCGCGCGTGCGCGGCGGCGCGCTGGGGCGGTTCGCGGCCGTGGCGGCGGCGCGGCGCGGCGCGGCGGCCGTGGCGGTGACGGAGCGCGGCGCGGTGGTCTGGCTGGAGCCCGGCAGCGGCGGGTACCGCGTGGTGCGGCGGCTGGGCGCGCGGCCGGCGTGCGTGGCGCTGGCGGCGCGCGAGGCGCTCGTGGGCCTGGAGGGCGCGCGAGGCGCGGTGTGCGTGGCGCTGGACGGGACGGCGGGCGAGGACGGCGAGGAGCCGAAGCGGCTGGGCGGGCACGCCGGCACGGTGACGAGCGTGGCGTGGCACCCGACGCGCGCGCTGGCGGCCACGGCGTCGGCGGAGCGCGTGGTGCTGTGGGAGACGGCGCCGACGTGGCGGCGCGTCAAGAGCCTGCCGGGCGGCGGGCGCGGCATCGTGCAGGTGGTCTTCTCGCCGCGCGGCGACCTGGTTGTGGTGGGCTTCCGCGACGGCGCCGTGCTGGGCTGGGGCGCGCACAAGTTTGACCTGCTGGTGCGCCTGCAGGCGCCCGGGGACGTGGCGCTGCAGGCGCTCGCCTTCTCGCCGGACTCGCGCTTCCTTGTGGGCGCTGGCGGCGGCCGCCTCTTCGTCTGGGAGGTGCGCGCGCAGGCGCTCGTGCGCACGGTGGAGCTGCCCAAGTCGATGGGCGCCGTGCAGCAGCTCTCGTTCGGCGAAGACGACTTCCGCGCCTTTGCGCTCGGCGACGACGGCGTCGTGCGCGCGCTCCAGGTGCTGGGGCCCGGCGAGACGCGCGCCGTCCTTCACGTGTCCACCGCCGTAGCGGTGCGCTTCGCGCTGAGTGGCTCCCTGTTGGCCACCTGCACGAGCGAGGGCGACCTCGTGCTGCATGACGTGGATGCGGCGCAGCGCGAGGCGGCCTCGCGCGAGCGGCGGCGCCCGTTCGCGCTGGACTCGCGGCCCGTGCTGGCGGCGTCGCCGCCAGGCCCAGGCTCAGGCCCAGGCCCAGGCACGCGCCCGCGCCCGCCCCCGCGCCAGCCGCAGCCGCAGGATGAGGACGGCCCTCCGCCCGGCACGCCGCCCCTGGTGCGCCTGGCGCGCAACCTAAACAAGCAGGACAAGCAGCTGAACGCAGACCAGCTGCGTCGCACCTTGCAGCACTTCGGGTCCTTCCCGGACGCGTATCGCACGCTGGTGTGGCGATTCTTGCTGCGGCTCCCGGAGAACGCACAGGCGTACGCGACGCTGACGCGCAAGGGTTCGCACCCGGCGTGGGCGGACGCGCTGTACGCGCGCTTCCCCATCAAGAGCCGCAAGGTCTTCGCGCGCATGGAGCGCGTGCTCTTCGCGCTGGCGCACTGGTGCCCGGTGCTGGAGGAGGCCTCGTATCTGCCAGCCATCGTGTACCCGTTCGTGCGGCTCTATGGGCCGGACGAGCTGGCGGCCTTCGAGACCGTCATGTTGGTGCTCTTCCGCTGCTGCGGGCGTTGGTTCGAGACATTTCCGCACCTGCCGGTCTTTGTGCTGGCGCGCGTGGAGAAGCTGCTAGAGACGGTGGACCCGGGCCTCTTGGAGCACCTCGTGGAGCGCGAGGTGACGAGCGAGGCGTACGCGTGGCCAATGCTGCGCAGCCTCTTCACGGAGGTGCTCGACAAGCAGGACTGGCTGCGGTTCTGGGACCAGGTGGTGATGCTCATGCACGAGGCCATGATGCGGCCGCACGAGGCGCCGGACCCGTCGCGCCTGCTGGAGGCCGGCGTCGTGGCGTACCTGCGGTACTTTCGCAACACGCTGCTCTCGCTGCGGCGCAAGGGCGACCTGGAGGCCTTCTTCCGGCGGCCCGGCCCGCTGGACGTGAAGCGCTGGCTCAAGTCGGCGCTGGCGCTGGCGCGCGGTGCCAAGCACCGGGCGTTCTGGGAGGGCTTCGACAAGGACGAGCGCGAGCGGCAGGATGAGGCGGCGGCCGCCGCGGCGGCCGTGCGGTATCTGCCCCCTGGCGATGCGTACCCGGCATTTCGCAGGTACCCCAAGTTCGTGGTGGACTATGAGAGTCAGGAGCGGCGGCGCATCGCGGCGGAGGAGGCGGCGCTGGCGGAGCGCAAGGACTTCGTGGAGGACCTGCGGCGAAAGACGCAGGCGCTGGAGCAGCAGGAGCGCGACTACGTGCGGCTGCAGGAGGACCTGCTGAAGCAGGAGCAGACGCGCCTGGCGCGCGCATCCGCGGCGCACGAAGACCGGCTCAAGGAGCGCGAGGACCTGGACCGCGCAGCACGCTTGCGGCGGCTGGAGCGCGTGGAGAAGATGGAGGACATCGCCAAGGACAACCTGTCGCTGCAGCAGCAGCTGCGGCAGGCCGAGGCGCAGCGCGCGCAGCAGGAGCTGGAGCACCAGGAGCGCCTGCGCGATCTGGAGCTTGCCGCGCACCGCGAGGACGAACGCATCCAAGCTCTGGAGGCCGAGGCGGGGCTCAAGCTGCAGAAGATTCACGCGGACCGCGTCTTGGAGCAGGAGATGCAGGACGTGCGCATGGCCAGCGCGCGCATGGCCAAGCAGGGCGAGCTGGACTGGCGACTCAAGGAGCAGTCCTGGAAGGTGGAGGACGACAAACAGCGCGTGGAGCGCGACCTGCGGCTCGAGCGAGCGGCGCGCGACGTGCGCTTGCGCGAGATTGCGCTGGCGCGGCGCCAACTAGACGACAAGTTCGCCACTCAGCAGATGGACACGCAGATGAAAATGGCCGCGCTGGAGCGCGAGCGGGATTTGCGCGCCTTCAAGGAGGACGTGGCGCAGTCGATGCAGGACGATCTGGACAAGAAGCTCGAGGCGGAGCGCATACTCGCTGAGGAGGAGCAGCGCGCCAAGGCCAAGATCAATGAGCACTACCAGGCCTGGACCGACCAGACCGCGGCGGACCGCGCGGACCTGCTCGCGCACGAGCGGCGCCAAGCGCTGCGCGACGCGCACCAGCGCGACGCGCGCCTGGCGCAGTTGCAGCAGCAGCAGGCGCTGCGCGACTTTCAGCTGCAGGCACAGCGCCGGATGCGCGAGACCAGTGCGCAGCTGCACCAGGAGGAGCAGGACCTCCACGATCAACTCCTGGCTCTTGATCAGCAGCGTCACGCCGACCAGGCGCTCGAGGACGACCTCCTGCGCAAGCAGGCCGACCTCGACCGCCGCCAGAACATCGTGCAGGATGCCACGGACGCTGAGTCGCGCCGCATTGACCAGCGTCGTGCTGACATGGCCGCCCTGCGCGCCGAACTCGCCCAAGAGCAGTGAGAGTCGAGCCTCTCTGCTTTGGAAGAGCTGCATCATAGAACTTTTTGCCCTCGAGCAACGTCCTTGTACAAGGTCCACAAAGAACGACTCCTGGGTGCACCAACTTGCGCAGGCTCAATCTCAAACGTTCACACGCAACAATGACTCCTGGGTGAACCAACTTGCGCAGGCTCAATCTCAAACGTCGACTGTCTGATTCGGTTTGCCTGGCTGGCTGGCTGGGTGGATGGATGGATCTTTCTTGCTTGCTTGCATGCATGCATGCATACCAGGGGTACATGCATAAAATGGCGAATGTTCTATTATTCTTTGAAAACTTGGGCTGTTTGTCTGTGGCTGGCCCAGGAGCTGCATCAGAGAACCTTACCCTTGTACAACATGCGCAACCCCTGCGCGCGCCGCCATGCGCAGGCTCTATCTCACACGTCAACTGTCTGTATGTATGTCTGTATGTCTGTCTCGACGTTTGTCTGCACTCGTCTCTCTCGCTCGCTCTTTCTCTTCCTCTCTCTCTCTCTCTCTCTCTGTGTATGTGTGTGGCAGATCGATGCTGATCGGACGCTGGCGCGCTCGCATCGCTCGCATTGTGCTGCCGCCTCTCATTGCAGCCCTTGCGAGAGCTGCGGTGCGGGCTGCGCCGTAGGTGGCGGCATGCCCGCCAGCGTCGCAATGCTCTCGACCGGCATAGAGACAATCTCCGGGTCCGGGTCGCCGACGCGGCGAAAGTAGCGGCGCGTGCGCACCGTGGCGGCCGGCTGGCGCACCGTGAGGTTCATGGTGGTGCACATGATCGTCTCGCCCGTGTTGCGATCCTTCTCCAGCACGCGCGTGTCAATGAGGCGGCCGTTGCGGAACTTGGTGTCCACGGTGATCTCCCTCGGTCCCACCGTGACCCAGACCTTGCGCTCGCCCTGCGAGGACTCCTCCTGCGTATCCTTGCCGATGAAGAGCGAGCGGTGCACGACGCCCAGCTGCGACTGCTGCCAGACCGACAGCATCTCCTCCGTCTGCACCACGTGCACCTTGAGGTTGAGCTTCTCCGACGCCAGCGCCGCGATCTCGTCGCACCCCAGCGCCTTCATGTGCGGGTACATGCTCTCGCTGCGCTCCTTGTCCAGCTCCCACATGCCCGTCAGGTCCAGGCCCGCCATCCTGCCTGCCTGCCTGCCTGCTGCCTGCTGCCTGCTGCCTGCTGCCTGCCGCGCGCCGCCACCGCCGCCGCCGCCCGCCGCCCGCGCGCCGCGCCGCCGCTCCGGGTCTGCCGCGCCGCGCGCGCGCGCGCGCCGCGCCGCGCCGCCCGCGCCGCCGCGAGCCAGGCGCCAGTGCCGCGCCGCCAACGCCACTGCCGGCGCCCGCCAATCCGCACTTGCGCGGCCGCTTTGGCGCACTTGCGCCGCCTGGACACCGCGCCGCCCTATCCGCGCTTTGGGCCGCTTCGAGTTCGAGCGGGAGAGGGACCCGGAGCAGTGCCAGCTGAGCGTCTCAGGAGTCACCGACAGTCGGGCTGCGTTGCGAGGAGACGCAGGAGGATATGGAGGTGGACAGGCTTGCGAGCAGCGTGGCGGAGGCTGGGATCGGGCGAGCCAAGGCGGGCAGAGAGGGAGGCGAAAGGGAAAAACTTGCTGTGAAGGCATGCGATGAGCACGGTCAGGTGCATGCATGAAAGGGCTGGCTGTAAGTACAAAGGGCGGGAAGTATACTGCCTGGCTGCATGGCAAAAGCGTGGGCCGTGCGGTGATTTAAGCGAGAAGGCTGTAGGAACACGAGTTCACGGAGTTGGAGATGGACTTCGGCGAAACGCGGACAGTTTGCGAAGCAGCCAATCCAGACTTGTGTGACTCGCGTGTCTGGCCCAAGCGCGGGCCGCCGTCTGGCCGTCGCGCCTGTTCGCGCTTCATCGCGTTCCGTCGCGCAGAGATTGGTGGCCGAAGCTCAAGTGTCTCGAAACCAACGTCGCCCCTCCTCCAGCCATGGGCTCGCAAGCTCTCTTACTGCGAGAAAGGTCAACGGCGTCTGACGAGCACGAACACTCCCAGCTTGCAAGCGAGTCTCTGCCTGGACTGTTGTTCGCGTCCAGGCCTTGCTACGAGCCAGCCAACGAGGGCCGGGGCAAAAGTTGCGCGCGACTCTTTCTATGTACGCGTACGCGGCTCAGAATTCCGTCTTGCGTTGGTCGTATGCAGCGCTCTGACCAGGAACTGCGCAGACGCATGCGGTTGCTCGCGTTCCGAGCGGACCAAGCGAACCAGGCTTGCGAAAGATCGCGCCTGACGGTCAGCCTCCTGTCTTGCGCTTGTAGAGCTGGCCCATCAAGTCTCTCCGTTCCACTCGTGGCGGAGTTGCCTGAGCCTGGGTTGTCGGTTGACGATCCGAAAACAACCAGGGGCAGCTCATCGATCGCCTGCTACCAGCTGAGTTAGTGACAGAAAGGTGGCCCTGAGGTCGCTGCGAAGGCGAGGCCTGGCCAAGTCCCTCCACCGCTTCGCGTCACTCACCACCACTGTGACTGTGGCACTGGCACGATTTCCCTCGTCACCACATCTGCCATGCCAGCCTGAGTGCGAGCCAGGAGGCCGATCGGCAATGACGATGTCGTGAGTCACACCCTGGGACACGGCAGCTTGGAGCCGCTGCGAGATTTCCTTCGTCCCGTAACTCTACGCATGGGGCGCCATGTCGCGAGCGTCGCATGGAGCGGGCAGGCACCTGCGAGGCGGCAGTCCGGACGGTGCCACCAGCTGAAGCTGGGGCTCAATGCTCCGCAGCTCGTTCGGCGGCGCGCTTTGCCGGCGCGCGCGATGTTTTGGCCCAGCTCCGCTTCTGGCCCGGGCCGATCGATCGAACCGTGCCAGTCCCAGGTCCAGCGCGCCGTCTCGCTCGTGCTTCCGAGTCGCTGCGCCACCGTGTAACGCGAGCGTAGCAGCGGCGGCCGATGCGGTCGTGATGGGTCGATGGACCAGGCTTGCCGCATCACGCACGATTGAAATGGCCACGAGGGCTCGAGCGAAGCGGCAAGGACGCCCTTCATGAGCTGCTTCTCGGGCGAACGGACGCGTACACGTCAGAGTCTGTCAGACCATGCAACGAATCACGCATGTCTTGCGCTTGGTAGCTCTTACTGTTAGTCCTGGTTCGGGTCCGCTGTATCGACGCGCCTCGCGGGGCACTCAGCTCGGCGGCTGAGTTTGCGGGTCCGCGCGCGCAAACCGAGTGAGCCTCTCCGGGCTCTGCCAGAGGCACTGCACTGCACTGCAGCACTGGCAGTGATACGGAAAGTCGGATCATCATCTTGCGCCGTGCCGTGCCACCACTACAACTCCGCCTTGACTTGCGAGGCCCCGCGCGAGCCTCGCGCGCCGATTCTCATGGCGCAACGAGCCCCGCGCGAGCCTCACCCGCGCACGCCCGCGCACGCCCATCCTTGGCCATGGATGCTCAAGATGCTCAACGCGCAGCGGTACGCGTGCGAGGCGCGCGCGCCGCAGTGCGATGGCGAGCAGCAGCGCGAACGAGGGAGGGAGGACTCGGAGGAGGGAGCGACCAGACTGACCGTGTCATCTCAGGCTGCGCCGCACTGGCAGTGGAGCACTGCTCACTCTCCCGCCACTGCCAGCAGCGCTGGCGCCTCGACTCATCCACCATCCGCTCGGCACGTGCTGCCAGCCAGCTGTGACTGGCACGGGCCCAGCACGATCCGCCACGCTCCGGCGCCACCGACTCGTAGTACGTGCGTCGGCGCGGGGACGGTCTGCGCGCCGCGGCTCGCGGCCGAGCCGCACCAGGAGGCAGCGCGCGCAGCGCTGGAGTCGGAGTCGGAGTCGGAGTCGGAGTCGGGCCCTTGATCAGATCGCGTCGGCGTCGCTGCGCAGAGAGTACCCGTACCCCCTGGGCCCTGTCAGTGGCGGCCGATCAGGACGCCCAGCTTCTTGCAATGCTAGCTGGCTAGCTAGCTCGCTCGCTCGCCGACGCAGAGCCTGAGAGCTCAGGCTGGCCGGCGCACCGGGCGGGCGGGCCGCCTAGCTATGATATGATACCTCCGGGCGGCGTGGGCGGGAGAGCTCGTTGCCGAGTCGAGCCGAGCCGCCTTCCATTCATTTGTCGCGACGGAGGTGTGGCGCGATCTGAGTCGCGCGCGCTCGAGCCTCGCGCGCTCGCGCTCATGTAATTTCCCGGCACCAAGGCTGCCAAGGCTGCCGAGGCTGCCTAGAGCACTGCCAGCACGGCTGAGCACGCGCATCGCGGCCCGCGCAGTGCATGCCTCGATCGGGAGAAGCAGGGTTTCTGTGGGCCGCTTGGCGAGGACAGTGCGCGGGGCGGGAAAAATCGGGGTACGCGACGGGCAAGAACCAGCGCGGCAAGTGGGCCGCGCCCGCGCTGTGTTGTGCCGTGTCCGATCAACACGAGGCGGCCGCGCACGGAGCCAGAGGCCAGGAGCGGGCGCGCAAAACCTTCACGAGACCGCCGGCTGGCTGCGGCCCTGGACGGCCGGGCGAGAAGGCAGTTGGCCGACGTGAGGCAGAGCCAGACGCGGAGGGGCGAGGTCTGTAGAGCTTGTGGAGGCCGACCTGCGGCCGGCGGTGACAAGCGACTGGGGCGAGTGAATCCACCACTACTGCACTGGCACCGATACTGCAGTTCACGGCACGGCACGGCACGGCACGGCCTGTGCAGGCTCCTTGGCAGCACGACTCGGACGGCTTCAGGCGTGCGTGCGAGCCACGGCTGGAGACGGTCAGCACTTTGACGCTTCGCCCTTCCTGCTCCTCAACTCAACCCACTTGCCTCCCTGGCTCGAGCTCTCCACCCTGGCTCGAGCCATCCTGTCTCGCTCGTCGGACCCGCGGCCGACGCCTCGGCAAATCGCGATTGCCGCGCCCGCACAAAACCAAAGCGAGAGAAGCCTCCTGAGAGGAGAGGGGTTGGCTCGAAAGAGCGCACTCCACTCTTCGGGGCCCGCGCACGGAAGACGCGCCCGTGTCCATTCGAGATGGCGTGCAAGCTAGTTCACGTTTTGCTGGCCCAGGTGCTCGTGCTGCAGTTTCTTGCGCTCGGAGCACGGGGCGCGACATGCCCCTTCATGGCCACACTCAAGTCGATGACGACGATGCCGACCCAGGCGGACCGCACAGAGCGGCCGCCGACGTGCTATCAAGCCAAGCTGTCGGCCACTTACGACAAGGACTTCCCTCAGGAGACGAGCAACCTGAATGGCACGGTCTTTCCGAACAAAGAGTGCGCGCTACGCCTGGGCCAGGAGTACGACTATGCGAGCGAGGCGGAGCACGACATCATCACGCGAACGGCCGAGATCATGGGCGGACGTATGCTGGTGGCCGGCGCCTACGACGGCGACGCGGTCTGCCTAGGCGCCGGCGCCACGAACTGCTGCACGTACAAGGATGGCAAGGAGGAAGGCACCTTTGAGTTTGACAAGAGCAAGTGCCCAAAGGGGAGGCGCGCGTCCGCCCAGTACGTGTATCAGTCACCGGCGGCCAGCGAGGTGGTTGCCATGGAGGACCGGCCGAGCTTGGAGAACCGTGAGATGAACCAGCGCGTGCGCAAGCAGATGCACGGCGAGAGCTACGCGTGCGTGGAGGCGACGCTCAAGATCAACGACGACCTAGACACGGCGCCGCACGGCGAGGGCGGCCTGGACGAGCGCTATCGCGTGGGTCTGCTGGCCCAGGCCGGCAAGGAGTTCAAGGTGGAGGCGCGCTTCAGCGGCAACCGCAACCTGACGCTGCATGACGCGCACGACATCCGCATTCGCGGGCTCAGTCTCAAGATCAAGGACGCCGTCTCGGCGGGCAAGCGCATCAAGCTGTCCAGCGTCGCCACCACGGCGCAGCCGGAGGTCGCGCAGGTCATGTTTCGCAACCAGTCGCTGGATGCCTTCCAGGAGGACGGTGCTGTGGACCTGCTCTTTATCGCTGTGCACAGCGCCGACCAGCCCGGTGGCGTGCCCTGGAACATCTTCGTCGATGGCACGCTCGAGCAGAACTTTGACAACTTCATCAACGGCGCGCCGCCCTCTGTGCCAGTCAACCAGATCACCGAGTTTCACATGAACCCGCTCGCCAATACCTACGGCTCGGGCGCCGCCTGGGCGCTCGGCAAGGGCCAGGCCGCCAAGTGGCACATGGAGCCGTGCGAGGGTGAGGTGGACCGCCTGCCCATGAGCGTGTGGCGCGGCAGCTACTCCGACTCAGATTTCTCCTTCCGAACGCTGCGCAAGGCGCTGCGCAACCGCTGGATCAAGGCCAAGCCGTTCCGCATGTGCGTCTTTCTGCAGATTCAGGAGGACCCGTGCGAGCAGCCCATCGAGGACCCGTCGGTGCGCTGGACTTCCAAGCCCATCAAGGTGGCCGAGCTGCAGATCAAGCGACAGGCGAACAAGGACCTCGACCACGACTCCCTCATCTGCGACTCCACCATGCTGCATCCGTACCGCACCATCGAGGAGCACTTCCCGCTCGGCGCTATGAACCGTGTGCGCCACTCCGTGTACGCCTTCGCCAACAACTTCCGCACGGCCGCCAACCAGCTCATGCATCCGGCCGAGAAGTACGCCGCTATGGAGGGCATCAACAAGTGGAAGACCAAGGAGTTCGTCAAGTTCAACGAGGAGCACTGCTTCTACGGCGACAACTGCCCGCTCAACGAAGCCTCCTGAGGCAGCATCCTCTTCGGGAAAAAAAAAATGACATCATACCAACTGCGTGCACGCAGCCGTGAACACAATTGAGCATGGCCAGCCGGCTGGCGGGCTCATTGACTGACAGACGAGTTATCGACTGACGCACCTGATCCACCTGACTCACGGACTGACCCGGTCGGTCCGTCACGGCCCACCGGCCGGCCGGCCGGTCGGTCGGTCTCTGACTTAAACATGCTCACGTCTGTCAGACTGACAGCAACACCGAACTTTTCATGGGACCTCCGCCGCCGCCACCACCAGTCTGCCGGAGGGGAAAGCACACACAAACGAAATCCTCGTGGCGCTCGGCGTCCCCCGAACAAGATCCCCCAAAAAAGAAATCTGACACGTGTCTTGCATTCGCTGCTACAATAAATCAAAAACTGACGTATGGCGCGAGGCGAGCCAGGCCCGCTTCCAGACGTCCCTCGTCGCTATGGCTCCGTAGACGAGCCATGAGCTGATCCGATACCTCTCGCTCGTCCTCGTCACACAGCGCGTAGCGATGCCGGGCCATCAACGCCAGCACCCGGTCCTGATGAAAGCGCACGCGCGGCGCGCAGACCGTCAGCAGCGTCTGCAGAAACCCACAGCACACACGCCGCGCACCAGGGTGACCCGTCCCAATGCCTCGCTCCACGGCGCCCAGGGCCGCGGGAAGGTGTCTCACGCTGTAGAGCCCGAGGCGGTTCACGAGTGGGTCTGCGGCCAGCTCCAGCACCAGAACCAGCACGTCCATGTCCGTGGCAAGCTCTGCGCTTGACAAGAGCGCTTCAAGCGCGGCCTCGTGCTGGGGCAGGGGCAGTCGCTGCGGCCGCGTAGGCAGAGGGAGTCCACCTGAGGTCTCGAGGTGGGACAAACCCGCCACGAGCGCGGGCAGCGCCTCTCGGAGAACCGCACAGTCCCGCGATGTGACACACTGTGCCTGGACGCGGGCCACCACCAGTGCGCCATGCCAGCGGAACTCGGTTGTCGTCAGCGCGCGCTCCGCCAGGTGTCTCAGCGCACGCAGCCCGGCGACGCAGACAGCCGGAGACGGGTGGTCCGCGACGCTCAGGACCATGGGCACCAGGTGACCCACGGCGGTCTCGCCGCGGAGGTCCACGCGAGTGGCGCGCTGTGCGAGCCTGAGCATTGCCCCGCACGCAACCCACTCGGACGAGGACCAGCGCTGCGCGCCCAAGACCTCACGCAGATACGCCCACATCGCCTCGGACACCGCGGTGCGCTCCTCCTCGGCGGCGTCCGCCAGCCGCTCATCCACAGCCTCGGCCAGCGCCAGTGCCGCCGCCTCGCAGGCGCGCGACGCGGACGCCGGCACGATCTCCAGGCCGGGCACGTCGCGGCTCCAAGCTGCGGCGCAGACCGTTGCACTGATCGCTACCGTCTCGGACCACTGTCGCCGCACGAGAACCTGCAGCGCCTCCAGCGCGTACCGCGCTCGCGCCAGTGCCGCTTCGCTGTCCGCCTCACCGTCCGCCGCCGCCGCCACCGCACCCTGCACCTGCCACTGCCGCCACGATGCTGGGAACCACGACCCGGCGCAGCACGCCGCCTCGCGCAGCCGGGCCACGCCGGCGACGCCGAGCCGTCCTGGGAATCCTCGCAGCACGCCGGCCAGCACCCAGGCCGCGCGGCCGTCCTTCTGCGCCAACACGTCGCCCACGAGGTCTTCCCCGGGTCCCAGCGCGTGCCGGCCGAGGCCTTCGACTGCGACGGTCCGTCCGCTCGCGACGCCGGCCTCCGCTACGCGCTCCAGGTGGTCTGCCAGGGCACGCCCGTGCTGCGCCAGCGTGCCGTCTTGTGGGTCATGAAGGGAGATCGCCTCCGCGATTTGGAGCACCAGGTCATCCGGCAGGTCTGCGACTGCCTCGACCGTGGCATCCGGGTCCGTGTCCTCGCGCAAGAGCTCCAGCGCCTTGTTGCGCACCTCGTCCACCTGCCGTTGCCCGCTCCGCGCGAGCGCAAGCGCCAAGAAGCGCGCGCGGTCGTCTGCCGGCGCAGAGGGCACGACCTCGAGTGCTGCGAGCACGACCTCCCAGGGCTCCTGCGCCTTGCTCAGCACGCCACGGACCGCCTCCGCTAGCGCAGCGTGAGCGTCCGCGCTGCCCGCGAGCTCTCGCAGCGCCTTGACGCGCGCCTCGCGACGCTGGACCGGGTCCGTCGCGATCCGGGCGAGCTTGCGCGCCTCCTCATTGCCCTGCATGTTTGGCGACGCCGCGGCGACCCGCTGCGCCGCGCTGCGCCACGCCGCGCCGCGCCGTGCCGCGCGGGCGTGGCACTGCGCGCCGGCCGCGCTCGCTTGCCTGTGTCCTCGCTGTCAGACAGTGGCAGACAGGCTTTGGACCGCGGCACGCACGGAGCGAGGTTGATTGACTGTGCTTCGCTTCTTTCTGACATGTGAGTGACACACGCGTCACTGATCAAGAAGCAAGCCACGGCCCACGGGCCTCGCAGTGGTCCCAGTGAACATGGTCTCCTCATCTCCGCCGCTCTCCGCCTCTCAGTCAGCTTGAAGGTTTGGCTACTGTCTACCTACCCGTACTACTACAGACAGACTCAGGGCAGGTCAACGAGCATCTCACGCAAGGTGCCGAGGGACTTGAAGACCTTGCCAAGGTGGACGCCCTTGGCCGTAAGGTAGGTCCGCATCAACTTGGCGGTGATGCGACCCGAGTTCGGGTCGAAGGACGGGTCGAAGGCGAAGTTCTTCATGGCGGGCTCCTCGCGAATCAGGATCGCGCGGACACTGGCCTCGCTGTACCGCGCCTCCTGCGCCGCCCCAGCTTGCCTCTCGCGATCCAGGACGACCTTGGCCTTGTTGGGATCCCGCGGCGAGCTCGGCACTGGCTGCGCGCCCGCCATGCGCTTCGCCTCCGTGCCTTTGGCCGGTGGCAGGATCGTGACGCCATAGAGCGCTTTCTGCCGTGCCTTACTCGTTATCCTCGCAGCGTGGCGCCGCGAGAAGGCCTTGTACCAGGCCCGGTCCGGAGTGAAGGACGTGATACCCGCCTCCTTGGCCAGATCCGGCAGCCACCGCGGAAGAGCCCCCGCGGTATAGTTGATGAAGCCCGACGATGCATAGTATGTGAGAAAGTCAACCATGTAATTCTCCACGGCGACGGAGAGCTTCGGCGCCGCCGTCGATGAGGACGACGAGCTCTTCTTGGCAGCCTTGGTCTTGGCCTCGGCAGCTTCCATCGACCTGCGGAGCTCATAGAGCTCTTTGCCGCGCAGAATTCTTACGCCTGGCGTGCTGTCATCGTCCGATGATGCGCCTTCTTCGCGATGTGCAGATGACGGGCGAGTCAGAAGCTCCGGAGCGTTGCAAGGCGCCGAAGGACTGCGAGGCGCCTCGGCAGTGGCAGTTCGCGCGGCGGCAAGGGCCGCCTTGCTTCGCCTGCGCCCAGGGATGCGGTCCGCGTAACGCATGGTAAAGTCCTTGAACCAACGCCTGTCGGCGCGGAACCAGGCGTAGCCGACTTGCTTGGCGTGCTCCTCCGCCGTGGTTTGGAGTTGATTCCTGGACACCGGGAACCCGCACTCGTCCATCTCGTTCAAGTAGGCGACCAGGGCCTCCTCCACCTCCTTCGGTAGTGACCTGGGGTCCAACGCCGAGTCCAGCACGAGTCGCCCGTTGTGCTTCTTCGCCTTGGCAATGTACGAGGCCAGGGTGCTCTTGACCACCTGGAATGTGATGCTCGCCTCGCGCTGGGTCATGCGAGGTTGGTCCTGGAACTCGCCGATTCCGAGTACCGCATCCAGGGCGTTCTGCATCTGCTCACGGTACTCGTGGTCCCTTTTGATGGAGTAGTTCATCGGCAGACCGGCAGTGCTGTACTGCTGGCCAAAGCCCGACTCCATCATCTTGCGGTATGCACGCAGCTCGGCGCCCCACATCACACAGCCAAACATGCCGTCGTCGCTGTCCGACGACGCCTCATCCGCCGACGCCTCATCGTCTCGGTACGCAGCTTCGAGAGACGGAATGTCGGGCGTCGGAGTGCTTCGCTGCGCTGGGGCACTGTGAAGCCCTGATGTGCTGTCAGGCACTTGCGTGTTGAAAGACGTTTCCGTGCTGCGAGGTGCTTGAGAACTCCTCCCGTGCGGAGTCGGAGACCTGGTCGTTCGGCGACGCTTGGCATCGCCCTCGGAGCTTGAACCTAGCTGGGGAGGCTGCGTCGGCTCGGCCTGGCGAGACGCTTTGGTCTGCCTGTCAGGTGCTGGCTGCGGCAGCGGGTTCTTGGTCGCGAAGTAGCGGCGCAAGGTGGATTGCATCGTAGCTGCGAAGCGTGCGCCGTCCTTGACGTCCACCTCGCTCCGCCCTCGCCCTTCCCAGGCGTCGCCGGCGCCCCCGGCGTCGCCGTCAGCGGTACGGCCGTCTGCGCGCGAGCAGAGAGTCGAGTCTCTGGCTGTTTTGCGCAGAGCGGCGGCGACCAGCCTGGCCGAGTTCACGTTGATCCGAGTCCCGGCGGCGGCCGCCGGTCGTTAAGTTGATGGACCTGCGTGTTGCTATCTGTTGCTGGCTGGGGAGCACCAGGACCTAACGACCACGCGTTACGCAGCCTACGCAGCCTGCCCCGGGGTAGGGTCGCCTGTGTAACGACGACCCGCCGTGTCACGGTCCGGGTCACGGTCACCGTGTCACGGGACGTGCGTGGAGCAGCGTGTCAGCCCTGTGTGGGTCGCCTACCCGAATGATGCCATGATGACTCGCAGATCCAGTGTTCGGGATATCTTGTTGTTGCGCTCGCAAGGCTTGCGCACGTGAAATGACACTCGTTCACAATCATTCGTTCATCATTTTGTTGCGCTCGCAAGGCTTGCGCACGTGAAATGACACTCGTTCACAATCATTCGTTCATCATTTTATCACTTCTTGTGTGCAGGCTGACTCGGCTGGAAATGGCGACCTTGTGCAAGTCTCGGCGAAGTGGTGGCGGCTCTCGAGTTGTGATCCTCGTCCCCTTCGTTCCTTCCTTGCCTCCAGCCGAGCCAAGGCAGCGCGGCACCCGGAGCCGCGCTGCAGAACATGCCAAAACAAAAGAGGGTGAGGGGCGCCCGTCCGAGAGCGAGCTAGGCGCCGCACAGCTCACTTGGTCTCGGCGCGCGGGGCGTCAGCAGCGGCAGCGGCAGCACCAGCCGCGGCAGCCGCGGCTCGCGCCGCGACGAGCTCCCCCTCGAGCTCCTTGATGCGCGCAACGGACTGGCGGAGGCCGGCCTCCATGGCCTTGTGCACGTCGGAAACCTTCTTTTGAAAGTCCTCGCGCTCCACAACAAGCTGGCGGTCCTTGAGCGTGAGCGTGGCCTCGAGCAGATTGACCTTGCCCTCGAGCTGCGCCGTCTTCTGCTCGAGCAGCGAGTTGCTGAAGCGCAGCGCGTCCAGCACCTCCTGCGGAGGCGCCATCCAGCCCTGGTTGTCCGTCTGGCTCGCGCGATGCTGGTGCGCGCGCCAAGGCCCGGCGCGCGGCGAGGTTTGCGTCGTGACGTCTTCCGTGTACTCGGACCCGGCCGAGGTGCTCGTGGCCACAGACCTGCACTCGGGGCCCTTGTCTTCCTCGACGCTGCACATGACCTCGTCCGCGCCAGGCGAGGTAGGCGCCTCGGCCTGTGCCAGCCCGAGCCTCATGGCCAGCCCCGGCACCATTTCGATTTGGGTGCCCTGCGAGTGCCCATCGTCACAGGCCTGGTTGCTGACCTGATTGTGGTGGTGGTGGTAGTAACTGGCAATGTTGCCGCTCGGTGTGGACTGGTTCTCCAGCTCCGGGCTCGCGTCGATGGCCGTCAGGTCCATGGCCGGCAGCATCGCCTCGTCCGCTTCGTCCGCCTTGGTCTCTGCGCTGTCCAGACCCATGGAAGCGACTCCCTTGCCCAACGAGCAGGCATACACATGCTCGCCATCGTCTGCCGACGAGGGCGACGAGGACGAGGACGCCGAGGAGGACGCCGAGGACGCCGACGGCGAAGAGGCGCGAGGCGACGACGCGCGGGGCGATGAACGGTGGCTGCCGCTGCTGCCGCTGCTGCAGCTGCTGCCGACGCTACTGTTACTGCTGCTGCTGCTGCCGCCGTCGCCGCCGCCACCACCGCCGCCACCACCACCACCACCACCACCTGCGGAGACGGCATTCTTGGCCTCACCGGCGGAGCGCACCATGGGACGGCGCGCAAAGCTGGCATGCGGCTGCGTGTGGCGCGCAGACTTGGCGTTGTAGCTGCTCATCTCGCACTTGCGCTTCGTGGCGACGCTGGCGCCGGCCGGCGCCGCGCAGCGGCGGTCCGTCGAGTGCTCGCCAGCAGGGCCCCCCTTGCCGAGCACCGCGGCCGTCTCGTTCTCCTTGCCGAGGCCGGCATCGCGAGGCCGCACCTTGTTGTTCCTGTCCGCGGGCGGGAAGGCCGTCGGCGCCCTGCCGACCACCGTGGCGCGCGCCTTGCCGCGCGCGCGCGCGGCGACGTCCTGCTGCCTCTTCCTCCTCCACTCCGCGAGCTTCTCCTCCATGCTCAGCGGGCCCTCGCCGGGCTGGCCTGCGGGCGAGTCCAGCATCTCCGCGCCGCGCTGCCTCGCGCGGGCCGCTCGCGCCGCGCCGCCGCGCGCCGCGCCGCGCCGCGCCGCGCCGCGCCGCCGCGCCCGCCGCGCGCGGTCCTCGCTCTCCCCGCGCTCCTCTTCCCTCGCTGCCTCCTCGCCGCCTCGCTCGCCGCCTGGCCGCTCGCCGCGCGAGCCTCGCTGCGCCGCTCGCCGCCCGCCGCGCCGCGCGGGCCGGCGCCGGCCGCCGCGCTGCTCGCCGCCGCCGCCGCCGCCGCCGCCGCTCCGGGTCTGCCGCGCCGGCCGCGCCGCGCCGGGTCAGCCGGGGTCGCGGCTCGGCCGCCCCGGCCACGGTCGGGCGCTCGGCTCGCGCAGTTGGCCGGCGCGCCGCAAGGGCGCCGCGGCCCTTGCGCGCGCCGCTGGCCCACTTGCGCGCCGCGAAGCCCACTTGCGCGCGCGCCCGGCATCGGTTTTGCCCCGCTCCGCAGGTGCCGGCGGGCCAGAGGTGCCGGCGGGCCAGAGGTGCCGGCCGGCCAAAGGGGCCAAGTGCTCGTGCCTTGCTCGACGACTGTCGCATCGACAAACGACTCGGAGGGGGAGGGAGGAACGGGGGCAAAGGCGAGGCCGCGCGAGGCCAACGTGACGTCCAAGGACGATGGCTTCATCCGTCGGGTGGGCCTTCGTAGGCGAGGGTTCCTCGTCGCAGGCAGACGCAGGCTGGCGGTCACGTTCACGTGCTCTTGATTGCCCTTGACAGTGAGTGAGGAATCACTGAGGGATCGTTGATCAGAGTCAGACGATGCCAGACGACTCGGATCGCGCGACAACCCTCGTCAGCAAGCACGCAAGCAATGATTAGCAATCTCGTGGGTGTGCTCTTCAAAGCAAAGCGTCCCTGGCCGCCAGCCGGCTGCACGTCACCGCTCGCTCGTACCTTTCGCTTCTCACAGCGCTTGTACTAGTCGACCTCCTCGCAAAGGCCCGGTCGCAGCCGGGCTGCCCGTGCCGACCGCGGCTGGCGTGGCTGCGGCGGGCGCGGCCTCCTGGTCGTCCTCGCCGAGTCCTCGACGTCGACGCTGCGCAGGGCGTCGGAGTCGGCGGCGCGGCGCGCCTGTGCAGCCTGCCGGCTGATGTGAGTTCGAGACGGCTGCAGTGCGCAGAAGACTGCCCAGGCAGCAAGGCAGGAAGACACCGACACTGCTCGGGCTGACGGAACAGGAGAAGAGACAGACAGATCCCCGTCCTTCCCGCCGCCCTCGCCGTCCCGCGCAGCGCGGGCGACGCGTGGCGCGTGGCGCGAGGCCGCCGCGGAGACCGCCCGCCGCGGAGACCGCCGCGAGCGCCGGCCGGGCGGCCGCGTCGGGCAGGAAGCGGAGGCGGCATCGCACGCGCGTGGCGCAGTCAGCGGCCCCGACTCGCGACGACTCCAAAGCGAGCTAGGCCGAGGCGGCTGTCCTGCGTGCTCGCTCGCTCGCTCGCTCGCTCGCTCGCTCGCTTGCAGCGCTTTCCCACTCGCTCCCCCGCTCCGGTGCGTGCTGTTGGCTTCCGGAGGCGGAGCGGCGCTGGCGGCCCCGTAGGCGCGCCGGCCGACAGGCATGGCGACGCCAGAACCCGGACGCCCGGACGCCTCGGCGGTGGCACGCGAGGAGGGCGCGCAGGCGGACGCGGCGCTGCTTCGGGCGGTGCAGGAGCTGCGACGCGCTGCAGAGGTCTGCAGGAAACGCCCGACAGGGAGCAGGTCGCTCGACGATCTCCTGGAGACCTGCCGCCGAGTAGAGCACGAGGTGCAAAACCAAGGCGAGGCCGAGTTCGCCGAGCACCTGCACGAGGACGCGGAGCAGGTGAAGGGGCAGGAGCAGGAGAAGGAGCAGGAGAAGGAGAAGGAGCAGGAGCAGGAGCAGACCCAGGCGCAACAGGATCTGGCGGACACAAAGCCTCTGATGGCGGCCACACACACGCCCACAACGCCACTCGGCGGCAGCCTTCGCGACGTGCTTGGCGGCTTTCTGCTGGTCGGCACGGTCATTGCCGTCTCTGTTCTGTCGGCAAACTGGTTTCTGAGGACTTGGACGTCCTGGGTACTCAATGCATGGACCAAGTATGAGGTGCCGATGATAGCCTTTTCCATGGTGCTGACGGCGCTCGTCTTGAGCACGCATGCTAGCCCCATGGCCGACCGCGAGGAGACCGAGCAGCTCTCGATTCAACAACGGCAGCAGGCACAGACGCCGCAGACGTCGGAGACGCCGCAGACGCCGCAGACGTCGGAGACGCCGCAGACGCCGCAGACGCCGCAGACGCCGCAGAGCCCAGAGGTCATGGACGATGCGACGAGCGAGAGCGCCGTGGAGAGCGCAGAAGAGGACGAGGAGGCGGCACTGCGCGCGCGGCGCGCGAGCGCGCTGGAGCGGCGCAACAAGCACCACAAGCGCGTGCGCGAGAAACTCTTCGAGACGTTCTGCGCCTTCCGCCTTCTGGTGGGCTTTCCAGTGTGGCACGTGATGGTGCGCTTCACAACGTACTGGATGCTGCGGCACACAGGGTTTCGCGAGAACTTCGCCTTTCGAATCTCCGTGCTGCTGTCTGTGCTGGCGGCGTGGAACTACACGGCGACCGTGCTGCGCATCATGCTGCCGGTGTTTCTGGTCAACTACACGTGGCTCATTGGCGGCAACAACTTCACGGCCATCGTCTTCTTCCCTTGGGATCTGCTGTGGCGGTCATGCGATCTCCTCGTGCTTCGAATGACGGGCCGCAGCTTCGCTCGCGAGGTGGTACTGAGCACCATGCTGGAGCTGATCGAACCGTACGACCTCGACATTTCCGAGGTGGTCATGACGCAGCCAACGTGCCACGACGACGCCTTCGCGCCCGCGTACGCCGCGCTCTTTCCCGACTCGCCACACCTGGTGCCGCCAGACGCCGGCGACTGCCTCACGCTCACCGAGAAGGAGCTGCGCGACCTGGTCTTTAGCTTCTACGGCGTCTTCCGCCTTGTCATGTTCGGCCTTCTCGTGTACGGCCTGATTCGTGTCGACGCATGGAAGATCTTTTGCAAGTGGTGGCGCGACCGCGAGAACACCATCGAGGAGCTCGAAAAGGTGCTGGCGAACCGTGACAAGGTGCTGCAGTATGCGAAGCGTAACCCGTTCCGCGCGAAGCTGCATGAGGACCCGGCCGCCTTCCTCGCGACCAAGCGCGAGGAGGACGTGGAGGGCGCCGAGGAGGGCGCCACCGCCCCCGGGGCGACCGCGGCCTCCTCGTCCAGCGGCGCGGCCGCCCTGCTGCAGCGCTGGAAGCCGCGCGTGCGCGACCTCGGCATCAAGTCCTCGCTCATGCGCATGCGCGAGTGGCAGCCGTCCACCTCGCTGCGCGCGCGCCTCGGCGAGCGCGCCAAGACCGTCACGCACGTGGATCGCATCGAGGCGTTGCGCAAGCGCCTGTCCGAGATTCATGGCGTGCCCGACGCCTATGACCTACTCTTTAACAAGGTCAACCTGCGCGTGCAGCGCCCGCAACGCGTAGCAACCACCAATGCCTCTGACGACGCGAACGAGGGCACCAAAGCCGAAGCCGAAGCCGGAGCCGGAGCCGAGGTTGACAGCGACGATGCCCATGCCAACGCGGCAGCCTCTTCCAGCGATGGCCTGGAGGCGGTGTCCGTGGGCACCGGGCCGGCGATGCCCCACGCGGGCAGGTCTGTCTTCCAGCAGGTGACCACGCAGCTGCTGGCCTTCCCCATGAAGAAGCTCAAGAACGGCTTCTGCGTGACCTTCGAGGGCGAGTCCGGCGTGGACGGCGGCGGATTGACAGCGGAGATGTACAAGCTGGTAGCGGAGGAGCTCTCGCAGCTGAGCGCCGCGCCCCGCGAGGACGGCGACATGCCCGAGGCCGCGCCGCCGCCGCCGCTGGGCCCCAACATCTTGCGCGCGCTGCCCGACTCCACACTCATGCTGGCGCCCAACCCACAGCTGGAGCTCGTGCAGTACTATGCTCTCGGCAAACTCGTGGGCCTGGCCATTGTGCACGGCGCCGTCTTCCAGCTGCCGCTCAGCTCCGCCATGCTCAAGATGATGGCGGACTTGGAGATTGACTCCGAGGACGTGCGCGCCATCGACCCGATCTACTTCGAGAACCGCATGCTCATGCTTCTGCAGCGTGGCGGCGTCGACCTCATGAAGAAGGTCATGGACGTCCCGGAGATCCCCTTCGTCTGGCTCGACAGCAACGGCGACTTTGGCGACGAGCTCTGTCCCAAGGGCGCGCAGCGTCTGCTCACCGAGGACAACAAGCTCGAGTACATCCAGCTGCTCAGCGAACACTACGTGTGCGGCGCCGTGCGCGAGGAGATGCAGATCTTCCTCTCTGGCTTCCACGAGGTCATCCCTGTGCAGGCGCTGCGCGATAACGACATTGACTACATCGACCTCGCGCTCGCGCTTCAGGGCGTTCCGGACATTGACGTCGATGACTGGCAGGCCAACACGCTGGCGCCGCCCACCAAGGACTCCTGGCGACCGGTCGGCGCCGCCGCTAGCGTGGACACTGATGTGCTCATCGCCTGGTTCTGGGACATTTTGCGCGAGATGGACTGCGAGCAGCGCGCCCGTCTGCTGCAGTTCTCCACCGGCCTCTCCGCCACGCCCGTTGGCGGCTTCCGCAACCTCAAGCCGCGTCCCTTCAACCTCGTCGTTGACATGCAGCAGGACCACCTCCCCTCGGCCGCCACCTGCTTCAACACGCTCCGCGTCCCGGCCTGCCGTTCCAAGGAGGACTTGCGCTCGCGCCTGCTCAAGATCTGCTCGCAGCGCCACCTGCTTGAGACCTTCGGCGAGTCCTGATGTGCCAGTGCGGGCAGAGGACCCTTGCGTTCTGCCCCACGCCCCCCCCCCCACTGCACCCCACCCCTGATTGGTACCAAGGTACCATCTTGACTTCTCCCTTTGACTTTTTTTTTCTTTCCAAGCTCCAGCTCCATGCATATCGTGACCATAGCAGCCATTTGATGAAGAGAAGACGAGACAAAGGTCATCAGGACCATCAAGAATCCTAACCCCCATCCCCCGGCCTACCTGTACTACAAACACACGCTCACATCTCCTCGGCAACGTCGCAAACACATGTTTTCATTCTTGCAATTTTTTGTTTACCAGAGTTCGTTCAGTCGGACTCAGAGCCGTCCGAGCTCGAGTCATCCGAGGAGCTCGAGTCCGAATCTGAGTCGGCACCGCGCTCCTTCACATCCAAATTGACCTTATGGACCTCGTTGACGCCCAGGACCGAATCGCACATGATGTACACATGGAGCTGGCGCGGTCCAGGCTGCTTGGGCGCATCAAAGGACAGCTTGACGTCGGCCTCCTTACCGAGCATGATGCGCTTGATGGCATAGAGCTCGTTGGCGCTGGCGTCACCGACCACTACCCAGTAGTTCTCGAGCTTGGCACGCGGGTAGCGCGGCGCCACGACACGGCCGTACACGTGCGCGGCAGGCTTGGCGTCGCCCCCGTTGGCGCCCTCCTCCGCATTGTCCTCGTCCTCGTCCTCTTCGTCATCCTCGTCCTCGGCGCGCTCAAGGTGGACCGTGAGGTCGACCGGCCCGCTGGCGCGGATGGAGTCAGCGTCCTGCAGGTCGACCTTGACATCAAGGTCCGGGTAGGCGTTGCAAAAGTCAGCGACTTGCTCGAGCTTGGCCGCGGGTAGCTGCAGGACGGCGTCGCGCTTCTCGTCCTCAAGCTCGGCAATGTCCATGACGTGCTTGACACCAGCCGCCACGCAGCGGTCCACAATGGCCTTGTCAAAATGCGGGATCTGCATGAGCGGGGAGTCGGTGTTCCAGCAACCCTGCACAACCATCTGCGAGAGCTCCATGGCGGCAAGCGCGGGCTGCAGCCAGCGGTTGCTGGCAATGATGTCCACCATGGCGTACAACAAGCGCGTGGCGCGCTCCAGCACAGCGTCCAGGTCGGCCTGCTGGTCCTCGGTGAGCGCCCGGCGCGAAAAGTGCATCTGGAGCAGCACATGCGTCTTGACGTGCGGGCGCCCGTAGTCGGGCGCCGGCTCGGACGGCTCGCGCGGCGCGGGCAGCGGCAGGTGCTTGGCGAGCGCCTCAAGGCGCGCATCCTCGCCAGCGCGCACGGGGACGTCCTCGAATTCAGCCGCGGCCGACAGCACATTGAGGATGGTGCGCAGCTTGGACTGCGCGCGCAGGTTGATGGAGAAGAGCTCAATGGTGACGTACTGAACGTAGTAGTAGGAGGCAACCATGCCGAGGTTGAGCGGCGCCACGTCCATATCGTTCTTGTCGATCTCGATGCACTTGCTCTGCGCCAGGTCTGCCAGCGTGGATTCAACCAGCTCCGAGAGATAGTCCGAGAGGATTTCGGGCGAGGTGCCAACGAGCTGGTAGTAGGTCGGATTTTTGGCGAGCCGGCGGTACAGCAGCGTCCAGGTCAGGTAGTCCACGGCCTCTTGCTTGTTCTTGATGACGCGCGAGACGATCTCCGCGCACAAGTGGTCAGCCAACTCGTGGTCCAGGTGGCTCTCCACGGGCAGCGCATCGTGCAGGAACTTCTTGTAATACGCCTTGCGCTTGTCCTGGCACATGACGAGGCACTTGGCAACGTCGCCAGGCGCCATGGCGCGACCCACCATCTGCATGAGGTCAGCCACTGGGTAGTCGACGTGGCGGCCCTGCGCGCCGTCGTAGCGCGCCGTGTCCATGACGACGACGACGTCGGCGCGGTGACGGAGCCCCCAGCACAGGTCGCTGGTCACCACGAGCGTGCGCGCGGCGCCCGAGGCAAAGCAGGCCTCGACCACGGCGCGGTCGGCGTCCGCCATGCCAGCGTGCAAGAAGCCAACGCCCTGCGCCAGCGTGCTGCGCAGCGCGCCGTCGCGCAGCTTGCGCACGTGCGGTTCCAGCTTGGGTTCGGCCTCGGGCGAGACAAAGAGGTGCTCGCGCTTGGCCCAGGCGCGCGCGCGGCGCACCTTGCCGATGGCCTTCTCCTCGAGCAGCTCCGAGGCCGCAAAGGTGACGAGGTCCACGGCGGTGACCTTGGCCTGGCGCGCCGAGGGCACAAAGACGAGCACGGGCCGCGTGCCAAAGTCGCCGTGCTTGAGGACGGCGTCAAAGACCGGGCGCGCCATGGCGACCAGACGCGCGCCGGGCTGGTGCACGGCGAAGCTGCGCAGCTCGACCTCGACCGGGCAGGGCCGCTGCGAGGGGTGGAAGTTGAAGACGGCCTTGGCGCCAATCCAGGCGCCAACCTCGCGGCCGTTGGCCAGCGAGGCGGCCAGGCCGAGGACGCGCAGCGTCTGCGGCGGCGTCGAGGCGATGAAGCGCATGCGCGAGACGACGACCTCGAGCACCGGACCGGGCGCCGAGCCGACCAGGTGCAGCTGGTCGGCGATGAAGAGGTCGATCTCGCGCACCGCCTTGCGCTGCTTCCAGCGGCGCGAGAGGTTGTCCCAGTCCTCGCAGGACGCAATGACGACCTGGGCTGCGTCCAGCGCGCGCAGATCGGCCGCCGTCTCGCCGGTGAGACGCGCCACGGTGAGGCCGAGCGTACGGCCAAAGAGCGTCTGCCACTCCGCGTGGCGGCGCTCGCAGACGGCGCGCAGCGGCGCGACGTAGACGCAGGTGACGGCGGTGCGGTCCTCGCTGCGCGCGAGCGCGCGGATGATGGCGAGCTCAGCGAGCGCCGTCTTGCCGGACCCGGCGGGCGCCGCGACGAGGAGCGGCTGGTCGCTCTGCATGAGCTCGCCAAAGATTTGCGTCTGCACCGCGTTCAACGCCTCGATGCCGTGCTGCGCGAGGGCCGCGACGCAGGCGTCCGCGGCCCACTGCGCGTCGCGAACGCCGGGGGCCGCGGCGGCCTCCTGCGCGGCGCGCGTCGCCGGGAGCGGGCGCAGGTCGAGCAGGTCTGTGGGCGGCGGGAAGCGCTCTGGCAGGATGAGCTTGCGGAAGGAGACCGGCAGCACGGTGGAGGCGTGCAAAAAGCGCTCGCAGACGACCCGGCAAAAGTACTGCGGCGGCATCGGGTCCGAGAGGGGCACCACGAACTGCGTGGTGCGCTCCTGACCCGCCGTGCGCTTCCCCACGAGGACGGCCTCGTGGTGCAGAATGGTCTCTGCGTCGCAGTCCTCAACGATAACGTAAAAGACGAGCAGGTCACCGTAGAGCGTCTCGTCGTAGGCAAAGTCCGGCGTGAGCGTGAGTTCGACGCTGAGCGTAGACCGCGTGATGGGCTGCACGACGGCGGACAGGTTCATGCGCGGGAAGCTGTGGATGAAGCGGTGCAGGTCGCGGCCGAGCTTGACGGAGGAACCGGCGGCCGTGCCGGCGCCGCCGGCCGTGACGAGCTCGGCGAGCTCCTGCGCGGACAGCTCCCGCAGCTGGTCCGCCGACAGGTTGCGGCGCTCGAGGCGCTGCAGGACGTCGCTCGGGATCGGGAGCGCCGGAAGCTGGCGCAGAAAGAGCTGCGTGGGCCAGACGCGGTGTTCGCACATGTTGGCAAGCGCCAGGCAGCGCTGCGCGAGCGCCGCCCAGCCGCGCACGAGGCAGACCTCGAAGAGGGCGCGCACGAGGCGGTTGGCGCTCTGCTGGATGAAGACCAGATCGCAGGCCAGCGCGTAGCCCTCGAGGCGCAGGCCAGAAATGTAGGCTTGCAGCAGCAGATTGACCTTGGCGGATGGCTCCTCGAGGCCCTCTTTAATGGGGACGGGCGCGCGGTCCGCGAGCTGCGCGAGCTCGACCTTTTCCTCGTCGCGCACGACGATGTTGCTAAACTCCTTGGAGAGCGCAAAGAGGCGGAACAGGTCGATGTCGCCCATGGTTGGGCGCAGCAGCTCGTTGTACGTCTGCATCGAGTCGAAGGCAACATAGTAGTGCGAGGCGATGCGGCCCAGCGGCGTGCCCTGCAGCGCGCCGGTGCGCCGGTCATAGCGCACCAGCTGGCTCTTGTCAAGCAGGAGAGCGGCGCTGTGGGCGAGGTCGCGGCGGCGTTGCAGGAGCCCCGGGTCGGCGTCCACCTCGTCCACGGAGAGCCCATACTGGGCCGGGCTGCGCAGCATGCGCACGTACAGGTAGGTGTAACCAAGCCAGTGCGCAGCGTCGTCAAGGCTCTGCACGCCGCCGGCGACGACCTCGGCGTTGAGCGCGTCGGCGAGGCGGCGGATGAGCTGCGACTCGACGGGCAGCTGCTCGTTGAGCAGCGAGAGGTAGAACTGAAGCTCGGCGTGCGAGGTGATGATGATGCCCTCGCCCTCGGTGTCGGTCTCGAACTGCGGGCGGCCGGCGCGGCCGAGCATCTGGAGGATGTCGAGCTGCGAAAGCTCGGTCCAGCGCCCCTTCTCCGGATTGTACACCTGTGTGCCCTTGATGATGACCGTGTGCGCGGGCAGGTTGACGCCCCAGGCCAGGGTGGCCGTGCACACGAGCGCCTTGATGTGGCCGCGCTTGAAGAGGTCCTCGACGAGCGTGCGGTCGGAGCGCGCCAGGCCGGCGTGGTGGATGCCGAGCCCGTGCAGGAGCATGTCCTTGAGGTCGGCGCTGCGGGCCTCCTCCTCGACGGAGCTGCGCAGGATCTCGCGCGTCGCGCGGTCCTCGGCATTGAGGAAGATGCCGAGCTGGTCACGCTCCTCGGCGAGATCGCGCAAAAAGCGCGCCGTGGCGGCCGTGTCCTTGCGGCTGTGCACGAAGACCAGGACCTGGTCCTTGGGATTGGCCTCGATGGAGGCGACAATCTTGTCGTAGCATAGCTCGTTGGCGAGCTGCAGGCGCTTGAACGGCTTGGTTTCGGTGATGCCAATGTACTGCTGTTGCAGCGGGACAGGGCGGAAGGAGTTGTCAAAGAAGAAGAGTCCGCGGTCCAGCGGCACGCGTAGGAAGCTGGCAACGTCCTGGTAGTTGGGCAATGTGGCGGAGATGCCCACCAGGCGGACGCGCTGCTGCGTGACCTCCTGCTGGCGCACGGCGCGCGCCACAATGCATTCGAGCACAGCGCCGCGCTCGTTGTGCAGCAGATGGATCTCGTCGATGATGACGAGCTTGACGAGCTGCGTGTAGGCGCGCTCGCCGGCCTTGCGCGTGACAATGTCCCACTTCTCCGGGGTTGTGACGATCATCTGCGTCTGCGCGATCTCGGCGCGGCTCAGCTGCTGGTCGCCCGAGAGCTCGCGCACCGCAAGGCCGTAGGCGGCCGTGAGGCGCTGGCCGAAGTTTTGCACGACCTCCTGCACGAGCGCCTTCATGGGTGCCACGTAGACAATTTTCATCTCGGCCTGCATGCGCGCGCGGTCGACCTGGCCTGAGGCGGCGTCCACGAACTTGCCGATCTCGTGCAGCACCGTGAGCATGGCCACGTTGGTCTTGCCGGCGCCCGTGGGCGCGCACACGAGCAGGTTAAAGTCCTCGCGCAGCGCGGCCGGCATGATGCGCGACTGCACGCGGTTGAGCGTGGTCATACCAGCGAAGGCGGCGTGCGCAAAAGATGGGAGGTCCGGGATCGACACGAGCTTCTCGTCCTTGCCAAAGGGGCGCGGCTTGTGCGGCGGGATGTGCACCTCCTTGAAGTTCTTGCCCTCCTTGAGCCAGCGCGCGCCCTTGACGCGCACCTCGCGGTTCGTCATGGTGTGATCGCCGGCGCTAAAGGCGAGCGCGCGCAGGTCGAGGCGGCGCGGCGGCGCGGCCATGCTCGGTAGCGCGCCGTCCGCCTCCAGCGCCGGGTCCTCGTCGGCGTCGCGCACGCGCACAGCCTCTGTGCGGCCGCGCCGGCGCTGCGCCGCGCCCGGCGCCGCCGACGCCGTCCCGGTCGGGTCCGCGAGCATGGCGAGGATATCGCGGCCGCCACCGACCGAGACATCGGCAGCCATTTCGCGCTCGATGGCGGCGCGCTCCTCCTCCGTGTCGGCGCGCTTGAGGCGCGTGCAGTAGTGGATGCGTTTGCGGTTGACCAGGAGGCGCTTGATGAGCTCAAACTTGTCGAACTCCAGCAGCATGACGAGCTGGTTCTCGCAGGCGCGCTCGTCCGGCTCGCCAAGCGCCTCCAGCACCTCGGCGGCCAGGGCCTGCGCCTCGCTTGCCTCCGGGTAGTACCTGGCTAGTTCGCGCTGGATCCAGTGCGCGTCGATCTCTTGCACGTTGACGAGGTCGTCCCCGGCGCCAGCACCGGCGGCGTCGGCCCCCGCCGCACCGCCCGCGCCCCGCGCGTTGTTGTCCTCATCGTCCTCGTCGTCGGACGACGAGGCGGCGCCAGGGTCGCTGACCACTTCGCCCATCTCGCCGTCAGACTCATCCGAGCTGTCGCCCTCAAAGACCACGGCGACGCCCATGTCGCCGGCGGCTTGCGCGCCTGAGGTCTGCAGTGGTGCCTCTTCCGGCACGCTGTAGTCGTCGATGCGCTCGCACAGACGCAGCAGGTCGGTGAAGGCGGCCTTGGTCAGGCCCTTGCCCAGCAGCTTGCGGCACTCGGTCTCCTTGCGCGGCGCCGTGAGCTCCTCGTCTTTGATGATGCCCAGCACCTCGTCCGCCGCGCCGTGCAAGATGTCACGCGGATGGTCGCCGAGCAGGCGCAGCAGCATGTCGAGCAGCTCTTCGAACGCGAGGCGCGCCTCGCGCGTCGTCGGCCGGTAGGCACCCAGCGGCGCGTCCTCGGCGCCTGCCATGGCCTCCGCCTGCTGCTGCTGCTCTAGCGTTTGCTGTTGCTGCTGTTGCTGCTGCATCTGCATCTGTTGCTGACCGCGTTCGCGCTCGCGCTCGCGCACCTTGGCGAGCTTCGCGTCCAGGTGGGCGGCCCGGCCAGGCTGCACGCGCGTGCCCATGTCGGCCACCGACACGCGGCCGCGCAGGCTCTGCGCCTCGCCCGTCGCCTCATCCTGCCTTCCGCGCCGGCTGCGCAGCACGAGGTTGGAGTTCGCGTTGTAGTCGTAGAGGCGCTGCCGCGCCTGCTCCTCCGCCATGCTGCTGCTGCTGCTGCTGCTGCTGCTGCGTGCCGGAGGCTAACTCCCGCCGGCCGGGCTCTTCACACGCGCGCTCGCGGACGCGCGCGCGCACGCCCGCCCGCTCGCTCGCCCGCCGGCCCGCCGCCCGCCCCGACGCGCCGCTTCCTGCGCGCGCGCGCGCGCGCCAAGGGTTTGCTCTGCGTGCGCAGGCGGTGGTTTTGGCGGCTCGGCGGCTGCGGCCACCATCATGATGAACGAGGACGACTCGAAGAAGCACCGTAAACCAGGCGAGCACGTGCGCAAAACGAGGCGCCACGACGGAAACCCCACAAGGCGCCCCCGCCAGCGGTACGAAGAAGAAACGATAGGCATTCAACAAGCTGCTGGTGCTGCTGATGGTATCCGCAAGATCACAACGCCATCATCACACGGGTAGGGACATTGCTGCTGTTGTTATCTTACACTGCGGCTGCTGAGGCTCGCTCTCGAGGTTAGCGGTACTCGTAGCGTACTTGCTTGGAGTTAGGCCACGTTGACAGAGGAGCTGCCAGACTTGTCGGCAGCCGTAACGGTGGCGGAGGTGAAGGCATCGTCGTCCGTGGAGGTGTCCTGGCGACGACGACGCTCCTCCTTGCGGATGTCGCTAAAGTCCTCGGTCATCTCAATCTTGGCCTTGCGGTAGTGCTCCTTGTGCGGGAGCACGTTAAGCGCGAGGAAGTCGGTGAGGACAACGGAAATGCCGAGCAGAGCGGAGCCGGCGGCGAACTGGAGGAGCAGCGTGTTGAAGTCGAAGACGCCGAGGCGACCGGTCTGAATGACGATGATCTTGGCGCCGTAACGCTTCTGCACGCGGCGGCCAATGGTGACGGCGTTGGTGTCGAGAATGTCGGCGGAAGAGACGGCCTTGTAGGAGCTGCCAGGCAGGTGCTCGACCGTGATGGTGTACGTAATGTCCTTGCTGGCGCCAGACCACGGGTGCACGTTAGTATAGTCAATGGTGACGGTGACGATGTGGCCGCGCGCGCGCACGCTCTCATTCGTCCTGCCCGAGAAATCGTCGAGCGCGATGTCGCCGGCGCCGAGCCACTCGGCAATGGAGAAGACGTCGTAGTCGTCGGCCGCCGGGAGGTTGGAGTCGACAAAGCAGGGCGCCGACGTGGTGTTGTGGCCATTTTCGTCGCGCACGACGCGGCCCGAGGCCGCGAGGCTGGCACAGAGCTCGCCATTGTTGGGCACCTTGAGCACGCCGTGCATGGTGCGTGCCACGGCCGCCAGGTCCGAGTTGCTGGAACTGTCCTTGACGGCGTGGTCGATGAGCAGCGTGAAATTCTCCACGCCCGACACATAGCCGTCCGTGACGTCGGCGTCGACGTTTTCCCAGAGCGCCGTGCAGCTGCTCGAATCCTCGGTGGCGTTCGGGCAGGAGTTAATCTGCGGCACCTCGACGATCCGCGTTGTAACGAGCAGGTCGCTGCCCTCGGGGTGGGCAACCAGTAGCTCGTCGCCCAGCACGCAGGTGCGCTGATAGGCGCACCCGACGTCATCCCCGCCCGTCATCTGGTACATGCCGGCGTCGCAGGTCGAGACGCTCACGTCCTGGCTGCAGTACGGCACCGTCTCGAGGTCCTCGAAGACCGTGACGCAGCCCTCGTCCGTAATCGGGTCGCAACCCAGGTCGTTGGTGATGGAGCGCAGCGAGAAGCGCGACTCGCCCGAGGGCGGCGTGATGATGAGATAGCCCGTGTTGTAGAGCATCTGGTATAGCACCACATAGATGAGCGTCGCGATCTTGAAGCCGTAGTTGAGCAAGCCCAGCCGCCGATCCTGGATCGCCGCCATGCGCACCGTCCTGTACGCGAAGAGCGTGTCCACATCAGTGCCGAAGAGCGTCTCTGGGAACGCCATGGCGAACGGCGCTGTGCCCTCTGCCGCGCTCTCTCTAGCTAGCTGCACTGCTACCGCTGCCGCTGCTGCTGCTGCTGCTGCTGCTGCTGCCGCCGCCTCGACCGCCGCTGCCGCCGATTCCCTTCGGGCTTTGCTGACTAGCGAGCGCGCGTCCGTGGGCCCGCCGTGCGGCGTGGGCAGAGCGCGTGGCTGGATGCCCCCCCCGGCACGAGGCGGTTGATTGACTGTGATTTGCTCTCAGACTCTGCGCCGCCACTTGCAAGCGCGCCGTCCGACTGACTGTGTGTCAAATAGTTACTCATTGTCAAAGAGGTCCTGTTGGTTGAGCGGCGCTGATGAGGCGAGAGCGGAAACGTCCGCCTGGGTCAGTAGACGAATGCACTGCATCACGGCGCGCGCGCCGCGGACGAGCGGGAGCCGGCGGCAAGGGACCGAGGGCGTGCTCTTGGATGGCTGAAGATGGGATGTATGCCAGCGGGAGGCTAATGCCTCCTCCCTATCTGAGGCCTCTTGATGGACAGGCAGGCAGGCAGGCAGGCAGGCAGGCACAAGGCCGGCGTGAAAGTGGAGGCCGGGAAAAGGAGGGCAGAAGCGAGCATGGACCGACCATGGGCAAGAGTGAAGAGGATCGATCGCAAGAGTGAAGAGGATCGATCGAAGTTTGCTTTCGGATACGGCGCGAGAGCGATCCAGCGAGCATCTCAAGCGAGCTGGGTCGTGGTCGGTCGTTTGCCAATCGCGGTGACCGAAAAGCTTGCAGAGATGTCAGAGGGAAGAAGAACATTATCGTCAAAAGAGGAGAAAAAGAAGGCAACGCTGCGTCGTGACGTCAGACAAAGAGCTGGCGGCGTCAGAGGTGCTCGGGAGCGAACTTGCGCGCCTCACGTTTCTGGTGCTGCTTGAAGAAGTCAGCTCCAGCGTGGCCGGCCGAAGCCATGCGCGAGTTGAACTCGGCCTCGACGGCGGAGCGCGAATAGGGCTCGCTCGAGGCAGCAGAGCCGCGGGGCGCCGCAGAGCCACGCGGCGAGGGCGCCGCAGAGCCGCGCGGCGAGGGCGCGGCCGTGCTGCCGCGACCCTGCAGCGCGCGGGAGAGGCGCTTGGAGGCACGCTTGATGAGCGAGCCCTTGCGCGGGCCAGCGCCGTGGTGGTGGGCCGCGCCACCGCCGCCGTCCTCGTCGTCCTCCTCATCGTCAGACTGGAGGGTTTCCTCCAGCTTGGCGCGAAAAGCGCCGCCGACGGTGGGCTTGCGCATGGGCGCGGGCGTGGGCGCCGTGCCGTCGGCCTGGAAGCGCTCGATCTCCTGCAGCGAGTCCTCGGTAGAAATGCCCTTCTCGCGCTGGTAGTTGGTCTCGAAGAGACCCCATTGCTGCTGGTTGTAGCGGCGCTCGCGCTTCTCCGGGCTGGCCGTGGCTTCGTGCGTGCGCACGGCGCCCGTGATGGTCGTGAGCTCATCCTCGTCGCCGGCCAGCCCGCGCAGCTGCTTGCCGCAGTGCGGGCAGTACGCCGGGTCGCCGCGCACGGGCTCGCCGCACGCACAGTACACGCCCTTGAAGCGCGCCGACATGGCGGTATCCGCGCTCGCTCGCTCGCTCGCTCGCCTCCGCCACGCAGGCGCAGGAGCCTGCGCGCCTCGCCCTCCCGCGTCCGCGCCACGCCGCGCCGCCAAGCGCCGCCAAGCGCAGCGCCGCCAAGCGCTGTGGTTTCCCGCTCTGCCGCTGCCGCCAAGCGCCGCGACGAGCGAGCGAGGGAAGGGGCGGCTGCGCCTGGCCCCTGGCACCATCATCACTGTCACTGTCATGGTCAGTGCACTGCACGCGCTGCCCGCACGAGACAGGTGCGCGCGCTCATCCCGAGTGACCATCCGGTGTGCGCGGCACACACGGGGTCCGCGCGCCCGCCGGTGGGACGACCCGAGAGACGAGACGAGAGCGCCTCGGCGACGGAAGTCGGCCTACCCGGCCGCTCCCTCTGCGATCGCTCGCAATCAAAGCCAGACGCCGGGAGCGCGGGCAGCAGACCGAGCGCGGCGCCGAGGCCGTTGACGAGCCAAAGAGGCCAGCAGCGGCAGCAGCGGCAGCAGCGGCAGCAGCGGCACCAGCAGCACCAGCAGGAGGAGCCGCCGCTCCGGCGAGGCGAGGCGGACCATGGGCCACGAGGAGTTCAAGGTGTTCCAGCTGCTGGCGACGCTGCTGGTGTACGTGGGGTGCGTGGTGATGATCCTGACGAACGAGAGGTGGGAGGACCTGGACAAGTACGCGAACCTGAGCGTGCTCTCGCTGTGCACGGTAGGCTACGTGGCGTACGCCATCATGACGACGCGCGGCGAGCGGCACAAGTGAGGACAAACGTGCTTTGTGTAGGATAGGTGGGTAGGCATGTAATGATTGATGGATTACACAGTCAGGTAGTACAGCTGCAGGCACGCGCGCAGTGCGTGCGTGTCTGCGCGCGACCGGCGCTCTTTCATGCGCCACCGGCGCGACTCGCGGACTTCTTCTCCTCGCCCGAGTCCGCGCCGGCAAGCGACGCGTAGGCGCGCGTCGGCGTGGTAGGCCGCGTGAAGGAGCCGGAGCTGGTGCGCAAGCGCGGCTTGGACTCGTCAGCACGCAGCAGAAAGGCGTACCAGGCCGCGCAGCTCTGGACCTCAGACATGCTGCTGAGGCCGGCGAGATAGCCGTGGAGCTTTTGCACCTGGCGGTTCAGGTAGCCCGGCTGCAAGGTGGGCAGGAGCGTGGAGGAGGGCAAGACTGGCAGCTTGGAGGTGACGTCGGCGCCGAACTTGACGTCAAGCTCCTTGGCGAGGTCCTTGGCAAAGGTCTTGAAGTCGTTGTAGCGGCGCACGACGAGCACGCCCTCCTCCTGGGAGTCGTCGAACATCACGTTGATGGTGTAGCCGGCGTATGAGGAGGAGCTGTTCGGGTCACGTGAGATGACGTAGCCCGTGACGGCGACCTTGAGCTTGGTGTTCTTGGCCTCCTCCGGGTCGATGTGCCTCGGCACGGTGGGCAGGCGAAAGAAGCCCTGGTTCATCATGAGGTCCTGCACCTTGGCGTCCGGGCAGAGGCGCGTGATGTGGCGGTGCCAGCGTTCAAAGGCGCCCTCGCGTGTGAAGCGAATGTTGATGGCGCCGCCGCCTGTGTAAATGAGGCGAAGCAAGCGCTGCATGCGCGACCCCTGCACCAAGTGCACGGCGCTAAGGTCCACCTGGCGGATGGGCTGGACGCGCGGTTCGTGCTCGTAGTACTGCAGCGCGTGGCCGCCGCGGCGCAGCGCGAACCACTTGACGCTCTTGCCGGACCACTGCGTGCTGACGTTGACGGCGAGCTTGCCGTGCCGCGTGAGGTCGAAGAGCTCCGAGGGCGGCTCGTCGCTCTCCTCATCGTCAAAGGCGGTGTGCTCGCTCGCGTCGTCTTCCAGCGAGACGTCGTCGCCCCTCGAGAAGGGTGTGGTACCGTTGGCGGCGGCAGCGGCGGCGGCGGAAGCCGCAGCAACCTCCTTGTCCTCCGTGTCGACCGAGAGCGTACGCTCCGTGGCCTGGTCCGTGAGGTCATGGTCGGACACCGTGAGGTCGGCCGTGTCGCAGCCGCGCTCCGAGTCGGGCGCCGACGATACGCTCCAGCGACGCGGAAGCGCTTTCGCGGGGGGCGCGACGGCTTCGGATGGCGTGACGGCAAAGGCGCTGTGGCGCCGGCCGCGCCGCAGGTTGGCGCCAGCGCCCGGCGCCGGAGAGGGCACCCGGGCGCTCTCCTGGCTGCCCTGCGCGTAGAGGTACTCCTGCTGCGCTTGCTGGATGCCGTCGACCCACCACTGCGCGAGGATCTGGGACTTGGCGGTGATGGTGTAGGATACGGTGGAATTTTTGCTGTTGCTCTGGTCCCGCACGACCAGCACGAATTCCTCGGACGGGCAGCGCAGCGCGCTGGGCGAGGCGGCATTGGCCGCCGCGGCGAGGCGAGTCTCCTCGTCGTTGTGCTCCTGCTGCTTTTGCTGCTGTGCGGAGGTCTCATCCGGCGCGCCCGAGCCCGTGGAGGCGACGCTGCGCGAGGAGGACGCGGTGGCGGTGGTGGCGGAGGAGCCCAGCGAGGAATTGGAGGCTGCCGAGGCGACGGCGCCCTTGAGCGAGGAGGTGAGGGCGTGGCCGATGCCCTCCTTGGCGAGCGCCTTGACGCGGATCTGGCAGCGGTCGAGCGGAATGGTGCCCTGCAGCGCGCCGGTGGCCTCGTGCACGTCCTTGTCGAAGAGGAAGAGGCCGTCGTCCTGGAGCACGGCGAAGCGCTGCGCCCAAAAGCCCTTGACCGGGCCCTCCTCCATGACGGCCTCGGTGGCGAGCGCCGGGTGCGAGAAGCTGAGGTTGAGCTGTCGCGGCGTGACGCGGATCTTGACCCCGCGCTCCTTGTAGAGCATGAGGACGGGCATGAGTGGCTCGCAGAGCGTCATGATGACGCCGAGCGTGAGCGAAGCGTTGCCCCAGTATGAGGAGTGCGCGCTGGTGGCCGAGGCGAGCTCCGCGACGCGTTCGTAGCGCGAGGTGGGCAGCCCAAAGTCGATGGGTCGCAGGCGCGAGGACTCGCTTGAGGCGCGCTTGGCATCGTCCGCCGTGAAGTGGAAGAGCTCTGCGTAGCGCAGCAGGATATCCACCAGGCTCTGACCGTCCGCCTCGGTCGCGTACGGCAGCGTGATGGTGACGCCGGTCGCTTCGACCTCGTCCTTGATCTGTTCGCGCTTTTCCTTGCGGGCGGCCTCCGAAGAGGAGGAGGAGGCGCCATCCGTGGCCGCCGAGGCCTGCGAGCGCGGCGAAGTCTGCGAGCGCGGCGAGGCCTGCGTGGAGGCCGACGCCGCCTCGGCCCCGGTCCCGGATGTTGTTGCTTCCTCGCCCGCAGCAGCGGTAGCGGCAGCGGCAGACGTCGATGCGGCGTCCGCGTCGTCACGGGCCTCGGCCTGGAGCTTTTGCTCTACGAGGAGCGGGCCAAGGCGCCAGGCGACGGGGTCATTGTTGTGGAAGAGGTTGACGACACGCACGCTCTCGGGCAGAAAATACGAGGGTATGTAGATGCCAGAGTCGTCGAAGAGATCGCCGCGGCACAGGTGCATGTAGGCGAGCGGGGAGCCGGCGAGGAAGAAGACATTGACCTCGAAGTCGAGGCGTGGCGTGCGAATGTCCTTGCGGCAGCGCGAGAGCAGGTCGAAGATGATCATGGAGCCGAGCGAGTGCGCAAAGATGGAGACGGGACCAGAGAAGCCCGGGTGCGTTTCCTTGAAGGACTTGTAGCGCTCATTGAGCTGCCACGCGACGCTGTCGATGATGCTCTGGCCGTAGCGCGAGGACCAGTACAGCAGACCGTCGGTCATGGCCTCGGTAACGAACTCGCGCAGCGACGCAATGCCCTCGGGCGCCGCCTCTTTGAGCACCTCCTCGACGTTGCATGACTCGCGCAGCGGCTCGTGCCACTCGATAGATTCGAAGTTGATCATCATGGGTAAGTCGCGCAGCGGGCCATCCGGGCCGAGCGCCTCATAGAACTTGCTTTTGAAGTCGTAAAAGCCGCCGGAGAGCTCCCCGTACGTACCGTCCCACGACATGCTGGAATCCTTGAAGTCGTGGTGCTTGCCGATCCCGTGCACGACCAAAATCAGGTGGTGCGCCTCCCGAAGCGACAGCTCCATGCTGTCGGGGAAGCTGGTCTGGCCCTCCTCCTGCTGCAGCATCTCAAAATGCGGCCGCAGGTCCTCGGACCACACGTGCGGCATCACGCCACCGTTGCAGTCCGAGGTCTGCCGCGCCAGCATGAGTGGCGGCGCCGGCAGCGCCGACTCTGGCGATGACACCTCGCCACCCTTGTCGCCGTCGTCCTCTGTGTCCTCGTCGCCCTCGTCCTCGGCGCGGACTTGGGCGCTCGTGCGCAGGCCCGCCTCGCGTCGCAGGTCCTCCATGGCGCCCACGAGATCCTCGACGAGGCTCTGCGCGTCCGGCGTCGCACGCACGCGGTGCGCCTCTGCGATGGCGCGCAGTCGGTCCAGCGCCCCCTGTACCGCCGCCGCCTCGTCCATGGTGCCCGCGCACGGGACGTCGACGAGAAGACGACGACGGGTTTTGCTTGCTTTGGCTTGGCTGAGTCAGCAGCGCAGCGTCACGCTTGTCACCCGGCCGTGTGAAGCGCAGGGGGTCAAGGCGAGGCCCGAAGAGACGGCACACAGGCAGAAGACGCAAGCACGCAGACGCAAGCACGCAGCAAAGTAAAGGTCGGCATGCACGCTAAGCCAAGGCAACAAAGACAGGCACGCAGCAAAGAAAGGTCGGCATCCATTTCGCCATCATTACCATGGTATCATCATCATCATCTTCATTAACGTCGTCCTCGACCTCGTCCTCGTTCTCGCCACCGACAAGGAGGTCGCCGACCTGTGCAGTTAGAAACGCGCGCTTCTTGGCTGACCACGCGCGCTTCTTGGCTGACCTCGCGCGCTTCTTAGCTGACCATGCCGACTGATCATGATGGCCCAGGCAGCAAGCAAGAGGCGCAAGAGGCGAGCAGCAGCAAAGAAACATCGTCATCCTCTTGGGCATCATCGGCATCATCATCACCCTCGGCCTCATATCACTTTCGTTGTTTTCGTCGTCCTCGGACAAGCACGTCACTGGGAAGCAGCCTCACCCGGCATGTGCGTGTTGGCAAAGAGACCCTCGATGGTCTCACGATCGCGAATGAGGTAGTCCGTGGCGCCAGCGTCACGGAGCAGAACCTCGGGAGCGCGGAGCTTGCCGTTGTACTGAAAGCCCATGGAGTGGGAGTGCGCGCCAGTGTCAGCAATGACAAAAAGGTCGCCAACCTGGGCGGTGGGAAGCGTGCGCTTCTTGGCGAACCAGTCGTTGTTCTCGCAGAGCGTGCCGACGACGTTGGCCTCGGCCTCGGCCTCGCCGCGCGCCTCCGCAGTGGGCACGTAAATATGGTGGTAGGACCCGTACATGCCGGGGCGCATGAGGTTGGCCATGCAGGCATCGAGGCCGTAGTAAGTCTCGTAGGAGCGCTTGATGGCATGGCAGCGCGAGACGAGGAAGCCGTAGGGGCCGGTAATGTAGCGGCCGTTCTCCATGTAGAGGCGCGGCCAGTTGTCGCGAAAGACGGCCGGCATGTTGGACTCGAACTTGGCCTTGAGGCGGGCCACGAGCGAGGGCACGTCAACCTGCTCCTGGTCGGGCTTGTAGGCGACGCCGAGGCCGCCGCCGAGGTTGCAGAACTCGAAGGTGATGCCGAGCTCGTTGTTGAGGCGCTCCATGGTCTCGAGCAGCACGGTGACGGTGTCCATCCAGTAGTCCTCGTTCAGCACGCAGCTGCCGGTCATCATGTGGATGCCAAAGCGCGTGGCGCCGGCCTCCTTGGCCTTGCGGTACGCCTCGACGATCTGGAAGGGCGGCACGCCAAACTTGGCGTTGGGCCCGCCGAGCACGTTGCTGACGCTCTCGGAGTCGGTGCGGCCGAGGCCCGGGTTGAGGCGGAAGGAGATGAGGTCCGAGCACTTGCCGCGCGCCTCCACGAGCGAGTCGACGAGCGAGACGTCGTCCAGGTTGATGATGACGCCCTGGTCAAAGGCCTTGCCGAGGTCCTCCTTGCTGGTGTAGTTGGACGTGTACATGGTCATCTCGCCCGGCACGCCGAGCTTCTTGGCGATGTAGAGCTCGGACGTGGACGAGCAGTCCAGGCCAAAGCCCTCGTCCACGAGCAGCTTGAGGATGGCCGGGTTGGGCAGCGCCTTGACGGCGAAGAACTGCTGGAAGCTGGGGAACTCGCTGCGGAAGCTCTTGAGCAGCGTGCGCGCGTTCTCCACGATGGCGTCCCCATCGTACAGCTGCAGCGGCGTGCCGTACTTGGCCGCCAGCTCCTCCAGGCGCGCCACGCTCACGGGCACCGGCCTCGGCATCGCGCGCGAGCGAGCGCTCCTCTTCGCCGCCCTGCTCTTGCTGCTGCTGCTGCTGCTGCCCTCGCTCGCTGCCGCTCGCTGCGCTCGGCCGCTCCTCGGTTGCAGGTCTGGCTGCGGGCGAGGGGGCCTTGGCGGCCGTGCCTGCGGTCGCCGTCGCGGCGCCTGGCGGGTCCTAGGCCTACTAGCTGGCGCGCCCGGCCTCCCTCCCACTTGTGACTAGTGGCTGCGCTGCGCAGCCTGTGCAGCCTGCAGTGCCAGGAGCGCGGTGCCGGCGCGTTCCGCCTGTGCACGATGGAGACTACGTCGGCGGAACCGGCCGCGCCGGAGCGCGCCCCGGTTTCGCCGCTGCAGCGCAGCCGCAGGCAGGCAGGCGAGGCCAGGCCAGGCGAGCGAGGCGAGGCGCGGCGGCGAGGGCGCGCGGCAGAGCGAGCGGCGAGGAGCGGCGGCGGAGCGGCGGAGCGGCGGCGGCGGCGGCGGCGGCGGCGGCGGCGGCAGCGTCGCGAGCTCGCACCCGGCAGCGCGCGTGGGGCCGCGGTCGGCAGCAGGCAGGCAGGCAGACAGCAGGCAGGCAGGCAGGCGGGGCGAGGGAGCGGGCGACGCGCGCGCGCGAGAGGGAGAGGATGGCGTCCGCGGCGGCAGGCGCTGTGCGCCAGGCGCGTGTGGTGAGCCTGTACAGGCGGTGTCTGAAGGAGGTCCCGCGCACCATTATGATCTTCGACATGGACCACCCAGAAACCGAGATCCGCGGCCGTGTGCGTGGCCTCTTCGACAAGAACAAGGACGTCACCGACCCGCGCATCGTCGACGCTCTGCTGCTCAAGGGCGAGCTCGACCTGGAGGAGGTCGTCAACGTGTGGAAGCAGAAGGCTCACGTCTCCCGCATGCTCGGCTACGACAACGAGGCCAAGCCGGTGCTCGAGGACTACAAGGATGAGTCGCCCTTCCTGCACAAGTTCTACTCCAACCAGCTGCGCTTCTAAGTTTTTTTGGGAAAGGCAGCAATCCTGGTCGCAAGCATAGTAACAGAAGAAGAAGATGATGGCAAGGAGAAGTTCACAAAAGGAAGGAGACGGAGTTTGTTGCAAAGCAAGGGTGCTACTGTGCTCGCGGTGCCGCACTCGCGCTGCAACAAGGGGCGATGGAGACGAAAGGGCGATGCAGGGATGCTCCTGCGCTTATGCGTGAAGTGGGCAGGTGGGGTTGAACTCACTTGGAGAGAGACATACAGATCTTACTACCACATACACACACAAACAAAAGGGCGCAGGGACGCGAGCTTGGTTTGCTCGGCCCGGGCCAAATCATGGGTCAGTCACACATGAGCAGAGCACGACGCTTGGCTAGACGCTTGTTCTCGTCTTTTCCAGGCGTCGTAGTGTGGCGATCAGACTTTGCAGACTTGCGATCAGCAGAGACGGCACGAGGGGCGGAGGCAATCGACGAAGACGTAAAGAGGTGCGGTGCGCACTCGAGCAACCAACTCTGGTCAATGGAGGCAACCATCTTGAGGTACTTTCTGGAGGTGAGCACGAGCTCATTGAAGACGATCCAGTCCGGCATGGGATCGCGGCGCGCGAGCGCCGAGGAAGGGTGCACGCGCGCCTCAATGCCCTCGGCCGTGGTGCGGTAGCGCGTACCAGGCTGCGCGCCATCGGGCGGGAGCTTTTGCGCGATGCGCAGCGGAAAAGCCGCCACGAGGCAACGCAGCACGCGGTCCTCCTCAGAGAGCTCCGGATCCGATGACGCGATTTTGGTGGGCACGGGCGTCTTGACGGCCGGTGCCACCGATGCTGCCTTTGTGGTCTTGAGGTTGGCCAGCATGGAGACGAGCTGGTCGCGCACGCGGCGTGCCTTGACGAGCGTGCCAAACTTGAGAAAAGAGGCCTTGCACCAGTCCTTGGCAGCCTTGGCGTCCTGGAAGCCGTCATAGACATTGAGCAGCGTGAGGTGGTCGGCTGCAAAGGACAGGAAGCGAGCGTGCGCGTCGATGGCGTCGCGGCGCGCGGCGCGCGGCGTGTAAAAGGGCGTCTCGACGCTGCACATGGCGGCGATGGTGAGCGCCTGTTCGAGGCAGTCGAAGCGGTCAGCGGCGTCCAGCAGGAACTTGGCGTGCATAGGGTCGAGCGGGAGAGCGGCCATGCGGCGGCCGAGGTCCGTGAGGCGCGGCAGCGCGGCCTCGGCCTTGGACTTGGCGTCAGGGGCGGCCGCTGCGAGCGTGGCGGCCTCGTGGCGCGACGGCACGTCGACGGCCCCGAGCGACACGAGGTTGAAAACGGCCTGCGTGAGCGCGGCGGGCGGCGGCGCGTCGACAAAGTCAAAGCCGGCCACGTCGCGCACACCGAGCGTCATGAGCTGCAGCACGACCTGGGAGAGCTCCACGCGCTTGATCTCCGGCACGGTGCGCGGGCGCAGGCGGAAAAAGGCCGTCTCCGGGTAGAGGCGGAAGCACTTGCCCGGGCCTTCGCGGCCTGCGCGACCCGTGCGCTGCCAGGCCTGCTCCTGCGAAACCGGAACGACCTGGAGCAGCTCTAGGCCGGACTTGGCCGAGTACGCCTTGGCCTTGACGACACCCGTGTCGATGACCACGCGCACGCCCGGGATGGTGATGGAGGTCTCGGCGATGTTGGTGGCCAGCACGACCTTGCGCGCGCCGTCTGGTGCTGGCTCGAAGACGCGCATCTGCTCGTGAGCCGGCAGCGCCGCGAACATGGGGCACACGATGAGGCGTGCGGCGCTCGGCGGGAGGCGCCGCGCGCGCTCCTCGAGCAGCTCGGCGCACGACTCAATCTCCTCCTGGCCGGTCAAGAACACCAGAATGTCGCCTGGCAACGGCTCGTCCGTGTGCGCCTGCAGCGCCGCCACCACGGCCGCGTCCAAGTAGTCCTTTTGCGGCGTCTCCGCGTACAGCGTCTCGACGCGGTGCTGGCGGCCCTGGATGTGCACGGCGACCGGGCGATCAAAGCTGTTCTCGCTCTCGCCGCCCGCGGTCGCAGGACTGAAGAAGTCCAAAAACGTGCGCACGTCCAGCGTCGCTGACATGACCACGACGCGCAGCGGCATGTGGCCCGTGCGGCGGGCGCGCTGCGCGCGGCGCACGATGCCAAAGAGCACGTCCGTGCCGAGCGAGCGCTCGTGCGCCTCGTCCAGCACCACCACCGAGTAGCGCAGCAGCTGTGGGTCCAGCATGGCCTCGCGCAGCAGCATGCCGTCCGTGAGGAAGCGCAAGCGCGTCTGCTTGCTCGTCCGGTCGTCGAAGCGCACGCAGTACCCTACGAAGCTGCCGAGCTTGGCCTTGCGCTCCCAGCACACGCGCTGCGCCAGGCTCATGGCCGCCACGCGACGCGGCTGCGTCACCGCCACGCGCCCGCCCAGCCCGCGCTCCTCCACCACGTACTGCGGAATCTGCGTCGACTTGCCGCTGCCCGTCTCGCCCACCACCACCACCGTGCCATGCTTCGTGCACAGGTCCACCAGCAGCTCGCGCGCCTGCGCCACGGGCAGCTGCACTTGCTGCGCCATGGCTGGACCGCCGCGCTGGAGCGCCGTGCGAGCGCCGAGGCGACGGCCAAGACCGCCGCGCTGGAGCGCCGTGCGAGCGCCGAGGCGACGGCCAAGACGGCCGCGCTGGAGCGCCGTGCGAGCGCCGAGGCGACGGCCAAGACCGCCGCGCCCGCGCCCTCACTGCTCGAGTCGAGGAGGTCTGCCGCGGCTCTGTGGCTGGTCGGCCACTGGTTAGGCAGGAGCCGGGACACGTGCGCTCAGTCCAATGTCACAGGACATGGAATCAAGCACTCCACGCGTGAACTCGACAAGGAAGTTGGAATGCGGCGAGAGGAGGCCACCGGCAATTGTAGGCCCCCTAGTTTTCTAAAAGAGACTCATCGTTTTATGCTCATCATGATCACCTTCAGCACCCGCGCCATTAACGTTACTATGCTGGTTGCTGCTGCTGCTGCTGCTGCTGCTCTGCCAAGGCGCGCTGCTCAGCCTCTTCGCGCGCCTCCTCAGCGATGAGGTGCTCGCGATTGTCATAAGCCCAAAAACCGGAAAGGTCGGTGAGCATGGTGACAATGGTGTCGCCGACACCGGAACGGACGAGATCGTTGAGAGTGATGCGTGCCGGGTGGCGCGGGTTGCACATGTCAAAGATCTCGTCGCAAACGTCGTCGACACGGACAATGTCAGCGTCGGAGCCAGAACCGTCGAGGTCGCGCAGGCGCTGCACGATCTCGGAGAAAAAGTAGCGGATGCAGAAGCGGTCGAGGTAGGCCTGCTTCTTGACATCAAGGAGGCGGAAAAAGTAGGCGAGCGACTGAGGCGACTTTTTCGTCTCCATGGCGAGCACAAAGTCCAAAAAGGTCTTGTAGTCGATCTCGCCGTCGTAGGTGAGGCACTCCTCGAAGACGCGGTCGATAAAGGCAGAGGTGAGCGAGCCCGTGCCATAGCCTTGGATCTCGGCGCGAGAGAGCATGCCGTTGTGGTCAATGTCGAGCTCCAGGTACTGGCTGTAGACGCGCAGCGTGTTGTGCGCGGAGAACCAGTTGTACTCAATGTCCTCGTCGTGCGGAGCGTTTTGCAGGTGAAGGAGCTCATGGAGGATGGGCGAGGTGATGAGCGCGCGCAGCGCGATGCGGCCCATCCGGCGGGGGTCGAGAAAGAAGAAGAACTTGCGCACGGCCGTGAACACGTAAAACGGGTAGAAGTTCTCCTGCAGGTCCTCGAGCGCCTCGAGCGTCGGGATGAGCTCGTACACGTAGTTCTCCAGGTCCTGTTCCCGCAGGTAGCCGTCGCCGTGCGAATCGTAGAGCGCCAACTGTGCGCGCGTCTGCAGCAGCGTGATGTGGCGACACACGTACTGGAAGAAGAGCTGCGTGCTGATCCGGCCCCAGTCGTCTCGACGAAACTTGCAAAAGGTGTCCGCCGTGAAGAAGCGCGCCAGCTGCGGCGGCAGCATGGACCGCACCATGCAAAAGTCGTCGTAGTTGACACGCCCGCTCATCGGCTCGTCCGCGTCGCCCAGAAACGGTCCGCTGTTGTGCGTGGCGAGCAACTCGTACAGCTGGTGCACGTCCTCGTCCGAGAGTCCAGCAGCGCGCGCGCGCGCCGCCACCTGGCGGCGCGCCAGCCGGCGCACCAGTCGGCGCGCCGCATCGGCGGCCTCGCCTGCCTCCGCGCCGCGCCGCCGCCGGTGGAAGCGCGGAATGCGTTGCAGGCTAGGGTCGCGCTTGCCGGCCGCCTCGCGCCGCTCCGCGAAGATGGCCTCCACGCGTCGCAGGACCTCGTGGTCCGCGTCGATCTCCCCGCGGATTGCGTGTGCCGCCTCATATTCTTGGAGCAGCCGCGGCCACGCCGTCGCTGCCGTCGTCATCGTCATCGCCGTGGTCGCCGCCGTCGTTGTCGGTCTTGCAATCGTCGTCGTCGCCGCCGCCGCCGCCGCCGCCGCCGCCCCCGCCGCTGGCGGCGCTGCGCCTGACGACCGGGGTCGCCGTCGCTCCCCTGCCGCCGGCATGCTTTCTCGCCCGCCGGCTGGGCGACGCGTGCGCGAAGCGCCGAGCGCCAAGCGCCAAGCGCCAAGCGCCAAGCGCCAAGCGCCAAGCGCCAAGGGCAGAGCAGCGAGCGACACGACACGCGCAGGCACGGACAGCGATGCGCGGTGCCAAAAGGACTCTGAGTCGCGGCGCGGCGACTCGGAGCGACGGTTGCTCGCACTCGCTCACCTTCAGCTTCGACGGCTCGTATCAACTCTCGGGTTGACGCTTTTTTCCCGCGCCTGCACTGCCACTTGGCACTGACAGCCGAGTCAAGGCAAGGGCTGTGTGAGTGACAGTGCCCGAGTCAGCCACGGTCTCATCGAAAGAAGAAAGACGACAGCGGAGACACGAAGCAAATTGGTCAGCAAATTTGGCAAGCAAACTAACGATTGGCGACAGCGTGTCTAGCTAGCTTGCGGCGGCCCCTTGCTGACGCTCGCTCGTACGGCGCACTCTTCTGGACTCGCGCGCACGTTGTCAAGACCTATCTGCTTCACGCCTTGACCTTGTCGTCGAGGAAGGCGACGCACTCCTTCATACCGGCCTCTATGTTCTTGCGGGTGCTCTCGTCTTTGACGTCGCCCTGCACCATAAAGCCGTGGTTCATCTCGTCAAAGACGCGCAGGGTGCACTTGTCCTCGGGCAAAAAGCCGCCCGGCTTGACGCCGTCCGGGTCATCCTTGCAGGCGCAGACCAGCTGCGGCAGCTTGTTGGCCTTGCCCAGCTCCTCGGGCGACCCGCCGTGCACCTGCTCAATGCCCAGCGACGGGTGGAAGTTGGCGCCCGCCTTCAGACGCGGGTCCACGCAGCGCACGGACTCGTGGAAGCCCACCCACACGCCGTAGCAGAAGCCAATATACCCAATGGCATCCACTTCGTCCGTACTCAGAAAGGAGTACACCTTGTCGAGCTCAGCCTGGATCTTGGCGATGGGGTGGCGCTTGATCATCTCAAACATGGGCGGCTTGCCCACCTCGTCGTGCTTGATCACGTCGCCGTGCAGAAAGTCCGGCATCACCACCGTGCAGTTCAGGCTCTCGGCCAGGCCGTCAGCCACGCCGACGTGACGGCCAGTATCCAGGCCGAAGATGTCATTGAAGACGATGATGGCCCGCTTCGTCAGCGGCTCCTCCGAGCCGGGCGCGCCCTTGACCACGTACGCGCGCAGGCCTTCCGCAATCTCCTTGAACTCGCCCACGGCCTTGTGCTCGCTCGGCTCCTGCAGCGCAGGCACCCGCGTCGGCGGGCAGCACGAGCCGCCCTCGGCTTCGGTCGTCGACATGGCCGCGCGCTCCTGTGGCTGCTGCTGCTCCTCGCTCGCTCGCTCCTTCCTTCGCGCGCCCCAGTCGCTCGCGCTGGCTGCGGCTCGGCTACGCGTGCACGATGCAAGCAGGTCTGCTGCTGCTGCTGACTGCTGACTGCCGCCGTCGGCGCGCGGCGTTCGAGCAGCGACGCACCGTGACCCGCGCCGGGAGCTGTTCAGGATGCCGCCGACGACCCGACGACCCGGACCACTCGGTCATCATCCCATGCAGTGAGTCCGGTCGCTGGAAGCGCCAGCTAGCGAGCGAGCGAGCGAGCGAGCGAGCAAGCAAGTGAGCGAGCGAACAAGAGAGCATCGGCAGCGAGAGCATGCCGATTGCCGGGCGGGTGAAGGCCCGTGCTCTCTCTCATTAGCGTCTTGCAGTCTTGCGCTCGGCCGAGCTGGTCGCGCTGAGAGCTGCCATCGTGGAGCCATCCCAAGTCCGGTGCAGATTTCAAGAGCCCAGACGCTGGACCAAATCCTGTTCGCGAGGCGTTCTGGAGCGAGCTGAACTTGAATCATGTTGAATGGTCGTGCACTGTGCAGCCGCAGTGGCTTCGTCGAAGCGGAGAGTCAAGCTGCCCGCTGGTAAGGTGCAGGAGATGGAGAGGATGTCGAGAGCAAGTTTGGAGCTGCTGAGGTGTCATAAAGAGTGCGCAAGACATGCCAGCCAGGCCCGATACCCGAACGTTAAACCGAGGAACGAAGCGGTCTCGCGTCGAGGTCGCTAGCCAAGGCGAAAACAACATTTCAGACGGAGACCGGGAAGGTGAGGACAACAGTGATTTTCAAGCTGAGAGTCTTGCGCGAGCTTGCGAAGGTGGAGCCTTGCTCCAGCAAAATCAACGTGGTCGGAGATGTGGAGCAATCCTCCCAGCTTGGAACAGGCCGCTTGGTGGGAGCCGTGGGCTCCCGCAGGCTGTGACGCAGCAACGCATTTGGGCTCGCCCCAAAGCGCAGAGATTGGAGAGTTTGTGAACGTGCATCGCGAACCCAGGCAGCCATGTCAAGACCAGCGACAATGACATTCGCGGCCACGATTGATGGCACTTCATGCAGCTAATCCGCAGGCGAAGCCAGGACGCAAAATGCGTGCGTTATCAAGGGCACGGACAAATCTTTCGCCGCCAGGACATGCGGTTGAGCGATCGGGTGCCGACATTATCTCTCGCGTGGCAGCCCGACGGTGCGCTGTTGTGGCCGAGATCTGCAAGTTAGGCGGTGCAGCCTGGGCCAATCAAGCCGCAGCGGCGCCTTGCCGATCAAGCTCATGCGTCGCGACTCGGCCCGTGGGGCTCCGCGGCCGCCTTCAAGCTGCTTGCCAAACCACCCCTTGCGCCGCTACAAAATGTTCAAGTCATTTCCGGCGGCTCTTCGACAAACTGCGGTCGGTCACTTCGGCAAAAGAGGGAGTGAATCTGCGTCACTCATCTTGAGAATGTGCACCATGCCGGACGCATCACCAACAACGATGGTGGTGTTGTAACGCATGCAAGTCTTGATGGAATGATCCGTCGTGAAGCCCACCCGGTCATCGACAGACAGGATCTGGACTCCATTCGTCACCGCAACCGGAAGGGCGCAATGCGGGGCGTTCGGACGCGCCAGCGCGGCTTGCGCGTCCACTTGCACACCGGTCTGCAGGTCCCAGTGTCGCACGGTGCCGTTCCAGGCTTTGCTGATGATGATGCTGCCGTCCAAAGCCACGGACCAGACTGCTGACCTGAGCCCCTCGAGCACGTGCAGCATTTGGCCGGTGTGAGCGTCCCACACGCGCACCGT
>JABLUY010000096.1:0-122226 GCA_013306675.1 Thraustochytrium sp. TN22
CTGTCCCAGAGTCGCTGGGTGGGCATATGCATTACCCGCGAGTACATTCAGAAGATCACGGCCCCGCCGGTCGCGCCCAACTGGTGCTCTATGGAGTGTGCCTGGGCCCGCGCCCATCGGACGCAAAAGGTCATCCCCATTCTCATGCATGAGGACTTTACGGACCCTGAGTCGGGCGCATGGGGTCAGGGCTTCTCCGCCATCTTCCTTCGCTACCTTTTCAACGTGCGCTGCTTTCAAACCCCGGATGGTGGCGATCCATGGCTCGACAAGGCCGCCGAGTCTATTCAGATGCGCATCCTTGAGCGCATCAGTGACGAGGCCAACGCGGCCTGATGATTTGATCACTTAAAAGAGCCCTCGCATGCATGCATGTATGCGTGTCAGATAGATTTAGTGGTCACCTGTTGTCAGTTTCTGTTCCGATTCCCGCATGTTGACTTGGGACGCCAAGGGGCCACGCACTGGAGACCTTCCCTTTCTTGAGCCGAGGCCCGCTCATCGTCATCGGCGGCGGCGGCGTCATCGGCGGCGGCGGCGGCGGCGGCGGTGACAATGGCGGTCAAGGTGCAGGGCCAGCGGCCTCTGCACTGGTAGACGCACCGCCGGCATAACTCGGTCGGACGTGCCAGTGACTGCACTGCCAGTGCACATCGCCAAGAACGATCAACCAACAGAACGCGCGCAGGTATTTCCGTTCGCTCCGGCTTGCTCAGATCTAGAACGCTGCCTGGGCGGCGCCGAGCGGCGCCGGGCGGCGCCGGCGTGCCCGCAGCTCTGCTCGCGGCGCTCGGCGCTCGCTAACTCCGACTCGGAGTCCCGGTGGTTCGTCCCGTGCCCCCCAGCCGCGAGTGCGCGCCCACCTTAAGCGCGCGTACACAAAACCGGCTGGCCACGGCTGACCGGGCCGGGCAAGACCGCCGGCGGACCGGCGCCGACGGCGCGGCTCACTGCAGGCTCGCGGCGCTACTAGTGTCTGCACTGCGGCCCGCGCGCGCCTGGCGTCCGGGACGCGCGGCGCAGGCATCGCGCGCGCGGCTCGGCTCGGCTCGGCTCGGCTCGGCTCGGCTCGGCTCGGCTCGGCTCGGCTCGGCGCGGCTCGGCTGGCCTGGCGAGCGAGCTCGCTTCTGTCCGGGGACTAGCTAAGTTAGTGGGCCTGCAGCAGTACTCGGACCAGCTCGAGACCGCCGACCAGTCGCCCGCGGCGCGCGCACGCAGCCACGCGAGCGAGGCAACTTGAGGCAAGCGAAGGCACCGGCGTGGTACGGGCGCGCGCAGGCGGCCCGCGCAGGCGGCGGACGGCCCGAGGCCGGCTGCAGTGCAGGCCTGCACGCGAGGCTCCGGCGAGTCGAAAGGCACGAGGTCCACTTGTGCGGGGTGAGGGTCACTGAGGGGACGGTGCACGCGACATATCGTGCGCGGCGCGCGCGCCACGCTTGCGCAGAACGGGAGGAGGTCGCGCGGCTCGCGCCGCAGCGCGAGCGGGCCTGCCAAGACGCAGTGGGAGAGAGGAACGGAGGCAAGGCAAGGCGAGGGAGAGAAGGCGCACAAGTGGACCTCGAGCCTTCCGACTCGCCGGAGCCTCGCGTGCAGGCCTGCACTGCAGCCGGCCACGGGCCGTCCGCCGCCTGCGCGGGCCGCCTGCGCGCGGCCGTACTACGCCGGTGCCTTCGCTTGCCTCAAGTCACGGTTGCCTCGCTCGCGTGGCTGCGTACGCGCGCCGCGGGCGACTGGTCGGCGGTCTCGACCGAGTCCTGCTGGCTGTCCGAGTCACGGTAGCAGCTTCTAACTTATTAGCTAGTCCCCGGCCAGAAGCGAGCGCGCGCGCCAGGCCAGCCGAGCCGCGCCGAGCCAAGCCGAGCCGCGCGCGCGAGGCCTGCGCCGCGCGTCCGGGACGCCAGGCGCGCGCGGGCCGCAGTGTCTGCAGAGCGCCGCGAGCCTGCAGTGAGCCGCGCCGTCGGCGCCGCCGGTCTTTCCCGGCTTGGTCAGCCGCGGCCAGCCGGTTTTGTCCGGCGGCGCGTGTGGGCGCGCACTCGCGGCCGGTGGGCACGGGACGAACTACCTCGCGCTGCGGGCACGCCGGCGCCGCCCGGCGCCGCCCGGCGCCGCCCGGCGCCGCCCAGCCAGTCAGGCTGAGTCAGCCTGAGCGAACGGTGCACGCGACATAACGTGCGCGCGCCACTTGCGCAGAAGGGGAGGAGGTCGCACGGCTCGCGCCGCGGGAGAGAGGGAAGACCCACGCGGCTCGCGGAAATCAAGCGCCCGCATCGCATCGCATCGCATCGCATCGCATCGCATCGCATCGCATCGCATCGCATCGCATTTCACATCCATCGCATTTCACATCGGGCGGGTCTCAGGCGCAGCGTGCCCCCGAGGGCCAGCGCGGCGCACAGTTGGCGGCCTTTACCCCGCCGCCGGGCGTACCTGGACGGCCCATCATCTTCATTGCCCCTTCGCCGCGCGCCACGCTTGCGCAGAACGGGAGGAGGTCGCACGGCTCGCGCCGCAGCGCGAGCGGGCCTGCCAACTCGCAGTGGGAGAGAGGGAAGACCCACGCGGCTCGCGGAAATCAAGCGCCCGCATCGCATCGCATCGCATCGCATCGCATCGCATCGCATCGCATCGCATCGCATCGCATTTCACATCATCGCATTTCACATCGGGCGGGTCTCAGGCGCAGCGTGCCCCCGAGGGCCAGCGCGGCGCACAGTTGGTGGCCTTTACCCCGTAACTGGACGGCCCATCATCTTCATTGCCCCTTCGCCCGAGCCGCCAGCGCCCATGCGGCGCGGGAGCTCCGCCGCGCGAGGGCTGATGCAGCGGCAGCGTGCCGCAACTCCGCCGAGGCGAGAGGCCTCGCCGCCGCGTTTGGCGGACCCGAGCAGCTTCGAGCAGGTGGAGCAGGGCTGGGATGCACAGCTCGCCTTGGAGACCGGCATGAATGAGGCTCTGGTCTGCACGGCACTTAAGATGGGGCTGGCGGCCCGCTCCGGGTCGTCGGCCAAGTCCCGCTTGTCGAACGCCGCGAACAGGTTCCGCAGGTCGTTGACCAGTTCGCGCAGCGCGCTGCCGGAGCTCCCGGCGGAGAGCGTCGCGGAAGGCGTTCTTGCGCGGGGCGAGACCACGCTCGACTTGCGCAACTTCGACGGCAAGGCCGTCCGGGCGGCGCACGGCTGGCCGTGGCGATGCGTCTTCGTCTCGGAGGACGGCCAGGGCGTCTACGTGACAGAGACACGCCGGCAGCGGCGTGTCCTCTCCCTGGATCTGAGCACGATTCTGAGGGCGTCCGACATCGTGGTGGATGCACAGTGCGGCATGGATCACGTCGTGGTGTTGACCAGGAAAGGGCGCGTGTACCGGTACGGGCCCGTGGCGTCGGATGGCGCTGGCGTGGAGATCAAGAACCCGCGTTCCGAGGCGATCGTGCAGGTGGCCTGTACGCTTGAGAGCACGATTCTTCTGAGCTACACAGGCCGCGTGTACACGCACGGCAACGGGACGCAGGGCGAGCTTGGGCTTGGAGACCGACAGAAGAGCGTGCAGGGCTCAGAAGCGGCTCAGGTGAGCGGCTGTCTCAAGCACGCGGCGGTGCGCCGGCTGGCCACGGGCATGTACCGCGTGCTGGCGCTCACGGTGACCGGCCGCGTGGTAAGCTGGGGCAGTCTGGAGCGTCAGGGCCGGCTTCAAGCCGAGGTGAGCGAGCCTTCGCTGCTTGTGGACCACGCAGGCGCCGGTGCGGCCCGCATTCGTGACATTGCGTGCGGCACGGGCTTTGTGGCGCTTGCGAGCTGGGACGGCGAGCTCTCGGTGGTGCTGGAGGAAGGGAGCGAGAATGGGGCTGTCGCGTACAGCGCCGACGTGCCCGCGCACGGGCCGGTGGTTAGCATGGCGGCCTGCTGCTCGAGGGTGGCGGCGCTGTATGAATCTGGCGACGTGGCCATCTTCGACGTGGACGCCGTGCAGCGTGAAGCCAGAGCTCGCGCCGAGTCGGACGACGGCGAGGGGAACGTGGCCCAGCCGCTGAGGATGATGGTTGTCGACGCGATCGATGGACAGGACTACTTTCGCGTCGAGATCCTGGGCGGCGTGGTGCTGGCGATCGGGCGTCCGTCCGCCGGCGAGGCAGTCCGCGCGAGCCAGCTCGAGTCGGGCGTGGCTGGTCCGGTGGTGGCGCAGCTCAGCCTCTCGGCCTCGGAGGCGCTGCGGCTTGCGCGAGACCCCTCGCAAGAGAGTTTGAGGGAGCTGGTCAAGGTGCTGCGTGACCCGTACGCCCTGTCGGCGAGCTTCGTGCTTGCGCGCGACGCGCAGGAATTCTGGGTCTCGGACGTGCAGCCAACACGCGTGGATCTCTCCGGGGCGCAGAACGCGCTGGAGGTGCTGCGCGACCGCCTCGCGCAAAATACGCAAGATCGAGAGATGGTCGCAAGGGCGCTCCGGGGCGTCCTGCGCAGCCTCAAGGACCACTCGGACTCGGTGCGCGGGGCCGACCAGGTGCGTCTCTACCTCCTTTTTCTGTGCTCACCATTGACGGAGCTCTGCGGGCCGGAGTCGGGCGCTCTGGCGCAGCTTGTGCTCGCCATCAGCAAGATGAAGGGCGACGAGTCGATTCTGCTGCCTAAGTGGATCTTCGACGAGGTGGACGCGCCGACGCTGGCGACGTACGTGGTCGGACCGGTTGCGCAGCTGGTAAACAGGGAAACCGTGGCAGATCCGAGGGTGGGCCAGAGCACGCCGGTCCTGCTCGCGGCGCTCAAGTTCTTGCGCGTGATCTTCGCCGTAAATCAGAAGCATGGCGAGCTGCAAGCGCTGGGGCGGCCTGGATACGCAATGGTGAGCCGCGACCTCTTCGCCTCGGACACCCTGCTGCGTTTTGAACGCAGGTACGTGGCCGACATCATCAATCGCTGGCTGCAGAGCCCGAGGTCGCCCTCGCTGCTCAACTACCCGTTTGTGCTGTCGGTGGAGACCAAGTCGGAGTTGATGAGGATGGAGGGTGCGTCATTGAAGGTGCAGGGATACATGCAGGCGCAGCGGCGGGGCGACCAGCCCAGGCTCGTGCTGAAGGTGCGACGGAACCACCTCCTCATGGACACGCTGCGCGAGTTGAGCAAGATGGACCCGATCGAGATGAAGCAACCGCTCGTGGTGATGTTTGACGGCGAAGAGGGCGTTGACGCGGGCGGCGTGCGCAAGGAATTTTTCGTGCTCCTCGCCGCTTCGCTCTTTAGCCCGGGCTCGGGCGCCTTTGACCTGATCGATGTAGGCGGCGCGAGCAAACTGTGGTTCAGCCAGTCGCGGCGGTCGGCCTCGAGCTCGCCCGTCACGGAGGCCATGACCTCGGACTTTGTCATCTCCGCGTCGGCCGCTGTGGCCGATTCTTCCGAGCTCTACGTCTTGGTGGGCCAGCTCATCGCTCTGGCCATTTACAACACCACGATCTTGGACGTGCAGTTCCCGCTGGCCTTTTACCGCATGCTTCTGGACCAGATGCCGGCAGAGCCAACGCTGGCGCACCTGCATGAGCTCGACCCAGACTTGGCGCGCGGCCTGCAGCAGATGCTGGACTACGACGAGGACGACTTCGAGGATGTCTTTGAAGATGTCACCTTTGATGGCCTCGAGCCGCCAGGCACGAGCTCAGGCGCGGTGCGTCAGGTCACGCGCGAGAACCGGGAGGAGTACGTGGCGGCCAAGATCAACTTCAAGCTCAGGACGGAGCACTTCGAGGAGGCTGACAAGCTTATGGAGGGCTTTCGCACGGTGATCGACCCAGATTTTCGCACCTTTTTCCTCTTCCGCCCGGACGAGCTGGAGCTTACGCTCATCGGCTCCGACAGCATCGATATTGAAGAGCTTCGCACCAGCACAGAGTACATGGGCGGCTTCACACCGAGCACGCCCGTCGTCAAGTGGTTTTGGGAGATTCTTCACGAGTGGGAGCCCGAGACACAGCGCGACCTGCTGCGCTTTGCGACGGGCGCACCGCGAGCGCCCGTGGGTGGTGTCAGCTCCCTTCGCTTCGTCATTCAGCGCGCCGGACCCGATTCCGAACAGCTGCCCACCTCGCACACCTGCTTCAATGTCCTCCTCCTGCCCGAGTACACCTCAAAGGGCAAGCTGCGCGAAAAGCTACGCGTGGCCCTTGCCAACGCCATGGGGTTTGGGCTCAAGTGATTGATTAATTTTCAATCCAATTCAACGATGATGAGAAATTGTGTTTGCTTCTGAGGATGCTGACTCCCTGGCTGACAGCGCACTCGTGAAATAGGCTAGCTAGCGTGGTCTTGTGTGTGAAGCCGCGCAGCGTGGCTACATGTCAAGCAGTCAAGCAGCACGGCGTGGTCTGCTGCTGCGGAGCATTTCGAGCTGTTGCAAGCAATTCTGGTGCTAAAAATCTTTCGTCATCCTTTGCTCCGAAGCGATCTGAGCTGGTGGGTGCGCTCAATACGAGCTGATGCGGATCTCGAAGCAATACGAACTGATGCAATTCGAATCATGGTGCTGAAAAGCCTTCGTGATTGCAGCTCGTGCTGGGAGTGCCTGCACCTAAGCTAGCTGCGCTCGCATGAGTTTTCACATACCTTGCCGCTCATTCCACAATAGCATGCGGCTTGCCTTTGGCCAGAATCAAAGCATGGTCTTACTTGGAAAGCTGAAAACCAGAGGTGGACTTGGAGATGTTGAGCTCGTCGTCATTCATGTCGGCGTTGATGCTCTCAAAGAGCGGGGTGGAGAGGTAGCGCTCGGCATGGTCAGCGACGATGGCGACAATGTTGGAGCCGGGCTTGGCGGTCTTGGCGACCTCGAGGGCGACGGCCATGGAGGCACCGCCAGAGATGCCGCAGAAGATGCCCTCGTTCTTGGCGAGGAGCTGGGCGGTCTCGATGGCCTTCTTGGGGTCGACCGGGAGCACCTTGTCGAAGGCACCCGTCTTCTGGCCGCTCTCGAGCAGGGTGGAGATGAAGTCCGGGGTCCAGCCCTGAATCGGGTGCGGGTTGAAGGCCGGGTGCGTCTTGGCGGAGCTGCCGTCGGCCTGGCGCTCCTGCGGCTCGCCGCTGGCGAGAAGCGCGGCCGAGGCCGGCTCGCAGCAAATGACCTGGGTCTTGGGGCTAGCGGCCTTGATGGTGCGGCCGGCGCCGTAGATGGTGCCGCCGGTACCGTAGCCCAGCACGAAGTAGTCGAGGTCGCGGTCCGCAAAGGCGGTGAGAATCTCCGGGCCCGTGGTGCTGGCGTGGAAGTCAGCGTTGTCCTCGTTCTCAAACTGGCGCGTCTGGAACCAGCCGTGCTCCTTCGCGAGCTCCTGCGCCTTCTTGACCATGCCGGTGCCCTTCTCAGCGGCCGGCGTCAGCACCACCTTGGCGCCCAGCATGCGCATCGTCTTGCGGCGCTCCACGCTGAAGGTCTCCACCATGGTGATGACGCACTTGAGCCCGCGCACGGCGCAGACCATCGCGAGCGAGATACCGGTGTTGCCGCTCGTCGCCTCCACGATGGTGTCGCCCGGCTTGAGGTCGCCGCGGCGCATCGCCTTGTCGATGACCGCGAACGCCAGGCGGTCCTTGACGGAGGCCAGCGGGTTAAAGTACTCGAGCTTGCCGTACACGTTCACGCCCTCCGGCGCCAGCTTGTTAATCTTCACGATGGGCGTGTTGCCGATCGTCTCCAGCACGTTGTTGTACAGGTGCGTGCTCAGCGCGGCCGACGCGTGCAGCCGCCGCGCGCTCGCCGCCGCCGCCACGCGCGCCGCCACGGGCGCGCGCGTGCGCACCGCCGCCAGCGACATCTCGCTCGCTCGCTCGCTCGCTTCTGCTCGCTGCCTCTCTCGCCGCGCGCGCGTGCGCGTGTCCGCCCGTCCGAGCCTGTCGATCGGCCTTTGGATGGATTTGATTTCAACTCGCCTTTCCCTCCCGGCGGCCCGGCCCGGATCCAGTGCCGGCGGTTAGTTCGCCTATCTGCGCTGCACCGCCCCTTTCTGCACACTGCCTCGCCGCCGCTTGCCGCACTGTACCCGCGCGGATAGTCTACTTGCGCCGCGCGCCGCGCCCGCGCCGCCCGCCGCAGACTCGCGCCCTGCCCCCTCCGGCGCGCCTCTCGTCCGTCCCAGCCCCGCTTGCAGGCCGCCGCCACGCGGGGACGCCTTGGCCACCCGCCGAGTCTGCGTGCCAGTGACGTTGGCCGTCTCGGTGACGGCAGCGACGTCGACGCCGCAGCGCCGAGAGCCGGAGGTGCAGTGTGTAAACGGGGGAACGCCAGCACGAGGCGGGGACCCCTTGGCCCTTGGCCGTCCCTTGGTGACCCTTGCCAGTGGCAGTGGCGCTGGCAGCCCCGGCCCGAACCTTCTGGCTGACAAGTTGCCAGGACCAGAACTTTGAGAGAAGGCCGGGTGCCGCGCGGGGACGCCCCTGGCTGGCTCGTGGCAGTGGCGCCAGCCAGCGCCAGCGGAGAACGCAGACCACTCGGAGTGACGCGAGGGACAGCGACAGCTGAGCGACTGGGGAGTGTCAGCCGGCTGACGACCTGCTGCCGACTGGCGAGTGACGCACCCGTACATGCCTCGCGAAATTGAATCGCAATGAGGGCCACTGTTGGGCGCCGCTTGTGCTAAGCCTGGCGGATCGCTTTCACAGTCAGGCAGGCAGGCTGTCAAAGCGATGCGTGTGAAAGCAAAGCGTCGGACATGGACATCGGCTATGTGGGCTACGCCTGTAGTTCGCGTGGCAGGCCGCTCAGCTGTGGGCTTGGGCTGGTCATATCGGCCAGGTAGCTGGGCCTGACTACTGCAGAGGGTCACGGCGGTCGTTCAAGTTCACACCACTGCACCACGGACGTGGAGGAGGCACAGGCTTGGGCAGCCGGGCAGATCGGCGACGAAGTCAAGCCCATGTTTGAAAGAAACGAAAGCTGCAAAAGGTAGAAAATCGAATGAAGACTGCTTGAGAGCATTGTTGATCGGAGAAGCTTGCTCGTCTCGTCTCGTCTCTTGTCTTCTTCTCCCTTTCTCATGAGCAGCCAGGCCGACCGGCGACGAAGCCAAAATCAAAAAAAGAAACGAAGCCGCAAAAGGTAGAAAATCGAATGAAGACTGCTCGAGAGCATCGCGGTCGTCTTCGTATGGCTGTTAGGAGAACTACTTGTCTCGTCTTTCGTCTTCTTCTCTCTTCTCATGTGCAGGGGGTTTCTCCCAAAGAGCACGCGAGGCGAGAGGCAATGCTGGCCTCTCGACGTACGTAGGCTCCCGTAGTTAATGCGTCATGCACGTGCATACAGTGTCACAGGTACCGACAGCGACGCGTATCGAATCGAATCGAATCGAATCGCATCGCGCGGCATGCGTTCAAAGCGAGGCGGGATCGGCGCGGGTGGATTTGTTCGCGACGCAAGCCCGCAGGGCCGGTCAGAGGGGAGGGTGATGGCGAAGGTGCTGGGCGATACTTAGCGGTTGATCTCGGGGCCAATGTCGCTCTCCTTGCCGCCGAGCGCGCGGCTCTTGCGGAAGGCAGCCCAGCAGGCGTCCGAGACGACGGTGCGTAGTGCGCCGCGCTCGAGGTGGAAGAGCGCCTCGGAGGTGGTGCCGCCGGGCGAGGTGATGTCGTTGCGCAGGATGGTGACAGGGTTCTTGGAGAGCGACGAGTAGTGGGCCGTGCCGATCATGGTCTGCTCGACGAGGCGCGTGGCGAGATCGCGGGGCAGGCCCATGTGCACGCCAGAGTCGACCATGGCCTCCTGGAGGATGAGGAAGAAGGCAGGGCCGCTGCCGCTGATGGCGGTGGAGCTGTCGAGGATGTCCTCATCGTCCACGCGCTCCTGCTCGCCGCAGGCCTCGAAGAGCTGGCTAATCTTATCCTCGGTGGCCTGGTTGACGCTCGTGTCGCAGGTCCACACGGTCATGCCCTCGCCGATGGTAGAGGGCGTGTTGGGCATGCTGCGGCAGACGCGGTCCATCTCGAGGCCCTTGCGCATGCGATCCATGGTGAGGCCGGCGATGATGGAGATGGCGGTGAACTTGCGGTCGTCGACGTTGGGCACGGCGTCCTTGATCTGGGAGAAGATGGTGCTCACGGTGCGCGGCTTGACGGCCAGCACGACGAGGTCCTGCTCCTTGAGCGCGTCAGCGGCGGCGGCCACATTGGCGAAGGTGTTGATGGAGTATTCCTTCTCGAGGATGTCGCGGCGGTTCTTGGCCGGGTCAATGGCCGACACCTCGAAGCGCTGCGGCACGCCTTCGGGCGGGTTCACCAGGCCCGAGATCATGGCCTCGGCCATCTTGCCGCCGCCGATGAAGAGCGCCTTGACCTTGTCGCTGCCGGCCGTCACGTTGGCATCGCTGGACGACCTCCTCAGCGACTTGCGCGCCTCGAGCCGTGAGATCTGCCTCTTCATGCCGGTCAGCGTCGTAGCGGCCATGGTGCGTGCCGCCGTGCTGGCGCCCACCACGGGCGCCTGCCCGGCCATGCCCGTCGCGGGCGTCATGCCCGCGCGCAGGCCCAGCCGCGCCGCCGGCGTCGATCGCCGCGCAAGCGTCGCCAGCATCTTGCCTGCCTGTTCTCTGCTGCTCCTGCTGCTCCTGCTGCTCTGCTCTTGATCAGAGTTTCGGGTTTGCTCGCGCCCGCCCGCCGCGCTGCCCTGCATCAGCATCCTCCATCCTCTCTCTCAGCCTCCTGTCTTCCTGTCTGTTCCCGCGGTGCCGCTGCGGGGCTGGTGCCCGCAGCCGCGTGTTCCTGCGCCGCCCTCCCCTCCCGCCCCACTGCCGCGCCGCAGGGGCGCTCAGCGCCAGAGCCGCGCGGTCGCGGAACACCCCGGGAAGGCGCGCTGCGGGGCCGCCTTGCTCTCGAGCCGGTCCAGGCGGGCCACGCCTGCCCCTGGGCGCCCGTGCGCCCCAGATCGGCTCGCCCCGCCAACACCTGCCTGCCAGGACAGGACTTGCCGAGCTGCTGGCCTCAGCGCCGCGGGCCCCGCCCGCCCGGCCAGGCCTGGCCGCCCGGCCGGCGGGCGCCGCGCCGCGCCGCGCCGCGCCGCGCCGCGCCGCGCCGCGCCATCCTCGCCTCAGGCTCGCCTTGGCCTCGCCACGCAGGTGGCGCGACGACAGCGCAACCCGACTTGCCTCGCCTCCTAGACTAGCCAGCCTGCAGTGCGCGGCGGCGAATCTGCACTTGCGGGGCGGTCGCGCCAGTGCGGTTGGACCGCCGTCCAGGCCGTTGCCGCAGTTCCCAGGAACTGCCGGAGAGTCACAGGCCACGCGGCGGCGCTCAGGCGCCGAGGCCCAGCGGCGCTCAGGCTGGCAGCGCCTGCCTGCCTGTGCGGCGGCGTGGCGGCCTGGGCGCCGCGCCGTGCCACGCCGACTGCGCCTGACTCTGCGCAGCTCGCTCGAGCGGACGTACCTGTGACCGCCGGCGAGGCGCGAGGCTGCGACGAAAGCACACGGCGCAGCTTTGCGCTGCTGCTGTGCTCCAGTGCTCGGATCTGGGACTCGGCGCAAGGCTGCTGGCGCAGCGGCAGAAGAGCGGCCAGGATCAAACTTGCAGAGCACGCCATGCAGTGCTGCGATGCTTGGTGCTTGATACGAGGCCAAGGACTCCAGCTTGCTCACTGGGAACACGAAGCCAGCGACAATGGACGACGCCCGAGATCGATTCGAGATGAAGGATCAAGCAAAACAAACCAGGCGGCGCCTAGCGTTCATCACAGCCCGGCAGCGGAGCAGTCCTCGCGCCGCCGCGTGCGTCTCGCAGGCGCTCAGGCTTCGAAGCTGCGATCCCGGCCTGATGCTCACCTGCGACGACTTGGAGACCGGCAGCCTCACCGGCAGCCACGCCGCGCGGCGCGATCAAGATCGCTCGCCCTCGCACGCAACGCGCGCGCAAGCCTTCGTCGCTCATCAGACAGGCTCGCCATCTTGAAGCGCCTGCCTCCGTCGTCATCGCCACAAGTTCAAGTTCGCTGCGAGACCATGCTGCGCATGTGCTTGACTCATCACATCTCATACATGAACCTAGCATAGCAATCAGAGGGCTGTTCAGATCCACGGATCCTGCCGCCGCAAACTTGAGCCGCGCCTCCGCGCCGCAGACCGCCGCGCCGCAAACCGCCAGGTCGGCGCGCAGGCCGGCCGGCCGGCCGGCCAGCCAGCCGCGCAGGCCAGCCTGGCGTCGTGCGGCGGTTTGCGGCGTCGCGAAGGCGGCGCGCGGCCTCGAATCGATCGCCCTCTCTCCCCCACCCGCGCCCTGCGGTCCACAGCCGCGCCGGTGGCGGGGACCGCCCGCGCGCGTCCCGCGGCGCTGCGGTGGACCGACTCGGTACCGTTGATGAGGACCGCGCCGCGGATGGCGCGTGATGCGCTGCGAGCAGGCGGCGGATGCGCGGCCGCGCGCAGAGGGAGGAGGGAGGGAGCGCGCCACAGCGGCGCCGCGCTCGCTGAGGGCGCGCAGAGTCCAAGGCCAAGCGCCGCGACGCGCCAGCGAGCGCGAGCGCGCGCGAGCGGGCGGGCGAGGGAGGGAGGGTCGAGCACGCGCGAGCGCGGCCTCGGCCGCCCGGCGGCGGCGGATTTCGCTGGCTGCAGTTGGCTGCAGGCAGGGCAGGGCTGCCGGGGCGGCGCCGCGCAGTGCCGCGCTGGCTGGCACCCCCGCCTGGCCAGGCAGGCTGACCGGCGCGGTGGTGTCCCACGAAGACACAGCGGCGCTGCCATCTTGGCCGGTCAAGGAAGGCGGGCGGGCAGGCGGGTGGCGCTGCGCGGCAGCGCGGCGCGAAGGCGGCGCGAAGGCGGCGCGCGCGCGGATTGGATGGATGGCTGCGGCGGGCTGCAGTGCGCTGCGCGCGCGCGCGGATCGAGCAGGCTGCGGCGCTTGCCGTGGTGTGGCGGCGCTGTGGCAGCGGCGACCGACGGGGACGGTCCACTGGTCTAGCTAGGGCGGCGCGCTCTGCCCCCTTCGTTCGTCGGCGCCGCCACGAGCGAGACCATTGTGGTGGACGAAGTTGAACTCCAGGTGGCCAGGCCTGCCCAGGCCAGGCCTGCCCACTGCCCAGGCCTGCGGCGCGAGCGGCGCGAGCGGCGCGAGCGGCGCGAGCAGGAGCTCGGGCTTCCCAGACCGCGCGCGGTGCAGCAGCGCGTGGCCTGCCAGTGGGCCGACCATGCCAGCATGGTCTCACCGCCACCCGAATGATTGATACCATCATCGTCAGCCTCGGCCCTGACAGTGAGTCAGGAGAGGAGGCCGAAGGGATCATCGTCGTCGTCCGGCTTGCGCGCAGCGTCGTCGTCCGGCCACGGCTTGCGCGAAGGCTGAACAATGCCGAGCATGGCAAAGGGATCTTGCAAGGGCTGGCTGCCGCCACCGCTACTCGGCAGGCCCGGCATGGAAGGCGGGCCCAGCGTCGGCGGCACGAGCGAGGAGGAGGAGGACGAGGAGGCCGCGGTGAGCGGCGGCCTCGAGGTCGCTGCGATGGGCGCCAAGCTGGGCGCATGCGGCACGCTTGGCTCGCTCGCAAACGGCCTCGAGGTCGCTGCGATGGGCGCCAAGCTGGGCGCATGCGGCACGCTAGGCTCGCTCGCAAAGAAGGAGCTCGTCGGCGGGGCTGGCGCAGCGTCCACGTGAGGGAGGTCGGCGCCCGGCGCGGGTGCAGCGCCGCCACCAGCGGCCTGAAGGTCGGCCACGCGCTGGCGCGTGAGCTCGTCGAGCGTGGCGCGGAGCGCGCGCGCCACGTGCTGAAATTGCGCCAGGCCGAGCTGCGGCTCGCAGCTGAGCGCCGACAACATGGGCACGAGGTTGCGGCCGAGCTGCGCCGTGGACGCGAGCGGCACGCAGGCCTCGAGCGCGGCGACCGCGGCCACAACGACAGCCGCGGCGCGGTCCGCCTTGACGCAGGTCTGCACGAGCGGGAACGCGTTGGCCGCGAGCATCTCGCGCGAGAGCGCGCCGTGCGTCAGGAGCGCGGCGAGCGCCAAGAGCGCGTGCTCGCGCACCGAAGTCTCCTGCGCCGCGTCCGCGGCGGAGGCCTGCAGGCGCGCGAGCGCCGAGGCGACGACAGCCTCGACGCTGCGCACGGGGAAGTGCACGCGCAGCGCCGCGAGCGTCGGCTCGAGCTCCTTGATGGCCGCCAAGGCCACCGAGGGCTCGCGCGCCTCGAGCGAGTAGGCCAGGGCGCCCAGCACGTGGCTCTCCGCAAAGGCCGCGTCGCCGGCGCGCACGAGCGCCGACAGGTGCCGCGCCACCTGCAGGCGCGTCTGCGCCGTGAGCGTCTTGGCGCCCGGCCGCAGCATGGCCCCCAGGTCCGCCGCCAGCAGCGACGCGAAGTCCTCCTGCGAGAGCGCGCGCGCCACCGTCAGCATGAGCGGCAGGCAAAAGGGCGCCAGGTCCGGCGCGCGCGACAGCTGGCGCACCACCGGCAGCACAAGGTCCCGCTGGAGCCGCGCCGGCAGCTCGCTCACCGGGATCTGCAGCGCCGTCAGCTCCTGCGTCTGCAGCCGCAGGTCCGCCTGCTCCAGCAAGCTCTCCACGCGCACCACCGTGCGCATCGGCCCGTCTTGACTAAAGTACGAGCTCGAGATAAATTCGCGCGCCGAGGGCCGCGACGCCGCCTCGGCCGACAACGCGCGCGCCACCGCGGCCTGCAGCTGCGCGGGCAGCGCTGCCAGGTGCCGCTGCAACGCGCCGTCCCGCTCGCACGCCTGCAGCGCCGCCAGGTGCCAGTCGTTGAGCGTGCGCCGCTCGCGCGCGCCCGACCCGCCCTCCGCCACGAGCGCGCTGTTGGAGAACATCTCAAGCGCCAGCGCGCCCAACGCCCACACGTCGGCCTTCTCGTCGTACGCGTGCGGCGCCGCCGTCAGCTCCGGCGCCACGTGATACAGCGACGGTGGCGGCGGAAACCGCGGCACTGTCTCCATCGGTAGCAGCCCCTGGAGCCGCGCACACACGCACCGCTGCTGTGCGGCACGCCGCTGCACGAAGGCAAAGCCGGCAAGCTTCCACTGGCCCGCCGGCGTGATGAACACCGTCTGCGGGCTCACATTGCCGTGCACCATCCCGTTGCCGTGGAGAAAGTCCAGCGCGCGCCCGAGGTGCAGCAGCCCGCATGCGACCTCGAACTCGGACGTCGCGTACGCGCGCCGCTCCTCCGAGATATCGCCGTCTTGCAGGCCGACGAACTCCTTGCGCGCGTTGCCCAGCGACAGGAAAACTGGCTCCGTCACCACGGCCAGTGTCGTGCGCGTCTCTGCCAGCACCTCCTTGATCTCCAGCACGTGCGGGTGTCGCACGCCCGCCAGCGCCTTGATGCCCTCGCGCAGCGCCTGCAGCGTGGCCTCCACAGCGCCGCCCTCGCCGGCGCCCGCGCGCCGCGCCAGCGCGCGCTTGTCGCACACCAGCACCGAGCACGCCGCTTCGCCGCGCGTGTCGTACGCCTCGTGCACGCTGAGCGCGTACTCCACGTCGCCCGACGCGCACGGCGCTGCCAAGGCCACGTAGCGCTTCGCCCACCACTGCGTCTTGCGCCCCTCGAAGTTCGCTGGCGTCGCCGCGCCGCCCGTGGCTGACGCCAGCAGTCGCCCTAGCATCCTGCCGCGGCCGCCGCCCTCCTGCGCGCCGCGCGCCGCCGCGCGCGCCGACGCTCCTGGCCTGGCTAGCTAGCCTGAGCTAGCCTAGCTAGCGAAGTCAGCGATTGCGAGCCCACCGAAGATGAGCATGATCTGCGAGGGCGGCGGCGCAAGCGGCCTATTAGCCCGTTCGTCCGGTTAACTCACAATGTGGACGACACGGAGGTCAGCTCAGGCTGGCCTGGCTTTCGTCGCGTTGAGAGAGCCTGGGGCCGCGGCGACATCGCCTCGCCTTGCTTCGCATTTCTGACACGGGCGCTGCTGCCGGGTATGCGCAGCTTGCTGCACCATACGAGCCTCGATCGAGCTACGAGCTTCACGCAGCGAGCTGCGCGCTTGCTTGAAGGAGCCTGCTCTGCACGGCGCGCTTGTGTGCGAGAGGAGCTGCGTGCACCGCACCGCACCGCACCGCACAGCACAGCACCGCACAGCACCGCACCGCACCTCCGTGCGTAATTTACTACCACATGGCAAGGCGTATCCGGCAACGGCTTGGTCGTAGTGGCACGTGGCGCGTGTCCAGGCTTCTAGCTAGCTACAGCGAGCGACCCTGCTGTCCACGAACTATCACGAGGCCGACAGTGGCGGACGCGCGCCGCAAGAGCCGCGCGCCTCGACGGACCAGCGCAACGAAGCAACGCAGCGTCACGGCGGCGGCGGCGGCGGCGGCGTCGGCAGCGGTAGTGGCAGCGACGCGAAGAGCCAGACGCCGCAACCAAAGCACCAGCTTCTCACCATGGCCTCGCTGCTCTCGCCACCAGATCTTGACGAGGTAGAGTGCATCGACCTGGGCACGGAGGGTGAAAGTGTGCGCGAAAGCGCGTGCCATCAGCAGCCAAAAGCCCGAGCAGGGCGCGCGCATGAAGCCTTCGTGCAAGGCTCGTCCGCAGACGTGGAGATCTTGGAGATCAGCGCGCCGCACGACGAAGACGTCGAGGACGAGGACGACCGCAGCATGGAAATCCCGGAAACGCCCGCCGACGCAGGCAGCTCCTTTGATGACATGCAGAGTATCTACGGGCTGCCAAGCCTCCGGGCTGCGGCCGAGGCGGCTTACGCCGCCCCGCAGGATGACGGCTTTGCAAACCTCACCAAGTGTGTTGTGGTTCGTGAGCGAAGCCTGGTGCAGCGCCTCTCCGGGCGAGAGCTCTTCTACCTCTTTCTGGAGACGGAGGCAGACGCAGACCGCGATGAGTCCAACAACAGTGGTCGCAGCGCCAGCAGCCATAGCGCCGCCAGCTCCCCGAGCGACGCACCGCCGGGCGTCAAATACGAGCTTTTGCTCATTGCCAAGCGCGGTCGTCGAAAGGACCGCATCCAAATTTACGATGTGTGCAAGGAGTTTTGCGCCAAGACGGACGCCCTCGTTGACGTTGCCAAGGATAACGTCGGCTACGTGGAGTCCGCCGCGGCCGGCACGTTTTTCGTCTACGATTGCTTTGATGAGGCGCTCGCTGTTCACTTCGATCGCACCCCGCTCGCCAAGCGCATTGGCGAGGGCTTCGTGCCACGCAGCATCATCGTCGGCCTCTACCGTGGTGCGGACCGCTCGCCGCGCCCCGGCGCCTCCCCGCTCGCGCACCCAAACCAGGAGGAGGAGGACGAGGAGGACGAGGACGAGGACCGGCTAGGGAGCAGCGACGACAGTAGTGGCTCGCCTACGCATAAGGTGTCCTTTATGGACGTGGACAAGGAAGGTGCCTGCGCGGCGCGGCGCCTGCAGGCTTCGCGCAAGGTCGCCAAGCGCCTCGCGCACCACATGCGCAAGCACGCCAGCGGCCTGGCGTCCATGGATGGCGAACCAGCGGCCGCCTCCAACCTCGACCTGCTCGTGAATCGGTCGCCCTTTTTCCATCAAGGCCAGTACCGTCTCAACTTCCACGGCCGGGTGAAGCGCGCGTCCACCAAGAACGTTCAGCTCATCCGCAAGACGGACGCCGCCTGCCATCTGTCCGGTACCTCCCAGATGCTGATGCAGTTCGGCAAGGTATCCACGAACCGCTTCACGCTCGACTTTCAGCAGCCGCTCACCAGCATCACCGCCTTTGGCATCGCGCTCACCTTGCTGTGACGACGAGTCACGGTGCTCAATGGATTGATGGATGGATTGACTGTGTGCTAGCTACTAGCTCTTGGCGATAAGTTTGTCTCTGTACTTTACTTTACGTGTCGAACGCAAACAAGGGTGGCGAGGCTCGCAAGTTCTTGCGGTGCTGGCTGGCGAGGAACAAGTGGCTGCGCGAGAGATCAATGGCATGCACAATTGAGATGAATCCTTGTGGTGCAGGTCTCGTCTCCTCTGCGCCTCTCTTCCCTTCTCTCTCTCTCTCTCTACCACCTCTCTTCACAGAAAGAAAGGTAAGCGAGAGCGAGAGCAAGGGGGGAGGGGGAGAGGGAGATACCTGCAGGCAGTACTCTACGGGTCCCGAAAGCGGGCAGTGTGGGCGGGGTGGGATGTGTTGGTGGTTGTTCGAGAGGGGCGAGCGAGGTCCGGTACGAGCCGAGAGGCCCGCCGCCCCTCCTCCTCTCCTCCTTCTTCCATTTTAGAAGTCCTCGTTGAGCGAGAACTTCTGCTCGTCCTTGTGGACACCAACGCCGGAGATGGAGTACTCGCCGACGCGCTTCTCGAAGAAGTTGGTCTTGCCCTGCATGGAGATGAGGTCCATCCAGTCGAAGGGGTTCTGCACGCCGTAGATGGCACTGAAGCCAAGGGCCTTGACGAGGCGGTCAGCGACGAACTTGATGTACTGCTGCATGAGGCTGGAGTTCATGCCGATGAGCTCGACAGGCAGCGCGGAGGAGACGAACTCGCACTCGATGTCGACGGCCGAGGTGATGATCTCGTGCACGCGCTCCTGCGAGGGCGGGCTGCGCAGCTTGTTGAAGAGCAGGCAGGCGAACTCCGTGTGCATGCCCTCGTCGCGGCTGATGAGCTCGTTGGAGAAGGTCAGGCCAGGCATGAGGCCGCGCTTCTTGACCCAGAAGATGGCGCAGAAGGAGCCGGAGAAGAAGATGCCCTCGACGGCGGCGAAGCCCACGAGACGCTCCGCGAAGGTGCAGCAGTTCTGGTCCATGTAGCGCATGGCCCACTGCGCCTTCTGGCGCACGCACGGGAGCGTGTCGAGCGCGTGGAAGAGGCTGTTCTTCTCGTGGCGGTCGCGGATGTACGTGTCGATGAGCAGCGAGTACACCTCGGCGTGGATGTTCTCGATGGCCATCTGGAAGCCGTAGAAGCAGCGCGCCTCCGGCAGCTTGATCTCGCTGCAGAAGTTCTCCACGCAGTTCTCCAGCACGATGCCGTCCGACGACGCGAAGAACGCCAGCACGTGCTTGACGAAGTGCTGCTCGCCCTCCGTCATGTTGTCAAAGTCCTTCTGGTCCTGGCCCAGGTCAACCTCCTCGGCCGTCCAGAACGAGGCCTCGGCCTTCTTGTACGCGTCCCAGATGTCCTGGTGTTGGATCGGGAACAGCACGAAGCGGTCCGGGTTGTCCTCCAGCAGCGGCTCCGGCGGCAGCTCGCCCGCCAGCTCGCGCTTCTTGAGCTCGCTCACCGGCATGCCGCCCTTGCGGAGCGGCGCCGGCGCGGCCTCCTTCTCCTCGCTCGGCCGCGCCATCGTCGGGCTGCCCAGCGCCGGGTTCGGGCTCGCCGCCTCCTCCAGCGACACCGCCTGCAGCCGCTCCGCCACGGCCGCCGCCTGCTCCTGCTGCTGCTGCTGCGTCGCCATCCTGCTCCTGCTCGCGAACCTCCCGCGCTGCCGCTGCCGCTGCCACTACCGCTGCCGCTGCCGCTCGCTCGCTCGCTCGCGCCGCCCGCACGCCGCCTGCACGCCGCTCTCGCGCTGCTGTCTCGCGAGCAAGGTTGCCGGTCTGCCGCCGCCCGCGCCGCCGCGCCGCGCCCTCTCGCGCTCGCGCGCCTCGGCTTGATCGGCCGCCCGCTCCGCGCGCAGCCTAACCACCGCCGCCTAACCACCACGTGCGCCTCCGCTCGCATTCAAATTCGCCCTGGGTCCCGTACGCCCGCGCCCCGCGCCCCGCGCGCTCCCGCACCCGCCGCCGCGCGGTGCGGCCCTCACCTGCCCCGTTCCCGCGCGAACGCGCCCTCGCCACTGGCAGGCCAGCCGCCAGCCTAACGGGCGCGGTTAGACTGCGGCCAGGAAGCGGCCGACCGGCGCCGACCCCCCGCCGCGCCGGCACCGACCCTCCCGCAGTGCGCGCGGCGCGCCTCGGCCGCGCCTCGGCCGCCGCTCGGCCGCCGCTCTGCCGCCGCGCGGCGCGCCCTCCGTCCTGCCTCGCTCCGCGCAGCAGGCCGGGGCAGCCTGAGCCGAGGCGCGCCGAGCGCCGCGCCGTTGGGCCGCCTCGGCCGGATAGGCCGCTTCGCGCGGCGGCGGCCAGCGCCGCCTCGACCGAGCGCGCGCGCGGCGGCGCGCGCGCGGCGGCGCGCGGGCGCGGCGCGCGCGCGGGCGGCGCGCGCGCGGCGGCGGCGGCGCGCGGCCCAGGCCGCCGGCTCCTGCGGCTGCGGCGCGGCGCCGCGAGCCGGCCCGGCCGGCGCGCCCGCGCCGCCGCAGCACGGCGGCACGACGGCGCCCTGGCCGCCCGGCAGGCGGTTATCGCTCGCGCGGGCGCGCGGGGCGCGCGGGGCGCGCGGAGGGGCGCGAGGGCGCGCGGGCGGGCGGAGCCGAGAGGGCGAGATGCGCGCGCGCAGCAAGGACCTGCTGGAGGAGATCATGGGCAAGGCGCCCGGGGCGGCGTCGAGGTCGAGGTCGAGGTCGACGTCGCCGCCACCGCCGCCGCCGCCGCCGTCACTGCAGCAGCAGCAGCGGGAGGAGGCGCAGGCGCAGGCGCAGGCGCAGGCGCGGGCCGGCGGCGCGCGCAGAAAGAAGAGGACGACTTCGGCGTCGTCCACGTCGTCCACGTCGCGCAGGACGCTGCAGGAAATGGAGGACAGCATACGCCGCCTGCTGCGCGACAACTCCTCGCACCGCGACGCGGTCTCCGGCGCCCTGCGCGAGGAGCAGCGCGCGCCGTGGCCGCAGGCGCCGGGCGGCGTGGCGCCCGCCTGGCTCGACGGTCTAGGGGGCGGCGTACCTGCGGCAACGGCCCGCGATACGCAGCCGCAGCCACCGTCGCCGCCCTCCGCAGAGCGCAGCAGCGGCGGCGAGCGCCGAGCGCGCATCGCCGACCTGCGCGACCAGGACAAGGCGAAGCTCGCCAAGCTCATCCAGCAGCTCGTTCAGGTCACCAAGGACCGTGACAGCCTGGCGGAGCGTCTCACCAGGACCGAGGCCAACCTCGGCGCCAGGGTCGCCGCGCTGGAGACCGACAAGGTCTCCGCCAAGGAGCGCCTCGAGGATGTCAAGCGCAAGTTCGCGCAGAGCCTGTCCATGATCAAGGTATACCAGGACAAGCTCTCCGAGATGGAAACCGAGCTACGCCACCGCGAGGAGCTCGATCGGCGCCGCTCCAGCGAGGATGACGAGCTGCGCCACCTACGCGACGAGGTCGTGCGCCTGCGCGCGCTCGTCATGGATCAGGCACATGCTCAGGCGGAGCGCCGCGTCCGGCAAGACGAGGGCCGTGACCTGCGCTCCAGCGCGGCCATCCTCGACCACTCAGCAGCCTCCGCGCCCAAGGAGGCCGCGCAAGCTCACGCGCAGACTCAAGCATCCTTTCTCGATGCCGCAGACCTCGAGTGGAAGTCCGGCTCGCCCCGCTCCCAAACCACTGCGCACGAGACCCAAGGCGACACAATCGGTCATGTTGCAGAGCAGGCCGCCGACGTGAACCCTCCCATTGCTGCTGTCGATGAGGCTGCGGCGCGCGACGCCGAGCACGCCCGACTGCTGGAGGCGCTCACACGGTCCTCCAAGCCCGGCGCGAGCGAACTCGATCGCGACGGCGACGGCGACGGCGACGGCGACGGCGCTGACAGCGTGCTCGAGAGCTTTCTCGACCAGCAGCGCCGTCAGCGCGATCATCGTCGCGCCGGCGCCACCTACCCGCCCACGGCGCCCCTCGACGACGCCTCCAGCCTCTTTGAGAGCGGCGAGGACGGCATTCTCAACCGTGACGACTTTGAGAGCAGTCAGTTCGAGAACTCGCTCTTCGACATCGTGGACGAGCTGGAGGGCCGGCTCACACGTTAATGTTGAATGTGGACACCCGCGATGCGAGAATTGACCAAAAGAGCACGCCAAGTGCCTGATTGAAAGAAGACATGTTTTCATAGCCCAATCACACCTCTATGCTTACTCGTATCCGCCTACCACGCGGGGGTCCCTCGGTGACGCCCGGCACAGGGGGCACTAAAGCGTATTAAGAGGGTACTTTACTCCCGATTTGCTCCAAAAAAGTGGCCTAGAGTCTGGCGAAGTTAGTTCCGCATTCGATCAAAAACGCAGCGATGGGGCCGAGCTTGAAGAGGCCCACTCGAAGCGACCCAAGGCTCCTGCCCCCTATTCATTTTGGCCGAAGGCGTGGTGGTTAGGATGAGATGAGCTCGGCAGTTCGCCCAGAGCGGCTTTGGGGGGAGCTCGCGCGCGACTTCGTCGCGGAGCGCGCTGGAGCCGCAGGCGCTGCGGCGCGCGGCTGCAGGCGGCCCTGGCGGGTGCCTTGTGCCTGCTCTCAGCTCGCACGCCCCTGCCGCAGCGCTTGGACGTGGAGTCGGGCCCGCACTGCGACATCATGGCATCGGCGAGGCCTAACCACCGCGTGGAGGACGACAGCGACAGCGACAGCGACAGCGAGTTCGTGCCCCTGGACAAGCGGGACACAGGGGACGAAGACGAAGAAGGAGAGGAGCTTGGCGACGAGGATGCTCGTGCTGAGGCCGCTGCGCAGCAAGACTTCGAAGACATACTTGCGTTGGTCGACGAACCGACGCGTGGTGCGAGTGCATGTTCGAGGTCGGCCTCATTCAGCACAAGACCGTTCCGGGGCTCGCAGTCTCGCCGGATGGAGTCGCTCGCGTCCGGCTTCCAGGCGCGGAGTGCGACGCATCGTCAGTACTATGCAGCGTCGAGATCAAGACGCGCGTCGCGCCTGGAGGCGCGGTAGACGCACGTATCGTGAGCACCCAGATGAACACGTGGGGGACGAGACTTGGTGGAAGGCCATACCTGCCGAGCACCGCGCGCAAGTCTTGCACCAAGCTGTGGTCCTCCAAATCGATCACGTGCTCTACGTTGCTGCCAGCACGAGTTCGTGTTTGTACGCCTGCCTCGTTGAAGTGCCTCCGGACGCCCGGCTCGCCATGGAGCGCGCTCTGAAACCGTGGGCGGACAAGCTCACGACATGGGCGCACCAGAGCATCGACAGCGGGTGCGCCGCCCAAGCCACCTGCCATCTTCGGCGAGGAGGAGGGGGCGGTGCTGAGCTCGCACTTCCGGCTGTGGCGCGCCATGCGCAAGCTTGTCGCTCTGAAGGGGCCCATGCGGCCCGTGCATGTCATCAAGTGCTTACCGCAGGAGCTATACAACGTCGCAAAGGGCGGCGTCGACGGAAGCACACAGTACGTGGAGCAGATCACCAACACGCAGTGCATGAATCTGAGCTGCGACCAGAACATCGCGTTGCGCACGTACAAGCAGCTCGTTGTCAACGCCATCGTGGTCTACCGCTACTTACAGGCTGCGAGGAAGAGCAACCTCGAAGACAGCGACGGGCTAAAGGCCCTCCGCGACAAGGTGAACCGCTCTGAAGCGCTCAGCACTGTCTCGTTCCGCCTCACTGTCGACATGGTCCGTCACGTCTACAGGAGCAGGCAGCTCGATACGGCGCAGGTGGAGTTCAACATGCAGCCAAGCATGCCCAAGCCCACTGGGCTCACCAGGGAAGCGGCGAGGGACCTCGTGACCGCCGGTAAGCGCAAGCGAACCCCCGAGTTGCAGAAGTTCTTCAACCACGGCCAAGCCCGCGACATCCGCCTCGATGCCGCACTGCAACATGACTCAGAGGCAGCGGGAAAGGCATCCTTCAACGCCAACAACAAGAGGATTCCCGCCAAGCGGCTCTGCGTCATCTGCGGCAAGCAAACGCACCGTCGTTGCACCATCTGCGGTGTGCCTCTGCACGTGTTCATGAGAAAGAATGAACGCACAACCTGCTTTTCCAAGTGGCACACGCGCGTGCGCGTCGAGCCTCACGAAGGCTTCAAGAAGCGCAAGACAAACGTCAACGGAACACCTTCGCCCATTTGCCTCGATCATGTCGATTCGAGCAGCGCCAGTGCCTCGTCCGGTACCCCTACAGCGCAGAGCAGGAACGACCACGTAGCCCAAGCCAGCTACACCGACACCCCATCAAGCCATAGTTCAAGATCCTCTCGCAGCAGCCTCAGCACGAGTCCATCGTGCCCTTGATGCAGCCCAAGTTGGCCTCAGCATCCGCACAGGCCAGTCGGAAGTGACCAACACTTTACGCTTCCATACAAACCCAGTAGTTGAAAGTTCCAAAAATGATTAGAATCATGATAGCAACAGGTCAGTCGAGCGCAAGCAGGAGAGCCGATTTACTAGGGATAATATGGCTATCCTGATTAAACTCCGTCTAGGGCGATGGGATTGGGATATGTTAGCGTCGCAGCTTCTGTGCACTGCGAATGAGCAGCGAAACGCCCACCATGCCAAGCGTGCACAGACTGGCTTCCAGCGCGAGCTCTTTCGTCGAGGCGCCCTCGCTTGAGTGGAGCAGATCCGACCCTGACCGCCCGCGTGCAGGCGCCGACTGTGGCGCGCGCGGTGGACGCGGCGACTGCGTCACACGACGCCCCTGCGCCGCGCTCGCTGCCACCTCGGCCGGCCTCGGCGCACGCGCCGGCGTTTCGAAGCCTGCTGCGGCCGCCTTGGCCGCCGAGCCCTCCGCACCCATCATCGTAGCAGCTATCACGACTGCCTTCTTGGCAGGCGTCTCGAAAGAGAGAGCCGGGGCTCCCGGAGCGTCGCGCGCCACTGGGCTGGGCTCCCGGCTCGACTCCTCCAAAAGCACATCTTGCGAAGCGCAAGGCGATACAGCGTCCAGAGTCGACCTGGCCTGGTTCTGCTGCACTGGAGTTTGGCTGGCGGAGGAGCTTGTGCGGCGCGGCGAGATTGCAGCTGGCGAAGTCAAACCAGGAGCATTACCACACGAGCCTGGCGATGTGGTGGAAGCCTTTGCACGCGGGGAGATCGCGGCTGGTAAATCCTCACCAAGAGCAGTCTGACGCAGGGGCTCTTCTGCGTGAGCATCGACAGAAGCCGAGCTCGACTCCTCTGGCTGGAAACCCGAGCTCCGCTCCTCTGGCTGGACACCCGAGCTCGGCTCGTCTGGCTGAAAGGCCAAAGTCGGCTCATCTGACTGAGAATCTGCACGCTGTTCGTCAACTTGATCCTGCGTTTCCTCGTGTTGCTGTTGCTGCTGGTGAGATACCTCGCCCAGATCGTCCATGGGCGGCTGAGATGCCATCTCCTCGTCAACATTTCTATACTCCTCGTCATCTTTCCCTCGCTCCTCGTCGTCTTCCTCCTGCTCCTCGTCACATGTTCCCTGCCCCTCATCGTCCTTTCCTCTCTCTTCGTCGTCCTCCTCGTGGTGAGCATCCCTTTTCTGACCATCGCACGTGCTCTCGTCGTTGTCACTCGACAGAAAGACACGCTTGAGACACTCCTCATCTTTCTCCTTTTTCGTGATCACGAGGGGCTCTGCTTCGGCTGGCGGATGCAGGCCTGATGCAGCCGGACTAAAGCAGGAAACTGGGGCTCGCTGCGGCTCGCTGGAGGTTCGTGGTTTGTCCTCAATCTCGTATTCGTCCGTGGACTTGACCTCTTCGTCGTCGCTGCTGGTGGCGTCGTCGATAGACCCAAGGTCTGGCTTTTGAGAGAAAAGGACATTGGAGGCGGAGCCGCACGTGGCGCCACCTCCGTCGTCACAGTCCTCCTCCTTCGCCACAGCCGAGACAGCGCAATGCTCAAGGAGCGGACTAATTTGCAGGCTATCGCGTGCTGAGCTCTTGCTCGACGTCAAGACGAGCGCCAGCAAGCGTAGCGCAGAGATGACGCCGGCCGCGACGGCGAGGAGGACAGCCAAAAGAATGCGGTCCAGAAGAACCTCGGACGCTGCAGCCATGCCCATGAGCGTGCCGGTGTCCACTGCGGCCCGCTCATGCAATGACACGGCCTCTTTGACAGCCGAGTGGGCGGCCGGAAGCGCGCCGCTGTGCCCGTACGCGAGTGCGAGCATTCGTCCGAGTGCGGCCTCCGTCACGGTCTCGACCAGGTTGACCAACATTCGCGAGGGCGAGAACAAGAGTGAGCTGAGGCCATCTGAGGCCAAGGCGTCCAGCGTTGCCACAATGTAGAGCGCCGCACGGAGCCCGAGCGCGAGCCAGACATGGACGCCGATGCTCGCAACGGCCACGGGCCGCCCTCTTGCGAGTACCTCGTGCACGGCCAGCGCGAGGCCCGCGAGGCCGCACGCGAGGCAGACGGCAGCGCACGCAGAGGCCGCCGCATATACGCGGCGCCGCTCTGCTCGCGCCCGCGCCGCGTCCACGGCCGCCTTGGCGCCAAAGGGGGGTGCAAGTACATGGACGAGCACGACCAAGCCCAGCCAGCCCGCGGCGGCGCCCGTGCCCAGATGCTCGCGCGCATCCGCGTCCATGGCTGCGGAGAGCCACGGCCTCGCCTCGCGCCCCCTCCCCGCGCGCGTTTCGTGACTGCGCCGTGGTTGCGTCCCCGTCGCCAGCGCCGGGTTGGACGCTGCCCTGCGCAGAGTTGCAGCGGTTGCATTCCATTCCATCTATCTCAGTGGGGTCCCCGACGCCGCAGAAGCGAAGCGTCTTCGCGACTTCGCGTACGCAGCGTCGTCTTCGTCCAGGGTCGTGTGCTGACGCGCTTCAGTGCTGCAGACGTACTGCACGAACGGTGCACCCACTGCCTGCGAGGGCAGCGCGCGAAGACTGGATGATCGTGGCGGCGATGACGGAAGTGGAGCAGTTTACTTGACTTGGATTGCGAGGACGAACCTTGACCTGCGAAGACGCGCGAGGCCGGATCGGAGACATGACTTAGAGTTTTTTAAAATAACTGAGTTGTTTATCTGTGACGTGGCCTAGAAATCGAGACTTTGGGCCCTGGCGTTGCAATCCGCGGAGGCTACCGCGCAGACGTTTTCCTTCCTTTCGGCTATTCCTCGGAGGAAGCCGGCGATCGGCGGGTTGGTCGCACCAATGCGCGTGGCCAATAAGATGAGGAGCAGGCAGTGTTCGTGGTAAAGCACCCCGCTGGCAACGGCATCCACAAAATCGAGCGCAAGGACCACGCGTAAGAGTGCGTCGTCGTGAAAGCTACATTTCTTTCGAAGAACCATCGCTGATGACTCGAGTCGCAGCAGCGGTCGACGCAACGTCTGGCGTCGCCTTGCCTTTTGCCATAACCGTGAATGTCAGTGCTGATCCCTTGGTATACGTCTCGTCTTCAGTGGACCTGACCCGGCCGGTACGGCACAGTGGCGTGACAGGCGGACCGCAACCTCGCGTTGCCAACGAAGGCTTCACCGCGACTGAGGCACTTGCGCACTGCAGCAAGCGCCTGCCAACGAGACTTGGAACAAGGCTACGTAGAGGGCTGTCTTTTCTAATTCTCTTCACGTCATTGCGGCCGCTCCTCTTCGCTCGCCTAGCCTGGTTTCTGGTTCATTTTGAGGTGTTTCATTTTGAGGTTGTCACTAATCGGTTGTTTGTTGCGGGTCTTGCGTCTGCGGAGGTGGCAAAGAAGGCATCGGCAAGGCCAGAATCAATGTCGGCGCCGTTGGCCTGCAAGAGGGTCAGCGCCGCGCGCAGGGCATCCAATGAACCTGCGAGCAGGCCGCGCTGGCTTGAAAGGTACCGGAGCAGATGTTCCAGGTGACGGCGCGACCCTTGCGGGGCTACGAGTGCCAGGCGGCAGAGGGTCCTTGCGCACAGGTCACGTACAGGCGCCCCCGGGTCAAGTAAGGCGCCCTGCACAAGCCGGTGCGCCAGCTCACGCACGGAGCCCGAGACACCATGGCCCGCTGGACCAGGCGCCGGCTCGATGCCTGGGTCGCAGTTGTCCAGGTTCCGGTCGCCGCTCGACCCTGGATCGTCTTCATCGCCGTTGACATCGACATCGCCCTCTCCGTCTCCGTCTTGGTCCAGGTCATCTTGGAGCGCCGCGAAGATGACGAGGTACTCGTCGAGGAATTGGATGAGCACGGCGCGGGACGAGGCCAGCGCCGGCGTGTCCAAGAGGGCGAGGAGGTCCCGGAGGACGGAGCGCGTGACGGCGGCGTCGGCGCGGCGCAGGCACGAGCGCCAGACGTCAAAGAGCGCCTCCACGCCCATGGCCTCTGCGTTGGCGTGGAAGCGCGAGGAGGCCAGGTCCAAGAGCAGCCAAGCCAGGCCGGGATCGAAGCGCACGCGCGCCTCGAGCGTCTGCAAAACCTCGCCAACCTCGTCGCGTGTGAAGCGACTGGTCAGTGCCTTGATCTGGCGACCCGCGCTCCCACCTTGCTGGCGAGCGACGCGGTCGTTGGCGATCCAAATCATTGCCTTGATGCTTTCCAGCTGCAGCGCCGTGCTCGGCGTCGTGCGGCACACGGCGGTCAGGTGCGGCCAGAGCGCTGCGAGGTTTGTATACTCATCACCCAGGTCGTCAGCGGGAAGAGTGCCAGCGGCTGCGTGGCGCACGCGGCTTTCGGCGAGAGCCCGAATGGCGCGGCACGCGCAGAAGCGCGCCGCTTGCGTGGGCCGCTCGTGCAAGACACTCACCAGCTCGCGCACGACGCGCTCGAGGACGCTCGGCCCAGCGCGCCGCTCGCCCTCGCCGATATCACCGCGATTCACGAGGCGCCAGGGGCACCGCGAAAGCGCAGCAATGGCCGCGAGCCGCACGCGGCGCGAGCCAGGGTCCTGCACAAGCTGTGCAAGCGACGCAAAGAAGACTTGCGCAGCACTGTCCTCGAGTACATCGGAGCACACGAGGGTGCAGCAAAGATCTGACCATCGAGTCCGCGCCGTGGCGCCCGTGAGCACCAACGGAGATATATTTGCCGACCGGGAGCCGTCGCGGCTCAGGTGCGGCAAGAGCCGGGCGGCGACCAGCGCGGGCTCGCTGCGCGCGAGGCGCGCCAAAAAGCCGCAAGCGGCGGATGCGGAGGCCGTGGCAACTGGATTGGTCTCGCTCGCCTTGTCGCAAGCAGTAAGCACGGACACGGCGGACCTAAGGTCGGCCTCCTCCGGGATGCTCAGCTCACTTTTGACTAGGAGTACCTCGAATGCGGCGCTCACGGGCAGTGTGGCCCCGAGACCATGACCTTCAGAGGCGATGCCAGCACCAGCACCAGTGCCGGCACTGAGCGGGCCGTTCTCCGGGCCGTCGGAGTTGGCCGAGGCTGCGGACCGCGTGGAGCTGCGGCGTCGCTTGCTCATGAGGAAGGAGCGGCGCCGCGCCAGTTCACCACTGCCGAGGGCGCCAGGAGGCACAGTCTCGCCCTCGAGAGAAGGCAAGGTCTGCAGCGTCGTGTTCGCCGGCCCCGTCTCTCCTGGTGCCGCTGCTGACGCCGCCGCCGACCCCGGGGGCAAGGGTGGCGGCGGGAGCTGGTCGCCAAGGCTGTGAGCACCAGGCGTGGACGTCGTTGCAGATGCGGAGGTGCCCACACCGAGGCCGAGGAGCTTGGCGAGCTTCTTGGAGGAGTGCGTGGCGGGCGTGGCGACGTACCGCGTATCGAGCGCGCGCTCGAGCGCCGCGCGCACAGGTGGGCCATGCAGGTCGGTGCGCGGCGGGGCGCCAGCGGCGCGCAAGCGGCACGCCGCGACCGTGTCCTCCGCCCTGACGAGGTCAGCCAGCAGGCGGAGAGCCGCCGCGAGGCGCCACTCGGGCTCCTGGCGCAGCTCGTGCTGCTCAAGAGCGCTGCGCACGTCGCTCATGGCCTTGGTCGCGAGCGTGAGATCCACGGCCTCTGGTGGAGTCTGCGCTAGCGCCTGCAGACTGAGCGCAGCGAGCAGGTACGCCGTCTTGGCCAGGGCGCGGTCCGTGTGCGAGTCGCCCAGGGCCGGCAGCACGCTCTTGAGCAGCGCGCCCGCCAGTGTCGCCGGCGGCGCCGCGCCCTGGTGCGCGTGCACGAGTGCCGTCAGCTCGCGGAGCCGCCGCACCAGCGCCCGTGCCGACGCCGCGCGCCCGTCGAACCGCAGGCATCGCTCCTCCGCCTCCGCCGCGCCGCGCAGCACCATCGCTGCCGCGCTGCGCCGCCGGCGACGCAGCCGGGCGAGCGAGCGTGGACCTGCGGGTCTGCCGGCGCAGCCGCGACGACCGTGGCGAAGACTCGAACCAACCAGGACCAGAAACCCGAACAACGACGACGGCGGGACGGCGGGAGGACCGAGGACCAACCTAACTTACTAAGATCAGTGATCACCTCGCGAGCGTCGCGACCCTCACTCGGCGTCGGCGCCTGTCTCTTCGACGATGATGTGGCACTCACAGTCGAGCACGGCGCTGCCAGCTCCAAGCCAACCTGGTTTTCCATAACTCTGATGATCTTGGCGACGCCTGGTTTGCGGGACAGCTGCTGCAGGCCCGCCCGCCTGCTCCGCGCTCGCGCGGCGACCTCGGGTCATTTTCCGCGCGAGATGCCGGCAAACGCGGCCGCGAGCACGGCCTTGAAGAAGATGATGACGGCCTCCGAGTCGACGAAGGTGGTCGCGCTCTCCAAGTCGCTGCGCTGGCCGAGACAGAACCCGAACTTCGGCCACGTGGTGGCGCGGGCGCGGCGGCACGGCGGCGACGCGCGTTAGCGCAGCAGCGCAGCAGCGCGACGCAGCAGCGAGCGGGCGCGGCGCGAAGCGCGGCGTGGCGCGGCGGCGCGAGATGTTGCGCGGCGGCGCCCCGGGCGGCGGCATGGGCGGCGCGGCCGGCGGCGGCGCGCTGGGCGGCGGCGAGCTGCGCGCGCGCGCGGCGGCGACGACGCTGAGCGGCCTCAACATGGAGGCGACGCGCATGAACTTTGAGCTGGAGGCGCTCGTGCACCCAGAGGTGCGCAACGAGGCGGCCAGGGGCCCGCCGAAGCGCGACGAGGACGGCCTCGGCGAGATCGAGCGCAAGCTGCAGGAGTTCGGCAGGGTGCTGGACCAGATGGACAGCCTGCTGAAGACCGAGCGCGCGCAGGAGCAGCGACAAATCATGGCACGCCGGCTGGCCGGCTACCGCCGCCGCCAAGACGAGTTTCGAACCGCGCTCGAGGCCAAGCGCCTGCGCATGCAACGCATGGCGCCGCTGCAGCAGCAGCGCGACCAGCTCTTCGGCGACCGCGCCGGGCCCGACGCCGAGGGCCTGCTCAACGCCATTGGCGACTACCACGCTGAGCGCGACTCCCTCGCAAACTCCAACTCCATGGCTGACCGCGCCATCGACGTCGCGCAGTCCGTGCTCGGCGCGCTCGGCCAGCAGCGCACCACCCTCATGGGCTCCCACGCCAAGCTCCAGGGCATCGCGCAGACTCTCGGCCTCTCCGACTCGCTCCTCCGCGTCATCGACCGCCGTGAGAAGGGCGATGCCATGCTAGTCTACGGCGGCATGCTCGCCACCCTCGTCATCCTCTACCTTGTCTACCGCCTCACCGCCTCCTCATGACGCTCCCTTCGTGGCGACGAGGCAAGAAAAGCCAAGGGGCGAGACAGAAGCGCCTGCACAGCGGTACGAGGTACGACTAGCAACACGTAACCTAAGAGGAGCCTGAGGAGACGATTTTTTTTTGGATTTGCGTCGCCGTCAGGAGGAAGAAGAAGAAGAAGAAGAAGAAGATGATGATGATGATGATGATGATGATGATGATGATGATGATGACGAAGAAGATGACGAAGAAGAAGAAGAAGAAAATGGGCGCGCCTCGCGAATGAACGCGCGCTGACAGTGGCGTCTCTCTTGTCTTGACGAGGTTGATGAGGAGAGAGAGAAGAAAGGGAGAGCGAGGCGCCGCTTGCCGCAGCGGCCGCAACCACCACCGCTCGCGAGCGAGCAGCCGGCAGAGCGCGATCAGCGGGGCCGCGCGCGCGGGGGCGGCGCGATGGAGTCGGACGCGGAGGCGCTGGCGGCGGGCGACGAGGCCTTCGAGCGCGTGCAGGCGCTGCTGCGGTCGATCGCGGCGGATACGAAGGTAGTGGACGAGGCGCCCCGGGAGGTCGCGGCCGCGCGGTTGACCTGGCCGTCGAGCGGCGGCGGCGGCGGCGGCGGCGGCGGCAGAGATGGCGCTGCGGCCACGCTGGTGCCCGGCCAGCAGTATGACCCGCTCGGCGCGCATCGCGTCACGGCGCGCTACGAGCCGCACGAAAGCGCCATGCCGTATGCGTCGCTCCAGGACGACTATGACCTGGAGCCGCACGAGGACGCAGGCCTGGCCAGGGCGCAGCGCGCACAGGCGCAGAACGAGGCCGCAGACGCCGCGAATGAGGCCCAGGTAGACCTCTCGCAGACGCTGCAGGTGGGGGCGATCGGCAGCGACGATGCGCTCACGAGCGAGCAGCTCGTCGCCGTGGATCTTGCGGTGCAGCGTAAGGAGGACGAGCACGTGGCGCTCGCTGCCTTTGCGCGCGCAGCCGCAGACACGGCCGCCGCGGATCGCGCAGCGGAGGCGGACGAGGACGCGCACCTGGTTGCCCAGGGCGACCAGACTCCAGACGCCGATTTTTTCGGGCGGCGCGACTCCGCGTTGGTCTTCCACAGCTTCTGGCTCGGGCTGTCGCAGCAGCACGGGAGCGAGGCGGCGGCGCATGCGCGCTCCATGCGCAGTACCTTTGACGGCCAGCGCAGCCTGGACCGCGACCGCCGCATGCGCGAAGCGCAGGAACGTGACACCTGGCTGCTCCTCTACATGCTGACCAGCGGCAAGACCTTCGCAGCCGAAGAGCCCATGGCCATGGCAGAGATTGTGCCGGCGCAAACCAAGTTCGAGGAAGTTTTTGCCGAGAGCGTCCACCTGCAGCGCCTGGACATTGTGTGCCGCTGGCTTCAGGCCGTGTGGACAGTGGATCGCCGCTTCCCGCGCCTCGCTCCGCCCGCTGCCGCACGCACCGGCAGGTACCTGCCCAAGTCTTTGGCGAAACTCGACCGTGCCGACCCCGATGCGGTCCTGCGCGAGGTGCGCCTGGACAAGGATGACGCGGACGACCAGACGGAGCTGCTCGACCAGCTTTGGAACCTGATCCGTGGCGGCGCCTTCTACACCAGCAGCGCCGTGGTAGGCAGGCTCATGGACAAGTTCTGCTTTCCAGCCAAGGAGGTCCTGCTCGAGCGCCTCGCGGAGCAGACCTGCCTCGAGCACGGCGAGCCGTGGCGCGTTGCCTCGCTCAGTGGCGGCGCCCTGCCCGCCTCGTCGAGCAAGGGCCCGCACATGGACCCGCGCCTGGTTGGCAACCCGTATCGCGCCGTGTGGAAACAAACCTGCGTCAAGCTCGCGGCCAAAATGCGTCAAGTTGCCAGCGCCACTTCCGGCCCTCGGCACGAGGCCGCCAAGCTGGAGGCTGCCATCTACGCCATCCTCGGCGGTGACATGGAAGCCGCTCTCCAGTCCCCGCTTTGCCAGGAGTGGCGTGCCAAGGGCTGGGCTGCCTTTCGCTGCATGGTGCAGGCCCACGCCGACCGCATCAGCATCGAATACCGCCGGGCGCTGCAGGAGACCTTTGGTCACATCCGCGGGCCCTCGGAACCGACCGCCGAGCGCGAGGTTGCGAACCGCGCGGCGGCGCCCGCCGATCTCACCGAGACCGAAGTCTTCGACCAGATCGCCGACCAGGTCCCGGAGGAGGAGTACTTCTTCTTTCGCGTGCAACGCGCGCTCGTCGAGGGCCGCTTCAACCGCCTGCTGCTCGGCTCCGACGCGGAGCTTGGCCTGGACCAGGGCCAGGCCGGCAGCGCCCGTGACCCTCTCCACGACGGCCTCTGCGCCTTCTTGTGCGGCTCGCGTTGGCCCAATGCCGCTGAGGACCTCGTTCGCGCCGTGGCTGGCAGCCCGCGCCTCGTCAAACGGGCCTACGCCGTCGCCCGCGGCGCCGGCAGCGCCGACGACGACGACGACGATGACGACGAACGCGACAACGACGGCGAGAACGAGGATGACGACCAGCTTGCCGCGGCCGAGGACGAGGCCGCCGAGCAGGGCCAGCAGGAGGGCGGCCGCGCAGTGCAAATCGAGGCGGCGCCCTGCTGGAGCCGCGAGAACCGCACCAACGCCGCGCAGATGCTGCGCTTCGCAACCTATGCGGCGCTTTACATGACCTACTCCAGCTCGAAGCTCAACGTGGTCGAAGAGGACATGGAGCTGTCGCCTGTGGTCGCACAGAGCCTCGCTCTCAACTACATCCGCTTCCTTATCGGGGACCCCGAAAACACCGTGCCGCGCTTGGCCTCGATCCCAGTCTTTTTCGCGTGCTTTGGCGACAATCCGGTGCCGCTCGTGACGGCCGTGCAGGCTGCGGTCATGGAGGCCGCTGCGCCGCTGCCGGCGCCGGCTCGCGTCCATCTTCTCCAGGCCTGGAAGGCCGCTGTTCAGCCGCGCTACGCGCTGCTCTGCGCGGCGCGCCAGGCGCTGCGCAACGCCCGCATGCGCTGGCTCACTGCCTCTAGTGCGCCGGACTTCATTTTCCGCGCCGCGCAGCACAACGCGCGCGACGCCAGTGAGGATGACGGTCTCGAGCCGGGCGCTGCCCGCGACGCCCGCTTGCGGGTGCGTCAGAACTGGCGCTGGCTCGCCATGGACCCTCGCTCGCAGGACGAGGCCCTGGTGCAGGCCAATGCCTTTTTGCGCGACCTCATCTTCGCCTGGGCCTCTCGCGATAAGGGCCGCGCCGACCACATGGTAGTAGCTTGGAAGTTCCTCGGCGCGGAGGTCGAGCCGCTCCTCGCCGACCACCCGGACGTCGGGCGCAACGACGTCCTGCCGGCCACCTCCGAGCCGCCTCTCATCATGAGCCCCATCTCTCGCGACGACGCCTTCACCGAGTTTGACCACCTTCGCAAATTCCTCATTCTCTACGTGCGCATCTGGGAATGGGACCACACCATCCCCGGATTGCAGGCCGAAGCCTCGGCGCCCGGCCCTTCGAAGGAGGACGTCTTTGAGATTCTTCGCAACGCCACCGAGATCGCCGACGGCGTCGAGGCGCTGCTTGCCATCCGCGGTGGCTGGCTGCGCCCCGAGACGGCGCCCCTCGATCGCCCGAGCTGGCCCGACCATGGGGAGCGCGTTCTGGCGGTAGAGAGCGACCCGGAGATTCGGGACGAGATGCGCGTGCGCGCGCAGCTCTACGGCTCCGAGCAGGACGACCCCGGACTGCTCCGCAGCGCCGTGCTTCCCTGGCTCATCAACAAGTACATGGACGTCTGCAGCCATGTCGCAGAGTACGAGAACCTCCTCGGACCGGAGAACCTGCAGGACTTTTACCAGCGCCAGGTTGCACTGGCCAAACTCGTTGCCAAGGACGCCCTGCGTCTACACCAGTGCTTCGCTCCGGAGGAGTTGGCACACCTGCTCGAACGCGTGCGCCGCGCTGCTCGCGAGCTCGTGCGCCTGGCCTCGCGCCGGAACTAAAGGGATCGAGGCGGGGCGCAACGCATGGGGACTCGTTGCTGCCACTCCGTCCCGCACCACCACAAATGATGCATCTTATCTCTTTCGAATTCCTAGTCCATGTCATCCAGATAGCTGCTGTTGTCCGCGCTGCTAGCCTCGGCGGCCAGAGGATGGTTCTCGTCACCGTGCAAGGACCGCAGAATATCCTGCCGGGTCAGCCGCTTCGATGCAAACCCAGTACTTGCGGATGCGCTCTCTCGCACGCCCTCCGGGTCCGCCTCGGGCGTGGCCGGTTGCGCGGCCTTGTCCTTGAGACTCAGGCTTTCGTTGTTGGTGGCGTCCTTGTTCTCGTTCTCCTCCTCCTCGTCGTCCTCGCTCGCGCTCGAGTCTTCCATGGACGGCAGCAGCGAGGGCGCCTCGATTCGCACCTTGGGCATGGGCCGACCATGGATCTCTTCCGCCGACGCGGACGGCAGAGCGAGGTCCTTCTTGGGAGTCTCTGCGGCGATCGGCTCGGGCGCTTGCGTCTTGGCGGGCGTTCCCGAGTGCGCTTGCATGGCGCCAATTTTCCCGCGCGCAAACAGCTTGCGGCACGTCTCGGAATCCAGGGCGATCCCCATTTGGGCGCTGAATGCTTCAGCTGCAGCCCGAAAGTCGAATCGGTGCTGCCGTACACAGGTAGTGAGCGCCTCGATGTCAAAGTCCAGAGGCTTCGCGCCTTGCACAAGGAACTGCTCCGAGGCTCGAAGACTGGGCTGTTCAGAGGATTGCGCCTCGATCTGCTCAGAGAACTTTGCATTGCCGGTGAGCGGCACACCGGTTCGCGCAGGCTTGGGAGAGACTGCCTCCTGCGAGACGGGCTGCGCTGCGGTCTGCTGCTGCTGCTGCTGCTGCTGCTGCTGCTGCTGCTGCTGCTGCTGCTGCTGCTGCTGCTGCTGCTGCTGCTGCTGCTGCTGCTGCTGCTGCTGCTGCTGCTGCTGCTGCTGCTGCTGCTGCTGCTGCTGCTGCTGCTGCTGTAGTTGAGGAATAATATCGTCGTTGCCGATCAGCTCGGGCTCTACGGCCTCCTGGAGCGTAGCGGCCTGCTGCTTGCGAGCGTAGTGGATCTTCAGGCTATCCTCGACTAGCTTGGCGTGCACCGGGAGCTCTGGAGTCGGCGCAGGTGGTGGAGGGCTCGCAGCGGCCTTGGACACTTCCACTTCCTGTGCCTCGGTAGCCCCAAGGCTAGCCTCCTCCTTGTCCGCCGCCTTGTCCGCCGCCTTTGCCACCTCCGCCACCTTTGTCACAGCCACCGCCACTGCATCCTCGCTGACACAGGGAAGGACGCACTCCGTGTCGTCGTCCCGTCCATCGTCTTCCACGTCATCCCGTCCATCGTCTTCCAGCGCGTGAACCTCTGCCTCTTGCACCTCGGCCATCATCTGAACTCCGTGCGTCAGGGCTGCTCCGCGCTCGGCCTCGGACTCGGCGCGCGCCAAAGCGCGAATGCGACTTTGGCGGCGATCCTCCTCTGTAGGATCCACGGTGCGGTACGAGACGAAGGACTTGGGCGTCGGTGCAGGCAAGCCGGCGGCCTTCGCAGCAGCAAGCTCAGCGGCGCGCTCAGCCTGCACACGTTCGCGAAAGGCCTGCCAAGAGGCAACCTGTGCACGTGTCTTGTCCACCTCTGCGGCCTTCCACTGCTCGCGTACGGCGCCCTCAGCCTCCTTGCCGCCCTGCAGCCAAGCTTGCGCGAGCGCGCGCTCCTTCGCGTCGACCGGACGTTCATCCAGGTAGGCGAGCCGGGTGAAACGCGCAACGATGGACTTGCGGTAGTGCTTGAGCGAGCGCACGCAAGGGTTGCCCTGCAGGTAGAAGGCAGTGAGGAGGGGGACCTCGCTCAGGACATCGAGAAGGCCTTCGCCATCTTCGATCTGGTTACCGCGAAGATCAATGTTGGTGAGCTGCGCGCAATCGCGCACGTCGGCGACGCCCGAAGCCGCCGTGATGCGGTTTTTGGCGGCGTTCAGCGACTGCAGCGCAGGCAGGCAGGCCACGCCGTCGAGACTGGTGAGCAGGTTGTTGCTCACATCGAGCGTCACCAGCGCGTCGAGGCCGGCGAGGGCCGGCGCCGCGATCGACTGCACGAGGTTCTGCTGCAGGTACAGGCAGCGCAGGTCCTTGAGGTGGCCCAGGTTGCTCACCTGTGCGATCCCATTCGACTCCAGGTACAGGCACTTGAGCCCGGTATACTTGCCCAGGCCGCCGATGCTCTTGAACCCCTGAAAGTGCAGGTACAGCTTGTCGTTGATCTCCTCGCACTCGTAGCCCTCGTGCTGCAAGCACAGCGCGCGCACGGAGGCCTCGCTCATGACCGGCACGCCGTTCGCGTCCCGCTCCACCTGGCCCTGCGACTTGCGCGCCAGCCAGCCCGCCATGCGCTCCGACATCATCGTCCCGCCCGCCGCCGCTCCGCTCCGCTCCGCGACTGCGCCGGCCCGCCGCGCGCTGCCCGTCCCGCGCCAGTCCCAGTCCCAGTCCCAGTCCCAGCCTGGCCGCCGCCGCCGCAGTCTCCGCCTCTGCGTCGGTTGGCGGCCGTTAGCCTGGGCGCCCGGCCGCGTTTGCCCCGCCGCGCCGGCCTCCCGCGGACGGCGTGGGCAAAATGTCAACGGATCGCGCGCGCGCGGCGCGCCAGGCGGCCGGGTTCGGGCTGACGCAAAGCGCCTCGCTCGGCGGCGACGGGCAGCCGCGCGCGCGCAGGCGGCCGCCTGCGCGGTCGGCGGGTCGCCTGCTGGCCTGCCGGCCTGCTGGCCTGCTGGCCTGCTGGCCTGCTGGGCTGATCGGCGGGTCGCCGGGCTGCAGGTCGCGCGGCGCTGGGGAGGATGCACGGCCGCAGGTCGCCGACGCCCGCGCGGCACGGCGGCGCCAAGGGCATGCACGCGTACTACCGCGGCAACCCGTACCAGTATGCAGCGGCCAAGTCGCGAGCGGGTGCAGCTGCCAGTGGAGTGCTTGGCACGTCCAACCCTCTGGCGGGCGCCGCGCTGGGAGCGAAGAAGGCGAGGGCCGCTGCGAGCGCCTCGGCGGTCGAAAGGACCGATGGCAGGGCCGTGAGGACCGGGAACAAGCATTACGTGGTACGACCTTCGAGCGCGCAGCATGCAAAGCGGGCGCTGGGCGCCATGGATCCTCGCTTTCACACGGGCAGTGATCGCGTTGGGGGCACGGCGACCGTGCGACCCGCGTCGGCGCAGCCGAACTCCACGGCACCCTCGTCGTCCTCGTCGCGCGCGTCTTCCTCCACGCAGTGGGAGGTCTCGTCCTCGTCTGGAGCTTCTCGGGACCCGTTCCGGCTCGTGGACCAGTATTACGCTTCGAAGCGGAACGAGAGCGACGTGCAGGCACGCAACAGGCAGCTCATGGAGAAGAACCAACAGCTGCGGCGCGAGCTGGACCGCCTGCGCAAGCAACGCGAGAGCAGGTCTGCCGCGGACGCAAAGCCCGGCGACTCGAGTCCCGCCGTCGGCCTGAGCGGACATGCCGTGGTGCTGAACAGCGCCACAAGTCCTTCCAGTCGTGCGTCATCCGCCCCTGAGACGGCTGCAACGCTTGCTCGAAGCGTCTCTGCCTCTTCCCTGGCGTCTGGCACTGCAACAACAACCACAATTACGGTGCCAAGCGGGTACTCGCAGCGCGGCGCTCAAAGCAACAGCAGCAGCAGCAGCAGCAGCAACAACAACAACAACAACAGCAACCAGAGCGTGGTGAGCGAGAGGGAAGTCGACCACCAGCGCTCGGCCCGGCCCGACGCGGCCAGGTCCGCCGCGGGCTCCGGCGTGCACGCAGTGCGCGCACAGACCGGCGAGCAGGGCTCCGCCGCGGGAGGACCGCGCCGGAGCACCGCGCCACTGACGTCCATCTCGTTCACCTCGAGCGTGGACGAGGTCGACCCGGAATCGAAGCGAGACGACGAGAACGGCACGGGGCGCGCCAGCAACTCCTCAGCTGCCCCGAGCTGGAGCACCAAGGGTACGCGACCGCAGAGCGCCTCGGCGCAGCGCGGCGTCGTGGCCCGAGCGCCCACCGCTCAAGCGGCGCGCCCACAGTCCGCGCACTACCTGAAGCACGCACAGGTTGGAGGCGACATGACAAATGCGCAACGCACCGCGTCCGCGACCGCCGGACCGGCGAGCGCGAGCGGGAGTCTGGGCTCCAGCACGAGCGCCAGCACGAATGCGCAGGCCATGGCGGGCAATGCGACGGCGCAGTCCGCCTCAACGCGAACGTCCGACAAGCAGTCGGACCAGATCCGTGAGCGTGACCGAATACGCGCGATTGTGTCGAACGCGAACTTCTCCAAGGGCGAGCCGCACCTGTACGTGTTCGGAAAGCTCCTGGGCCAGGGAAGTTTTGGCGTGGTGCGCGTTGCACACCACAAGATCACCGGCCACAAGGTGGGCATCAAGGTGTACGAGAAGGCCAAGTTCAAGGACGCCAACCAGCTCAAACGCTGCCGCGTGGAGCTCAAGCTGCTCGAGGTGCTCAACCATCCCAACATTGTGCGCCTGTACGAGGGCTTCGAGACCGCCAAGCGCATCTACCTCGTGATGGAGTCGTGCGCCGGCGGCAATTTGTGCACCTACGTCAAGAGCAAGAAGCGCCTGCCGGAGAAGGAGGCCATGGGCATCGTGACGCAGATTGCTGCAGGCGTGCAGTACTTGCACGCGAGCAGCATCGTGCATCGCGACATCAAGCTAGAGAATGTGCTCTTTGACGGCAAGATCATCAAGCTCTGCGACATGGGCTTTTCAACGCGCGCCACACCGGACAAGAAGCTGCGCGTCTTCTGTGGCACGCCCTCGTACATGTCACCCGAGATTGTGCGCCGCAAGGAGTATGCTGGCTTCCCTGTGGACATTTGGTCGCTTGGCGTCCTCTTTTATGCATGCCTGGTGGGCCGCTTCCCCTTCACTGCCAAGACCTATCCGGACTTGTACAAGAAGATTGCCAAGGGCACGTACACGCCGCTGCCCGATACCGTGAGCCCCTTCACGACCGAGCTCATCATGCGCATGCTCTCGGTGAACCCGGCGCTGCGGCCGTCTGCCAAGAGCGTTCACCGCAGTCTCCAGGCCGAGATGGCGCCGCCGCCGCAAGTGCCAAGCGTGAACCAGTTGGCGCATCTCATCTCCGAGCACCCGTCGCGCGACATCCAGCAGGCGCTCATCAAGCAGCTCGTGGACTTTGGCTTTCAGCAAGCGCAGCTCGAGGATGCCATTCTCCGCAAGCAGCGCAATCACCTCTCTGCCACATATTACCTCCTGGCTTCCAAGACTGATCGCAAAAAGAAGCAGCAGCAGCAGCAGCAGCAGCAGCAGCAGTAGCAGTAGCAGCTTTGAATGTGTCCGACTCCTCACCCGAGAGGAGGCAGGGCGGACCAAGTGCGGGCAAAGTGATTTATGTGTTCCTCATCCATGTTTGTGTTTGTGTGCGGTGCATTCTGTTCTCGTTCTCTTTATGCCTTCATTCTCAATCCCCGCGCTCGTCCTGGAAGACGCTCACCTTGTCAATGCGCCACAGGTCACCCTGAGTCGCCGTCAGACCAAATGTGATCTGGCGCTGTCGCGCAGCCGTCAAGTCCATGACAGTCGCCGGCTCGGCGTCCTTCTCCTCGAGCTCGAAGGTCTTGCAGCCGGACGCCTTGCCCGGCAGGCCGCCCGCAGCGGCGCGTAGCGCGCTGGTTGCAATCCTCTTGTCGACGAAGGAGTTCCGAGGCCGAGCACCAAAGTTCTCCGCATGCGTGGTCACGCCCTTGAAGGCAACACCTGCCTCGATGGGCGCGCGGCCCTCGCCGAAGCGCCGTGGCTCGTACACCGCCTGCCCGAAGCCGCCCGCGCGGCCGCCGCCGCGCGCCAGGATGCCCACCTGCGGCTTGGCCGCCGCGCTCCGCTCCGGCACCACGTACGAATCGCCCGCCGTCGTATTGTACGAGGTCTTGGCCGCCTTCTTCGCGCCGCGCAGCATCTTGCCCCGCACGAGCTCGTCGCTGCGCCCCTCCCTCCTGACCTCGCTCCGCCTGACGCTCGCTGTGCAGCGAGCTGGCTTTCGTTCGGCTTCTACCCGGCACCGGCGCGGGCAGGCACCCGAGGACCAGCCGCGTCTTCGACTTGCTTGCTCTGTTCGCTCCGAGTCCTCCTCCGCGTCAGGCTCTCTTCGAGACCGCCGCGGCTGCACTGCACCTTGAACTTGGACCCTGACCGGTGACTCGCCCAGTGACCGCCGCGGCCGGACCGTAACGGCCGCGAACGGCTCGGCTGTCCCGGAATCCGGGACCGCCGCGGCGGCGCGTGGCGCGGCCTTTGGATACCGAGCCCGCATTTCCGGACTCCGAGCGCCGCGGGCCGCGCGCGCAGAGCGCCCCGGCGGCGGCGGCGGCGGCGGCGGCCTCGGGCGCGCAGCCATGGCGAGCGCCGCGGCCGTGCTGTCCTCGCTGGCGGAGGGCCACGACGTGCCGCTGCAGCAGCCGCCGGAGCTGGGCGAGGCGGAGGTCGACCTGCAGTCCGTGCTGGACACGGCGCGAGACGGCCTGCTGGCCGCCGTGGACGCCTGCGCGGTACGTGAGCGAGAAGTCGCGCGGTGTGGCGCGGCGCGGCGCGGCGCGGCGTGACGAGATGAGACGAGATGAGTCGAGATGAGACGAGACGAGACGAGACGAGACGAGACTGACTTTGGACGCTGCCTGTCATGGATGGGGGACCGCACGCACGACGCGCAGGGGCGCAAGTGCCTGGTGCTGGACCCGAGTGTGGCCGGCCCGCTCAAGCTGGTTCTGGTCGAGGGCTCCGACACCTTGCGCGAGCACGGCGTCGTGGACGTGAAGGAGCTGAACTGGTCCGACCTGGATGTGAACTGCGACGCGGTCATCTACGTGGTGCGGCCGGAGGCACGCGTCGCGCAGCAGATCGCCTCGCAAGTCTCGCAGAGCGGCCGCCGGTACCGGTTCCAGGTGCACTTCGTGCCGAAGCGCTCGTTCCTGTGCGACCAGATTCTGCGCGAGCACGGCGTCTATGAATTGCTGCGCAACGAGATCTTCGAGTACCCGCTCGGTTTCATCCCCTTCGATACGGATGTGCTCTCGCTCGGGCTGCAGTCTTCTTTTGCGCAGGTGAACCTGCAAAAGGATGACTCCTCACTCATGTACGCGGCGCGCGCTCTTCTGCAGTTACAGGACGCCTTGGGCCCTGTACGCAACATCCAGGTCAAGGGCGACCAGAGCAAGAAGGTGCTCGACATGATTTTGCGCATGCGGCTTGAGGCTGAAGAGGAGCTCGCCACGCGCACGCTCGATCGCGAGACAGGTCGCTTCGCGGCCGGCGGCGGCGGAGGGGTGGGGGGTGCTGACGAGGACGGGGACGACCTCGACGACGAGGACGACCTCGATGACCTTGACGCGGACGGCGCGCAAGGCGCTGGCTCCAACGGGAATGGGCCAGGGCGGGCCGGTGGTCGCGTCGATATGGACGGGCTTTTCGCCAAGGCGCAGCGACTGGGTCTCGGCGCTGGCACGCGGGACCTTGAGGAGGTGCTGGAGAGCGACCTGGTCTTCGCGACGAAGCGTGTGGCGGCGCAGGGCGCAAGCGGCGCGCTGGGCGAGATCGATACGCTGCTGCTGATTGACCGCAATCTGGACCTCGTCACACCCATGTGCACGGCGCTCACGTACGAGTCGGTCATCGACAACCTCATGGGCATTCGGAACGGCCACGTCGTGCTCGACGCGGATCTGGTAGAGCCAGAGACGGCGGCGGCGACGGCGGCGACCGGCGGCGCGGGCAGCGGCAGCCGTGGTGCCGGACGTCGGCCGGCGAAGCTGTCCATGTCGCTCAACTCGGCGGACCACATTTACCGCGAAACGCGCGACATGAACGTGGATGTCGTGCTGGGATACTTGAACAAGAAGGCCCGCGAAATCAAGGACCACTGGCAGGACGCCAAGGCTGGCAAGGTGGAAGAGCTGCACAAGTACGTGCATACGAGCCTGCACCACCACGTGCAGGAAAGCCAGCTGCTTCCGCGGCATATCAACATTGTAAATCGCATCCGTGATACGGTGTACGACCTGCCGTTCCGCAAGATGTGGATGGTGGAACGCGAGATGCTCGAGGGCGGCAATCAGACCAAGTATATCGAGGAGTGTATCGCACGCCAGGAGCCTTGGACCAAGGTGCTGCGGCTCGCCTGTCTGCAATCGCTCGTGCTGAACGGGCTGTCGCAGTCCTCGCTGGACGCGCTGCGCCGTAGCATTGTGCACACCTACGGCTTCGAGCTCATCTTCACACTGGAGAACTTGGAAAAGCTAGGTCTCCTCAGAAAGCGCGGCGCTACTAGCGCGTGGAGCTCTCTCGTGTCCACGTTCCGACTCATCCCACCCGCTGTGAATGTCGCCGATCCAGATGATGTGGCCTATGTCACTTCTGGGTACGCACCGCTCAGTGTGCGCCTGGTGGAGTTGGCGATCAAGCAGGGCTGGGAGAAGGCCAAGGACATTCTCAAGCGCCTGCCGGGCCGGACAATCTACAAGGTGAAGCAGCCCGGCGTGCGTCTGCCGCCCGAGCCGCAGGTCGCCAGCGTCGTCGAGGGGGGCGGTGACCCTGGTGCGGCTACGAACAAGGCCCGGAAGAAGAAGGTCATGCTGGTCTTTTTCACGGGCGGGGTCACCTTCGCTGAGATCGCCGCGCTTCGTTTCGTCTCGCGCCAGGACGACTGTCCGTACCATTTGCTCATCGCGTCAACCTCCTTTATCAACGGCAAGACCTTTCTGCAGTCGCTCGTGCACGAGGTGGAGAATAACCTGCAACGCTGATTTGTGGAGGGTCACGGTGGGTGCCGTGGATGGCGGGCGGAGGCTTTCTGAAGCCCCGGTCATTGGATGGCCGTGCGCGTGGGCTGACTCTTCGCGGGGTCCTGGCTACCGTGGTATCGCTCGAAGTGGTTTTCGTTTGTAGTGGGGTACTCGCCTGCCTCTCTTTCAAGTTGTCCTCTCGATCGACAACATCCTTCGGATTAACTATGCCTTTGCATCGGGGACGTCCATCCGTCTGCCACGTTGAATCGTATCGCATCAAATGGCCGGGTTTCGGTGCATATAGGGGAGGTTGTAGGTTTCATCCTTCTTGGTGAGGCGCGTGCGACCGTCCTCGTGGATCGGGACGATGCGGGGCGACGGCACGCGGAGGTCGTCGTACTCCACGGCGGCCTCCTCGATCCGCTTGAGCGAGGAGACGCTGGCATCGCCGCCGAGGCGCTCGGCAATTTTAGCGATGGACCGCGCGGAGTGAATCTGCTTGAGCGACCGGACCGAGGACGAAGAGAGGATTGAGCGCGCAGACGCGGCGCTCATCACTTCATCCGCGTTGTGGTCGTCGGCGCGCGTGCTGCCGTTCCACTCGGCGGCCTTTTCCTCGGCAGCCTGCCGCCGGGCGAGCCACTCGGCGCGGATGTCGGCGACGGCCCTTCGGCCAGGGCCGCGACCCTCGGTGTCAAAGTAGTCGCGCAGCTCCGTGGTGGTGACGCTGAGCCGGTCGAAGACGTCGTCGGCGTACGCGTCGCGCACCTTGGTCTCTCCATCGTCCTCCGCCTCGTTCTCCTCGCCGTGCGCCTGCTGCTGGCGCTTCAGCGAGTCCACTCGTGACTTGGCGGTCTTGAGCGCGGCGCGCACCTCCAGGTCATCCATAAAGCTGTCGAAGTCAAGCTCCTTGGCGAAGTTCAGAAGGTCCTCCGCCTCGAAGTCCTCTAGCTCCTCGACCGCCTCCTTGGTGAGGGCCCACTTGGGCCGGGCCTTGAGCGAGGTCCGCTTCAGCTTCCCGCTCGAGGACGGCGCGAGCTTGCTCTCACCGTGGCTTCGAGCCTCCTCCGCCGCCGAGGCTGTATCCTCCTCCGCCCCCACCTTGGACTCGCGGTCGCCCTGCTTGGACTCGTGCTCTTCCCCCTCCGGGGCGCCCGCCTCATCTTCGCGGTACACGTCCAAGTCGACGTCCTCCTCCTCCTGATTACTCGCCTGGGCGCCTTCGTCGAGCACGCCGCGCGAATTGAAGTCGGCGCCTCGGCGCGCGCGGACCACCTCCTCACGGCGCTTGCGCCACTTTTCGCGTGCCGCAGCGCGGCGTCGCTCCTTATCCTCCGCCTCGCGCACGATCTCATCCTGAATCGAGGCCTTCTGCTTTTGCAGGTCGGCCAAGAAGCGGCGGTGCTTGGACAGCGCCGAGTCCTTTTTGCTGCGCTCCACTACCACGTTGGGCGGGTGGCGGATTGGGTTGAGCCCGATTGGCTCGGAGATGCCGCAGCTCACCCGGAACGGCGGCTGCGCCGAGGCGCTCGCTGCGAAGGCCTTCTTTGCCGCGCTCGACACGCCGCCAAAGGGCCTGTTGCACAGCATTACGCCCTTGAAGTTGCCAATCGACATGCCGCCGCCGTCCGCCATTCTCCTTACGCGCCTGGCGCTCGCGATCTCCTAGCTGCCTGCCGCCGCGCCGCGCCGCGCCGTACCGCGCTGCGCTGCGCTGCGCTGCGCCGTGCCGCGCCGCGCCGCCGGCGATCGAGCTGCTGCCGCTCCTGCTGCGAGCACAGCTTCCCTCTCTCTCCCCCCTCTCTTCTCTTGCTCTCTCCCTCTCTCTCTCTCTCTTTCTCTCTCTCTCTCTCTCTCTCGCTTGCACGCGCCGCGCCGCCGCGTCTCTGATCCTGCGCGGACACCATGGAGGGTGCATAACGGATAGCCGAGATGTGTGTGCCGCTTCACTGGTATGAATGAGATCCAAGTCCGAGTCGTCATCGAGCTAGCCAAGCCAGCCTTGGCAGTCAGTCTTGTTGTAACTTAGGCTGGGCTGCGGTGGGCTCAGTCTCAAGCTCCTGCCTCACTCACACTCAACGCTTGAAGGCGCTTTCAGTGCCAGACTGTGTGACCTGACCGTCCACGTGCGCCGGGCCGAGCAGCTCAAGATTGCTTGGGGACTTGTCGAAGAGCGCGAGAGCGTGTCTTTCTGACTTGGATGTTTGATATTCTGGCATGCCATTCGTCCTGCCTGTGCCTGCCTAGAGGCCTACAGTCAGCTGACTACGACGAAGCCCTGCCTATTCCAGTCCCATCGCATCAAATTATCTTGCTGGACTTGGTCCAACTCGCTTCAACTCGCTTCGCCCTGCCTCAGGCTCGCACCGAAACGCCCACAGCGCACCATGAGGCATGGCGGTGCCGCCCCCTTGCAGGAGGGCGCCCTCGGCGGCGCGCTTGGCGGCCGCCGCGGCCGCCGCCGCGCAGAGTTAGGCCCTTTTTATGCTCAAGATAAGGCGGGCGGATTTTCGCGAGCTCGGGCAGGCCGGGCCTGACGACTGGCAGACGCTCGTGGCCCCCGGCGCGCGCGGCGGTGCGGCGGCGGCGGCGGCGGCGGCGGCGGCGGCGAGCGGCGGCGAGCGGCGGCGAGCCAGGCGGCTCGGGTGGAGCGGTCGCCCGCGGCGGCGGCGGCGGCGGGAGCATCGAGGATGAAGAAGGCGCGCGGCGCGCATGCGGGGGACGTGTCGCAGGGGACGCGGCAACCCGGACGCAGCCGGAGCGAGGGCACGGACAGCATGAGCTGGCTGCTCGGGCCGCTCGTGTCGCCGGAGCACTTCATCGACACGGTGTGGCAGAAGGAGCCCCTGCACGTGTCGCGCATCGACCTGGCCGCGCTGGAGGACGAGGTGGAGCAGGCGCGTGAGGACGCTCGCGCGCGCGTGGCGCGGCGGCGCGGCGAGCGGTCAACGCCGCGCAAGCGCCGCGCCAACGACTCGCTGGACAGAGCCGAGGTGGAGGCCGAGCTGTTGGAGACGAGCTCGTACCTGAGCGACCCGCCGGACGACCTGGCGTCCAAGCTCTTCAGCGTGGACAACCTGCTAGAGCTGGTGCGCCAGCACGACTTCGTGTACGGCAGAGATCTGAACGTGGTAGGATGCACGGACGGCAAACACAAGAAGGTGCTACACAAGGACGGCGCGCCCGTGACGGAGCGCAGCATTCGCGAGCACCTCAAGACCGGCACGGTGCAGTTCTTTCAGCCGCAGCGCTTCGTGAACGCGCTTTGGAAGCACATGGCGAGCCTGGAGGCTGAGTTCGACGCGCTCTGGGGCGCCAATGTCTACATCACGCCGCCAGGCACGCAGGGCCTGGCGCCTCATTATGACGACGTGGACGTTTTCGTCCTTCAGTGCGCCGGCGAGAAGCGCTGGTTTGTGCACGACGCCGCGCAGGACTACCAGGTCCTTGCTATGGAGTACTCCGAGGACCTCCAGACACTAGGCAAGAAGCGCATCGAAGTCGTGCTGCGGCCCGGCGACCTCTTGTACCTGCCGCGAGGCACGACGCACTACGCCAAGGCGGAGGGTGGCGACCACTCGGTGCACATCACGCTATCCACCCACCAGAACAACTCCTACTACAACTTCCTGGAGTCTGCCTTTTCTAAGCTTCTGGACGCGGCCGCTTCGAACTCGGTCAAGTTCCGCCGCGGTCTCCCGGTGGGATACCTGCGCAACAACGGCACGCTCGCCACCTCCGCCGGCACCTTTGTGGACCAGAAGATGTCGCACGCCACGGCGGACCTGCTGCACACCATCGCCGAGGGCATCGTCGGCTCGGACGTCGACCGCGACGGGTCCGTGGCGCAGGCGTTTCACGAGGCCGTCGACGACTTCGCCGCCGACTACATGGTCGGTCGCCTGCCGCCCTACGCGCAGAACAACACGCAGCGCCGCAAGGCGCCCCTGAATCCGGACGACCAGGTACGCCTCGTCGACCCTCGCTACCTTCTCGTTCGTGTCGTGGACGAGGACGAGGATGAGGACGAGGACGAGGACGAGGACGAGGACGAGGAGGACGAGGACGAGGATAATGAAGCCGCCGAGGATGAGGAGGGCGAGGAAAGCGGCGAGACAAATGGCCATGGCGGGGCGGCTGCTGAAGAGGATGAAGAGGACGAAGAGGAGAATGGCGACGAGAAGGATGACGAGGAGGAACACGAGGGCGGCGAGGACGACGAGGAGAAGGCCGGCGCCAAGAGCAAGACCGAAGTCGACGCGGCGAAGAACGGAGATACTAGCGGCGATGAGGCCAAGAGGAGTGAGGGCGAAACTAAGTCGTCAAGCGGGGCCAACGGCGCGGCGACCGAACGAAAGGACGAGGCCAAGGCCGAGGAGCAGATGCTTCGCATTTATTTCTCGCACGCGAACCAACGTGAGGCGCACATGGGCCCGCCGGTTCCGCTGCGGTCCGAACAGTATCTGGACGTGGCTCGGGACTCGGGCATTCAGCATCTGCTGGGCAAGCTTCTGCGTTCGTACCCGGCTAGCCTTGCCGTTTCGGAGCTGCTGGACGATGGCGTGGCCGCACAGGATCTGGCGCAGTTGCTGTATGAGCGCGGCGCGCTGGTCGTGCGCTCGCCATCCTCTTCGTCGAGCTCTAGCAGCAGCTAACTGTGAGAGCAGGTGTGCAGCAGGAGGACATCGAGGGCGGGAGGCCTTTGCCGTTTTGTCATCATTCTCTCGCGCTCGCTCGCTCGCTCGCTCTATCTTGTTCCGTCCCCGCCCCGCACGCGGTGTAAATGATGGTGATCATGCTTTTTGTTCTCCCTTCTTTCTTCTACTTCGAAATTGGGTGGGTTGCGGAGGCTCCGTCGGTCGCAAAGCCTCTCGCGGTCAGTTGCGTAGATTTGCAACGTCCTGACAGTGAGGAGTCAGGCAGTGTCTCTCTCCAGCTTATGTGTCTACTGTGAATGTCTGCTTGTGTGCCGGTCTGTTTGGAGGAGGAGGAGGCGGCGGCGGAGGCGGAGGCAGAGGAGGAGAGTGTCAGCAGCGGTCTGACACGCTTGTGTCTCTTGTATGTGAATGCTTGTTGCTTGCCCCTGCTCTTTGTACGGTGAAGTCCAAAAAGCGCAGGCTCGCTATGATGGCTGAAGAGCCACCGGCTCGCGAGACGAGCCCGGAGAGGCGGAGGCGGACGCTGGCGCCGAGGAGGGAGGCGGGAGCGACGCGGTGAGGCGTGCGCCAAAGACAGCCTGCAGACGCGCCCCGATCTGCAGGAGCAGCTGCGTGAAGCCCTGGCCCATAACGCGGCCGTCGCCAATGACGTCCTCGAAGGTGATGTCGAGCCAGCGGTAGTCCTGCGGGTAGGAGATGACGACGATGAGACGCGAGCGCTGCGCACGGTCGTCGTACCACGCGACGGCCCCCTGCGCAATAACCGAGGTGATGTGCTGGACCTTGAGGTCGGCGTCGTCGTCCGCGCCAGCGGTCTCCTGGCCGGTCTGCGAGGTGCTCGCTGCGGTGGCGGACTTGTAGGAGCGCATGGTTTCAAAGTTCGAGCGCGTGGACGTCATCGCGACCGCAATGGCTTTACACTTGCCAACGAAGGGGTCGCCGCCCGCGGCGCCGTGCGCGTGCTGCTGGCTGTCGGCCGCGGACGGCGCGGGCGAGGCGAGCGGCGCGGGCGAGGCGGCGTCCGTAGGACCGGGGCCACCGGAGTCCGCAGCGCTCGCGGCCTCCTCGGACGACGGCGGGCGCAGCGTGGAGCGCGGCATCCACTCCTCCTGACGCTTGATGATGAAGACGGTGTCCTCGTCCTTGGCCTTGAGCGCAGTGGGTTTGTGGTGTGGCGGCTTCCAGGACTTGCGGCTGTGCATTACGACGGTGTCCTCGTCCGGCATGTCGACGGTCTCGAGCTCAACGTCCTTGAAGCCGATGAGACGGTCCTGCTCCTGCGAGCTCTGGTAGAGCTTCCAGTAGTAGTCGGCGACCTCGGTGGCGTCCACACCGGGAAATGACATGTCGAGGCGCAGGTTGATGCGGCGCAGGTTACCCGTGGAGCCGGCGCGGCTGCCAAAGAAGTTCTCTGTGATGCTGTGGTGCAGCTGAAAGTCCTGCAGCGGGAAGGGCTGGTCCTCGGGCAGCACGAGCGGCTTCCAGCTCTTGAGCGACTCCGCCACGAGCGCCTGAACGTAGGACTGCGCTGCCTCCGCGCCTTCGCGGCACAACATTCGCTGGCCTGCGAGCGAGGGCGGGCCGGACGCCAGCTGCATAAACGCCTCAATAAAGTTTTGATGCACCTGCAGCTGCAGCCGCAGCGCCGAGTTCTCCCGGATCATGTCCACCGCCTCCGTGGACAGGTTGTTCTCCACCTGCATCTCCAGCTGCTTGATCTTGGCGCGGAAGCTCTCGCGCTCATCCTTGAGCTCCTGGTTCGCCTTGCGCAGCTCCTCCAGCTCCAGCTTGCGCTTGCGCCTGCTCGCGCGGCTCTGCTCCGCCGTGCGCTCCCGCTTGCGCTGCAGCGCCGCCGAGGCCTCCATCGCCGCTGCTGCCCGCGCCGCGCCGCGCCGCCGCCGCCGCCGAGCCCGCACCCGCGCCGCGCCGCGCCGCGCCGCGCCCGCCGCGCCGCGCCCGCGCTCGCGTCCGCCGCCGCCGCCGCCGCCGCCGCCGCCGCCGCCGCCGCCGCCGCGCGAGCGATGCGCGCTTGCGACATCCTGAGCGGCCGGCGGCCGCGAGCGAGTGCTGGGCGCGGCAGATGTCGAGCCGAGCGAGCGTCGCCCGTCGCAGCTCCGGGTCAGCTCGCTCGGTCTGTGTCGCGCGCCGTGGGCTGCAAGCGCAACTGGCACCACGACCTCAGGCTCGCCTCCGAGTCCGGGTCCGTGATGCGAGTCGCGGTCGAGGAGTTGGGTAGGTAGGTCCTTGGCCTGATGCTGCTCGGCATTGCTCAACTTGAAGAGAACCTCGCCTTTCACAGTCAGTATGATGTGGTGCTGGTGCTGGTGGTACACGTAGCATCACCAGTACGGTACGAGCGAGACGAGCAAGAGAGGAGCAAGAGAGGAGTGCAGTGGCACCTGTGCTACCCAGTGGACTCGGATGGCCGCCTCTAGGCTAACGTTAGAGGCAAGGAAATGAGAGGGGAACCGAGGGGATCGATCCGAATCATACGTGCCTGCATTCGCTGCCATTTGGCCCCGGCGATGCACACCGTGACCGTGCAGAGGCCGGCGGGATCGAGCTCCAAGATGACAAGGGGCGGATTGAAGAACGGCCAGAGCTTTAGTAGAACTTCAAACAGCAGCGTCATGAAGACTGCCAGAGCACTGCAGGCATGGTTGAATCGAGCATGATGGTAGTTTGCTGGCAGCGGGCGGGCAGATGGCAGATTGGAGAGCGGCTGGCCGCCAATCTCACGGAGGCTGCCGAGGCGGACTCGGGGAATTGCAATGCAAATTGCAAGCACTCTCTGCAGGCATGGTTGAATCGAGCTTGATGGTAGTTTGCTGATAGCGGGCGGGCAGATGGCAGATTGGAGAGCGGCCAAATTAGGACTCGGGCAACTGCAATGCAATTTGCAAGCACTCTCGCAGGCGTGGCGGAATCTCATTGACAGCGGGCAGATCAGAGAGCGGCCAGAGTTTGAAATCAGGCTGCGCGCTGCGTTGAACGCGGAATCTTGTTTGACTCGCAATCGATCGGAGAACGGCCAGACCTTGGCTAGGAGAACCGCAAGTTCAAGACTGCCCCGAGTCGCAAGCCCCTGAGTCGCAGGCCTGACTCGGATGGACCCGGGCCGAGCTTCAATGGGGCCAATGAAAGAGCGCCGAGCATTTTACCCATCGCAAGCTCGCGCAAGCCCTCGAAACCCGAAATGCAGCGCAAGACAACTACCCGTACCCTACCAGGCTCGCGAAAGCTTGAACGCTGAAGCCGGCCCGTGCCGCCAGCCAGGCCGTGCGCCCACCGCAGCTCAAGCCGCCCGCGCGACCCGGCGCGACCTGGCCACAGTGTCCCCGGTGGAGAACGGGGTCGCCCGGCCTGTGCAGCCCTGTGCAAGCAATTCAGGGGCCTTCAGGCGCCTACCAACGCACCCGCTCTCCTGGACGGGCTGGCGATCTTCGCACTCGGACTCGGTGCTTGCCGGGCCACGTCGCGGGCTGCGCCGCGTGCAGCAGCAGCGCCCCGGCCGGCAGCGCCCGAGAGCGCCCGAGAGGAGTCGGAATCGGAGGGAGGTGACTCGACAGTCAGATTTGGAGCCCTCGCCCTAGGCAGTATGCGCGCGCCTCTCACTCACCATCACTGCCTGCCAGTGGCAGTGCCTGCTGACTGACCGTGACTCGGACCGCAACTTTAAAACTGGACAGCCAGACTCCGAGACTGCCCGGTCTGACTTGGAGACGGCCGAGGCTGACTTTGCTGCAGTGGAGTATCAGGCCGCTGAGAGCGGCAAGCGGCGGCAAAACCCAATCCAGCGCGGCGAGAGCGCGCGACTTTGCGTAGCTGCGCGCGTGCGGGACCCGGAGCGCGGCGCGCGGGGCAGGGCGCGGGCGGCGCGGGCGGCGCGGGCGGCGCGGCGCGGGCGGCGCGGCGAGCGAGCGCGCGCGGCGCGGCGAGCGAGCGGGCGGGCACGCGCGAGCGAGCGAGCGAGCGAGCGAGCCAGCTGCCAGCTGGGCGCGTTGGTCCTGCCTGCACACAACCCTGCACACGCTGGGCGTGGTTGTGCACGAGGACGGCAAGGCGCGCGGCGAGATGGCGCGGAGGTGGTCGAAGGTTTCGTCGGTGCGGACGACGGAGTCGCCGACGCAGGAGGATGCGGCGGGGGATGTGGCTGTGCGGCGGCGCTCGTACGCACGGCACAAGGACCTGGGCCCGGTGAGCGAGGAGCACCAGGAATGGGATGATGAGACTGGCCAGCGCGAGTACGTGGATGACAAAACGAGGGAGGACGAGGCGCAAGTGCAGGATGACGTGCCGCAGGTGAACCGCGGCGTTTCGCTGGGGTTTCTCCTGCGGTTCGCGGAGTTCGTCAAGCGCCAGGCGCCGGAAGATTTCGGCAAGTTCCATGTGCGCGACGTGGTGCACGGGTTTGACATGAAGCCCCGTGTGGAAGATGGCGTGTGCAAGTACGATAGTGACCCGGCACCGTACTCGGTGCGCGGGTTGACTCGCAAGGCGGCCATGAATCTCGCGGACTTTTTGAATGAAGGCAAAAGGCCTTGCCCGGAGGGGAGCGAAGAGCTGCGCCAGAAGCTGAAGCAGATCGAGCCTGCGGAAATTCGCGAGCTCAAGAAGCCCCATGGGCGCAACGAGGGGGCGCAGGGTGCGGGCGCAAACGCAGCTTCGCAGGATGCGACCGGCGAGGACAGCGCCGAGCCATCGGTGACGAACGGCGAGGACCTGTCGGGCGCAGCGGCGCCCTTCACCGAGGTGGATTGGTTCGGCCGCGCCGACTTTTTCGTGAGTCATGCGTGGGAGCTCAAGTTTGGCGACCTGGTAGAGGCGCTCAAGAACCCCCGAACGACGAACTCGAAGACGTTCGCAGAGCACTGCCAGAACTACTTTTGGCTGGACATTTTCGCGGTGAATCAGCACTACTTGGACGATGAGGCGGACGACAGGCGCGTGGCGCAAGAGCGCAAGGATGACCTGGACAACTTTACCAAAGTGATCGAGCTAGCTCAGCGCGGCGCTGTCCTTGTGCTCTCACCGGAGTTTAAGCCGCTCATCCTGGAGCGTTCGTGGTGCTGGTTCGAGATCTCCACGGCCCTGTCGACCTCCGGGGGCAACAAGACAATCAACCTGGCCTTGACGCCCAAGCAGATTCGGTCCCTGCGCAACGTGGCGCTCTCCTTCACCAAGAAGCCGGAAGACCTGTCGATCCCGCAGCGTAACGACCGGACTGCGCTGACAACCATGCTCAAGGACATCGATGTAAGCAAGAGCGAGTGCCTTCTAGACACGGACCGCAAGTTCATCATGGATCACATCGACAATGGCCTGGGCCGCGATCGTGTCACGCAGAGCGTCAAGCTGGCTGTCGCAGGTCTGATCATGACCACGGCCGACTCGCTGCTGGAAAGGCTGGACGCCGGCGGCACGAGCGACCTCTACGAGGCCATGCTTGAGCACTTCGAGGAGGACAAACGCGAGAAGGCCAAGGCGCTCAACAAGCTGGTCCGCACCTACATGGTCATGGGCCGCACGGACCGCGCCTCAGAGGTGTGTGAGTCTGCCATCAAAATCCAGGAAGACCTTCTCGACGCAGGGACGGACCGGGTCGAGCTTCGCGAGATCGAGCTGGAGCTCGCCATCAACTTAACCACCCAGGGCCGCATCCACGGTGACTCACGCGAACTGGGTGCCATCGAGCCTGCCCTCGATTGCCTCCGCAGAGCTTGCGATATTCGCAGGCGAGCTGGCGATGAAGGGCTGCACGAAGCGCTGTACAACCTGGGCCGCGCCATCGTCCAGCACCACGAGCTCTTCGCGGGGAAGACCAAGCGCGACGCCCTCATGGACTTGGCGGAGGCCAGGAAGGCGCTCGAGGAGTCGAAGGAATTGCAAGAGGAGCAGGACCCGGGAATGGCTTCTCTCGGCGCCTGCTACGTCTTTCTCGGCAAGGTCATTGACCTTATCGAGGATCACGAGGACATGCGCTCGCCGAGCGTCGTTCGCCTCGTCGGAGAGGAGGAGGAGGAAGCCTTGGCTCTCGTCGACGGCCATGGTGAGGACGACGGATCCCAGGAGAGCTTTGACGAGGCTATGGAGTTCTTTCAGAAGGGCGAGCAGCAGCAGCGCAAAGCGTACGGTAACAAGGACCCGCGCGTGTACATGACGCAGCTGGATTCTGCCAGACACCTTGCACGGCGACTCTCGTATAACCCAGCGGGGGCGTGGAAGCTGTTCACGAGCGCACACGGCGAGCTCATGCGCCATGTGCAGTCGCTGGGCGGAAACCCGGTCAAGCTTCTCGAGTGCCAGGCTGACATGGTCAACCTGGTGCAGTTTGAGCGTAGACGGCGACAGAGGATGCACGGCCATGGCTCTTCGCATTCCTTGATCGACCTGGACACGCTCTTTCCGGGGCTGGACGTACTCAAGGAGAACCACATCAAATTTACGAACTGGGTCGATCTGTACCGTCCCCACCTCTCGGACGTCCCGGAGGTGCTCAACCTCGCGAGGACGGTGCGCGAGTTCGTGATTCAGGAGGCCGGGTCCAAGCAGGAGTTCGCCATCAAGTGCATCGAGACCGGCCTTCGCGATGACCCCGAAGTGGAAGGGCAGCACGACATCATGGCAGACCTGGACGACCTGCGCGTCAAGCTCAACGAAAGTAGCCGCGCCTCCCGTCGTATCGCGGCGCCTGGGCTCATGTGCTTGCCGATGGAGAAGATGATGTGGCACCTTCCCGCTGGCGTGGCGGACGTGATCATCTCGGACGCGCCCTACAACCGCGCCATCGATCTGGACTGGGACGAGGTTGGCCACAACGACTTCGTCGCCAGTATCAAGCGATGGGCGCGTCTCATGGTGCGCTGTTTGTCACCGGACGGTATCGGCTTTGCTTTCACAGACGCCAACTATGCGTCCTACTGGATGCACGAGCTGCGCACTGCGCGCGGTGCCGCGCCGCTGCACGAGACGGCGCCTGACCCGGCGCCCGCCGTGATCGTGGAGTCCGCCTTTTGGTACAAGCCGGACGCGGCCTGGCGGGGGGACTGGATCAAGGAGTACGAGAAGGGCAAGACCAAGTTCGGCGAGAGCTTCCACGCGCCTCAGATTGTGCGGGACAGCGTCGAGGTGGTCATCATCTTTCGCCGCTCGGACTCGGCGGCTCTGGACTTCGCCCAGCTCGTCACGGAGGCGCTCAACGCGCCCGACTCTGCCAACGTGTGGAACATCCCCAAGTGCAGCGGCGAGGAGCGCCTCAAGGGTGATGGCAAGTGGCACCCGGCGCAGAAGCCGCTCCGGCTCATGCGGCCCCTGGTCAAGGCCGCCGCGGAGATCGCGCGGAGGCGCCACCTCGCGCGCGGAGGCGCTGCGGACGGCTCTGCCGACATCCAACGTGATGCGCTCGTCCTCGAGCCCTTTCTCGGCACTGGCAGCGGCATCGTCGCGGCCGCCGAAGCCGGTGTCCCTTCTCTGGGCTGTGACATGGACGCTAACTGGATCGAGGTGACGAAGGATCGCATCGAGAAGCTTGCCTCTGGCGCGTCCAACACCTTTTCTCTGCCGAGGTCTGTCCTCGAGCGCGTCGCTTCCTTCACAATGCGCTTGAGCAGGACTGCCGGAGATCTCTCAAAGTGACAGACCGCACTGCGCAGCGGTGCCCGCGCGTCTTGCGCTATCATCAAATGTTTGTTTCTGTTTTTGATGCTGAGCAGAGTGCTCAACTCTTTTTTTTTTGTCATCGTTGGCCTGGACTCAGCAGCAGCAGCAGCAGCGGTAGCCCATTCTCTTCTTCTTCTTCTTCTTCTTCTTCTTCTTCTTCTTCTTCTTCTTCTTCTTCTTCTTCTTCTTCTTCTTCTTCTTCTTCTTCTTCTTCTTCTTCTTCTTCTTCTTCTTCTTCTTCTTCTTCTTCTTCTTCTTCTTCTTCTTCTTCTTCTTCTTCTTGCAGCAACGGCACGCGCGCAAACGCGCATACCACACCACCCTCTTACCACTCTAAAATTTGCGTTTTGAACATGCAGCGAAGAGACAGTGTACCCGGCAGCATCATCCATCTGCTGGAGCACGTTGCATCTCAGTCGAGCTTGAGCTGACGGTAAATGTATTTGGTGAAGGTGAGCGAGGCGAAAAAGCCGACGGTGCTGAGCATGAGCGCCACGCCATACGAGAAGACCAGCATGTAGCCGAAGAAGAAGGTGGTCTGCAGCGTGCCGGTCATGCGGCTGCGCGAAGAGTAGTAGTAAAAGGAGTAGAGGTAGATGAAGAAGCCAGTGGACCCACCGTAAAGCAGCGAGCGCCACCACCAGCGGTGGTCCTCAGCGGCGAGCTGGAAGTAGACCAGCGTGACGGTGATGGCTGCCGTCACGGTCAGCAGGAGCAGAAAGGCGAGGAATAGGATGCCATAGAGCGAGTAGATCTTGTGACCCCATATGCTCGTGAAGATGTAGTGCACCTCAATGAAGATGGCACTGAACGGTAGGAAGCCGCCAACGAGCACCTGTGCCCAAACTTTGTACCACGGGAGTGCAGGAATCTGGCGCGGAACTTTGCTTGTGCGGCAGGGCGGCTCAAAGGCCGACGCGTTACGCTTGCCGACAATGGCGCCCAGCACCGTCAGCGGGAAGGTTGTGAGGATGTGCACGGCGAAGACTGAGACGATGGTCCAGAAAGGCAGCGCCGCCGTGGAGTCGTACGAGATGGCGACCGAATTACACACGCAAAACATGAGAAAGAGCGGGCCGGGAAAGAGCACCGAGGTGAGCACGGCGTTCCACACCCAGTTGAAGCCGCCCATCTGCTTGTACACCGTAGCCGACACGTATCCGGCCGTGCCAGCGGTGAGCGGGTACAAGACGGCAATCACCATGGGAATGTTGCCGCGCTTGCCGGGCGAGAACGCGAAGAGCGCCAGCACGAGCACCAGGACAGTGATGCAGAGCAGGTGCGTTCCCGAGCCCAAGATGGCAGCAAAGAGCGTCTTGTTGACCGGGAAGCGGAAAACGTCCGCGTGCAGCAGCTTCCAGCCCGACTCGTCCTCGGCGCCGAATTCCTCGGCGTCCTCGGCCAGCAGGTAACGCATGTCGTTGTGCAGCACGCGCACCATAATCATGGCCAGAAAAGCCGTGAGCAAGATCACAAGCACGAAGCTGTTGATGATGCTCAGCCAGTGGATCTCCACGGTGGCCGGCAAAAAGTCGGCCTTTTGGTAGCGCTCCACGCGGTCCTCGTAGCGCACGGCGGACTCCTTCCACACCACGGCGTAGGTGAAGTCCACCATGACCTCGTCGTGTATCTCGGTAATGTCGAGGCGCGTCGTGGGCGAAGTGGCCACATGCGCCGCGACGATGCGGTTGCCGTTGTACTCAATATGGAAGATGAGGTGCGTGTACAGATAGCGCTTGGACGTGATCTCGTCCAGCGAAGACTCGTCCAAGGCGTTAAGCGACGGGAAGGATGGCGTCGAGTCCAGCAGGTTGGGCGTGTGGATGAGTCCCACGTACGCCCACACCGGCAGGTTGTCGATGAGCATCTCAAAGTAGTAGTCCTCGTCCACCGCCTTTTGGAAGCGCTCCACGTCCTCCACCGTCAGCACCTTCTTGCACAGCCGCATGAAGTGCACCGGCACCTTGAAGCTAATCTCATAGTCCGTCACCACCTTGCGGTCTCCCGCCAGGATCTCCCCCAGATTATGCGACTGCTTCTCCATCTTATCCGGCGCGCAGTACGGCAGCGAGAAGTACTCATACGTCTCCGTCGGGTTATAGTACGGCCCAATCTTGTTCGCCACCACGCGCACCGGGTCGCCGTCCTTGTACGTGCCGCCCTCGCCCGCCGCCGGCCGCGCGCCCGCCGCCACCAGCGCCGCCACCAGCGCGGCCGCCGCCGCCGCGCGCATCGCGCCCGCCGCGCCCCGCGCCGCCGCGCCCTGCGCCCGCGCCCGCCCGCGCCCGCCCGCGCCCGCCGCCGCCGCCGCGCGCCGCGTTGCCAGCCTGGGTGCGCCTGCCTGCCTGAGACGGCCGCGCGTCGGTTCTCCTTCTTTCTCGCCAGATACTTCAACGCCAACTTGAAGGCAAGTCCAACGTTTTCTGGCCTCCGAAGTCCAACAGCCGCCGGCCGACTCGGACTCCCCACTGGCCGGGTCTGGCCTCGCGCTGCGCTGCGCCGCCGCCGCCGCCGGCCAGCTGGAGCCGACCGCGGCGCCCGGGACCACTGCAGCCAGACGCGGCCGGAGGTGGCGATGAGGGAGGGCAGCAGGACGAGGACAGGCAGGACCGCAGACTAAAAAACCGCAGACTGCTTCGTGCACCTGGTGCGACTCGGCATCGATGCGAGCCGCGCTGGAGCACGCCGGAGTGGCCGGCGGAGACGGTGGAGACGCTCGCGGGCTTGTCGCAATGCCGATTGCCAATGCGATCTGAGGCAACGCGCATGCAGGGCAGTGCAGTGCAACGCGATGCGATGCGATGCGATGTGATGTGAGTGCGCATGCGTGAGCGTGCGTGAGCGCGCGTGAGCGCGGGTCATTCTGTGGCGGACGGGAAGGACCATGAGAACCGGCTCGCGTCCGGTGTGCCAGGGCTCCCTGCACAAGCTTGGCAGCGATGACGAGGTCCGGAGCCCTGGCAAGGAGGACCCGGTGCGCAAGCATGAAGGCTCGCTGTCAGGCTCTGGTTTGGTTAGTGCTTCTCGGTATGGGTACCGGGTACCACCATACATAACTTACCGCTGCACCACTGCACAGGGCTCAAGGCCGTAGCCACACAGCGACGACAAAGCAGAAACGGGATGGGCGACGCGGAGGCGGTCTTCGTGGCGGCGGAGCGCTTCGATGGCGAGCGGCAGGGCTTCGTGTTCAAGCTCGGCGCGCAGGGCCTCGGGTACTATGAGGACCTGACGGAGCGCGGGCATGGCAGCAGCAGCAGCAGCAACAGCAACAGCAACAGCCGCAAGCGACCGCGGGAAGCCGCGGCGGGGGACCGCGCGGCGCAGGAGGGCGCGCAGGAGCTCGTGGAGCTGTCAGCGGCCGGCGTGGCCAAAGCATGCACGCAACTGGCCAATGCGCACCTGGCCAACGTGGAGCTGCGCGCCAAACACGGCGGGCAAGCAGCCAAGGACCGCGCGGCGGCCGCCGCCCTGGAGCAGGCGGACGCGCAGCTAAGCGCGTTGGTGGAAGGTCTAAAGGCCGTCGCTAGCGAGCCGAAGCTATACGAGACAATGGCCTCGGCAGGCGCCGGCGCAAGACTCGTGGAGCTGCTAGCGCACGAGAACGTCGCTGTAGTGGGCGAGGTGCTCGCGCTGCTCAAGGAGCTGCTCGAGGCCGACACCATGTTGGAGGCGGCCAAGCTGACACGCACGCTACTGGACGCGCTGCTGGACGCGGGCTTGCTCGTCAGCCTGGTGCTCGCGCTCGAACGCTTCGACGGCGCCTCGGAGGCCGGCGCCAACGGTATCTACAACGTGATGGAGCTTGTTGACGACCTCATCGAGCTGCGCGCGCAGCTCGCAGACCGCCTTGTTACTGAGACGCCGCTCGTTGACTACCTGCTCGACGCCGTTCAGGCCATCAGCGACGACGATCACCGGCTCTCGTGCACCGAGGTGCTCAACATTCTCCTCACCACATCGCCCGCGGCACAGAATGGCCTAGCTGACCTGCCGCGGCGAGCGCCGCCCGGTGACCAAGGCGAGGACAACCTGGGGCGGCTCCTGCAGGCCGTGGACTGCCTCAGCGCTCACGAACCGGCGTCGGCGCAAGAGCAGGAGTACATCGCAAACGTGTACAGCGCGCTGCGCGGCGCCCTGCTGCCGATGGCGGCGCGGCGTGCCTTCGCGGCGCTCAACGGCTTCCAGCGCATGGTGGCCATCATCCGCCGCCGCCGCTTTGCCTACACCTTCGCGCTACACGTCGTCCGCGACGCGCTAGAGGACAGCCCCGACAGCTGCGAGCACCTCGTGCAGGCGGACGGCATCAAGGCCGTCTTCCCGCTCTTCATGGGCCGCGGGCTCGCCCTCAAGGCCGGCAAAAAGGCGCGCAAGCCGCCGCGCAAGCGCGCCGACCTGGAGGCCGAGGTCACGCGGAATGCCGTCTCCGTCCTCTTCTCGCTCGTAAGCGGCCTCCCGCGCGGCTCTGTCTCGTACCGGCGCGTGCTGCGCAAGTTCGCCGAGGACGACCGCGAGAAACTTGACCGTCTTGTCGAGCTCTACGTGGAGTACCGGAAGCGCCTCGCGCAGACCGACGCTCGCCTCGACCAGGCCCAGGTCGACGACGCGGAGCGCTTCGAGGCGCGCCTGGACGCCGGCCTCGAGTCCGTGCGCGCCGTCGCGGGTCTTCTCGCGCACCTTTGCACAGCGCCCGACCCGACGCTTCGCGTTCACGTCGAGGCACGCCTACACGAAAACAGGCTGGACCTGGACGGCGTCGCGCGAGAGCTCGCCGCCTTTGCCGAGGACCTCGCCCCGGGCGCCACCGAGCAAGCGGCCCAAGACGCGGAGGACGGCAAGATGCAAGCCGAGGCCGGAGCAGACAGCGGCCGCCTATTGCACGCGCAGCTACTCGGGCTGTGCGAGGCGCTCGGCGGCAGGCCGTCAACCTGAGAGGAGACGATGTCGCACCCTGAGAGAAGACGATGTCGCACTGATTTCAGAGGCGCATACCCAAGCAATGACTCAACCCCTGCTAGATTACTTCGTTTTCGCTCAGCTTTGCATTCGCTTGAATTTGCTTGCTTGCGTTGCCTCGCTCATCCGAGGAAGAGGTCGCGCGAGAGACGGCGCACGAGTGCCAACAAGGTGTCTGCGTCGTCGCGGTGGAGCGAAAAGAGCGTCACCGGGTCATCGCGCGGGTCGTGAAAGCGCAGGACGACGCGACGAAAAGGTTCGCTGGCATCCGCCTTGCGCACCAGGATGTGCGATGCCTCAGACAGGTGGCGCGCGTCTAGGAGGCGTACAGCGAGCGGCTCGAGTCGCGCAAGCAACGCGGGCGAGCTGGTGTGCGCAAGCTCCAGCAGTGGGGCGAGCGGGGCGCCGGGAGGCAAGCCCAAAAAGAAGAGGCGGTAGTGCGCGACGAGCAAAAAGGAGGGCGGCCCGTCCAGGTCCAGGTCGCCGCCGAGCTGCACGGCGTGCAGCGCCCAGGAAGCCGGGTCAAGCGGACGCAGCAGGCTGAGCGAGAGGAGCGCTCCGCGTGGCAGACCGCTGAGCAGGTGCGTAGCGTGCGCCGCATTGTCCGGCAGCGTGTTGGAGTAGTCGACTGGCACGGGTGCGTCCGGGGCGCAGAGGACACGCAGAGCGGCGACCTGGGTCTCGGCTTGCGGGTCGAGGAGGGCAGCGTCGACCGCGCAGGCGGCCGCGTCGGCAATGAGGATGTGCTCCTTGAGCACCTGCAGCTGGTCCCGACGGTGTGCATCCCGAATGGCCTTCTCATGGCCCAGCGTCTCGGCCGAGAGGCCACCGACGCCGAGCGTGAGCTTGAGCTTGTCCGTCCAGGCCGACGTGGGCGCGGAGGCGCGTGCGAACCAGGAGCCCAGTCGGGAGGTGGGCACTGGCGACGGCAGCGGCCGGGGCAAATGCTCTGATCCAGCGCCCTCTCCTGGCGGCGCCGCCGCCTGCGTGGCCGGCCGGGCGCCGCCGGAGGTTGGGCTGTGCGGGAGCTCCTCAGCAAAGGCCTCGTGGATGACGTCCAGCGGCGTGGACGCGCGCAAGACGCGGGCCTGGTCGCATAAGTGCATGGCATCTGCGGCCGGGATGCGCGCCACGGCGGCCCTGAGCACCGCGAGAAAGCGCTGCGGCGTGGTGGTCGGGCCCTCCTCGTCGTCGACGCGCGGCGCGAGGATGGCGTCGCGGCAGCTAATGAGCAGCGCCAGCATCGCATAGACAGCCAGCGGTCCGCGCGGGTCGCAGCCGTCCCAGACGCCGGTGAGGGGCGAATCGGTTGCAGGGCCGTCGTCGCCGTTGGCCTCCGGGCAGGAGTCCTCAATGAGCAGGTCCCAGATCGTCAGCAGCGAGGTGACGGCGACCTCACCTGCAAAGGCGCAGCGCCACCAGCGCCAAGGAATGACGGCCTGCGTGGGCCCAATACTTCGCACGTGCGCCGCGAGCTCCACGTCGTGCATTTGCATTGTGAGCTCCAGGAGCTTGGCGCGCTTGCGCAAAATGGCTGGCACGAGCGCCGAGTCGTCCGGGAACTGCAGCAGCAGCACGCGCTTGCGGCGCAGCTCCTGCACAAGCGGCGCGACGGAGAAAGGCGAGAGCTTGAGCGCGGGCGACGCGAGCACCAGGACCACGTCTGCGATGCCGGGGTCGCAGAGGGAGATGTCCAGGTCGAAGGCGCGCACCACAACGCGCGTCTGCATCTGGACCTCCACGTGGAGGTCCTCCGCGCCACGCAGAAGGCCGTCCAGGTCCTCGTCCTGCGCCTCGAGCCGCCGCTGCTCCTCGGCTAGAGCCTCGTGCCGCAGGACAGCCGCGTCCGTCATGGCCGAAAGCACGCTCTGCTCGTCCTCGGGCGTCGTCGGCGGCGGTGCCTGGCCTCGGCGCGAAGCGGCGCGCACATCCTCTCCTGCGTGCAGCAGACGGCACCAAACATCCGCGCGCAGGCGCGCCGGCACGCGGCCCGCGCGCTTGCACAACGAGAGCACCTCGCGTGCGCTGCTGGAGCTGTCCTCCTGGGCCAGCGCCGCCTGCAGCCGCGCCACCGCATCAGACTCGTCCTCAGGATCCACCTCGAAGCGCGCTTCCGCCTCACGCACCAGCGCCTTGGCTTGCACGTGGTGCTTGCCGGTCGGGCTACGGCCGTCCTCGTCCATGAGCCAGTCCAGGAAGTCGTCCGCCGTGCGTGACGCCTTGGCCGTCAGGACCGACGGCGACAACTGCGCCTGCTCCTGCTCCTGCTCCTGCTCCTGCTCCTGGGCCGCCGCCCCCGTCGAAGGCTTCTGCGCGGCCTTGCCGTGGTCCGCCTCGCCACCAGCGCTGGGCTGAGGGCTCAGCGTGAGTTGCTCGTCGTCCTCATCCTCGTCCTCGTCCGCATCCTCGTCGACCGCGGCAGTCGCGTCGCGCCCGGCTCGCGTGCCTTCGCCGCTGGTGCTGCCTGCAACGTCTTCGTCCTCGTCCTCGTGCAGAAAGGCCAGCACCGGGTCGTCGTCCGCAACGATGCCGGCCAGCGCGCCGGCCTCGAAGGCATCGCGCGGCAGGCCCACCTCCTCCAGCAGCTGCAAGAAGTCGTCGTCCTCCTCCTCCTGCGTGCCGCTCGCGCCCTCTGCGCGCCCGCCGGCCCCGGGCATTGGACGAAGCGCGGAGCGTGCGGAGCTTGGAGCGTGGACCAGGTTTGCGAGCGAGAAGGAGGTCAGCGAGGCGGCGGCCTCGTCACAGCCAGTGTCAGAGCCACTGCACCAAGCACAATGCAACCACGAAAAGAGAACGCGATGCGGCTTTGTAACGATTGCGGTGGGCGCCTTGGACGCAAGCGGAGGCTGCCTCGTGGACCAGAAAAGCCGGCTGCTGGTCCTCTCGATCATCTTGCACAGCTCGCTCGCGCACTTGTCAAACACAATACGCCAGCAAAATCGTGACCGTGCAAGACATCTGGCCGGCTCGTCGGCTTCTTCAAGAAACTGAACTCAAGTTGACAGTGAATTGATTGTGAGGGTCGTACCCTACCTTACTTACGGTTGGTAATAAGGCATTCGTGCTCTGATGATGGTGGTGATCGCGGTGGTCCTGGTCGTCGTTCTGGTCGATGCCGCGCCTAACGACTGCGGCCTGGCAAAGCCGCAAGGTCGGCGCGATGGCGGGCGGCGCGGAGGGCAAGCGCGCACGGGGCGCGGGGCGCGCGGGGCGGCCGTCGTCGCCGTCGTCGTTGTCTTCGTCGTCGTCGTCGTCGTCGCCGCCGCCGCGGGCGAGCGGGCATGGGCGCGCAAGCAAGAAGGCGCGGCAAGGCGGCGAGGAGGGCAGCAAGCTGGAGGAGCTGCGCACGGAGCTGCGGCACAAGGTGGACCGAGAAGCAGCGAGCCTGGACGACCTGGAGCTACCGGGCGAGGTCATGGAGGTGAAGGTGATGCAGGAGGAGGATGTGATGGTGCGCATCGAGCGCCTGGCCGTGGACCTGGTGCGCAGCGTGCTGCGCGGGCAGGGGTTCGTGTTCAAGATCCCAAGCCGCGCCGAGAGCAGCCAAATGTACGTGCCGGAGCTCGACCGTATCGTGCTCAAGGCGGACCGCATCGTGGAGCGCAAGTTCGCGAGCACGCAGTCGGTGTGGCGCACGACCATCATCACGCGCGTGATCCAGCTGGTGCACAACATTTTGCAGCGCGGCATTCACATCACGAAGCGCGATCTCTTCTACACAGACGTGAAGCTGTTCAAGGAGCAGACGCAGACCGACAAGGTGCTGGACGACATCTCGGTCATGCTCGGCTGCACGCGCACGAGCCTGAACGTGGTGGCGTCCGAAAAGGGCGTGGTGGTGGGCGACCTTCTTTTCAAGGAGCACGGCGACGAGATCGACTGTTCCAAGCTGGGCATCGGCGGCAAGGGCATTCCGCCCATGATCGACCGCGTCACGGACATTCGATCGTCGGCCAAGTTCATCCTGCTCGTGGAGAAGGACGCCGCCTTCATGCGGCTGTCCGAGGACCGCTTTTACAACCGCATGAAGTGTATCATCATCACTGCGCGTGGCCAGCCGGACGTGGCGAGCCGCATGTTCTTGCGGCGGCTACGCACGGAGCTGCAGATTCCAGTGCTTGCGCTCGTCGACAGCGACCCGTACGGGCTCAAGATCCTCTCTGTATACATGAGCGGGTCCAAGAACATGTCGTACGACTCCAACTCGCTGACCTGTCCGGACATTAAGTGGCTCGGCGTGCGGCCCTCGGACCTCGACACGTACAAGATCCCGCCCGAGTGCCGCCTCGATCTGTCCGATACCGATCGTAAGACGGGCGAGGCCCTGCTGCAGGAGGACTTCATCAAGAAGAATCCGGAGTGGGTCCGGGAGCTCAAGCTCATGCTCAAGACCAAGCAAAAGGCCGAGATCCAGGCACTCTCCACCTTTGGCTTTCAATTCCTCACCGAAAAGTACCTGCCGGAGAAGATCGCTCGCGGTGACTGGCTCTGACGGACAACTCAACTCAACTCAACTCATGTTTCACTTTTTCTTCTTCTTCTTCATTCACTCTTTTTGGGGGGGGTTGTCCTTTTATCCCTGGTCAGCAAAAGCATGCCAGTGCATGCAAAGATGCGACTCAGCAGGCGGCCGGCGAGGTGAAGCGGACGACGTAAGTGCAGGCGGAGGGCTCGGTGACGCTGAGAATGTCCTCTTGCGCGCCGCACGAGGTGTGCACGGTGAGCGAGCGCGCAGGGCCGTTCCAGCACTTTTGCCCGTTCGTGAAGGAAAAGGTGCGGTAGTCCGAGTCGGCCTGGAAACCGGCCCAGGAGCCCAGGCTGGTCTTGTCCTGTTTGGCGCTGCCGTACATGCAGAATTCGTACTTGTACTTGTCGGCTTTGGTGGAAAAGCACTTGTCGGCGAGCGCGTACCACTGGTTGTCCCGGCCGTAGTCACGAGGCGGCTCCTTCTCGCGATCGCGCAGCTGCTTCTCCTTGTCGCGCACGAGGCGCTCTGCGTCCTTGAGCGTGCTGCGGGCGTCCTTGAGATCCGCTGCGGCGCTCGAGTCCTCTGACGGATCGGCGTCCGCCCAGCGGGGCCGCGGCTCGGCGCCAGCGCTGGACCCGTCGAGGCCAACTTCGAGCTCCTGCGTGGCATCTTCGTCCGCGTCGCCGTCCTCCGCATCGAGAGGATCGAGGCCCAGCGCGGTCTCGACGAGGCCGACGAGCGCGGAGCCCGCGTCGACCTCCGCCGCGAGATCGATGAGCAGGCGCACAAGGTCCTCGCGCGAGAAGCGGTCGAGCTGGAGGCCGGCGGCACGGGTCGCGCGCAGCGAGTGCTGCACGAGCTTGCGGTGCTCCTTCTGCGCGGCCTCCATTTCGGAGACGATGCGACGCGCCTCGTCCTGAGCAGCGCGCAGCGACTCGAGCTCGTCTCGCAGCGGCTGAATTTCGTCTTGAGCGTTCGCGTCGGTGTTCGCGAGCTCCTTGGCGGCGGTGGCCACGTACTCGGCACGCTTGGCGAGGCCCACCTCGCGCAGACGCTTGATGCGGGCCATGTCGCTGCGGTAGGCCTCGCCGTCTTCGCGGCAGGTGTCCTTGCACGTTCCGGGCGCCTCGTCGGAGCCGTCGCAGCAGTCGCAAATGCCGTCGCCGACGCGCGCGGCAGGGATGAGCTCCCCGCGGTAGCCCTCGTTAGCGCAGTAGAAGCGCGGCTGCGGCGCCAGGCCGCTGCAGGCGCTCGTTCCGGGCTCATCCGCACCGTCGTCGCAGTCGCAGTAGTCGTCGTTGACCTTCTCCACGTCCAGGTCGCGCGCCCCGCCGTCGCACGTGAACCTGAGGCCGTCGTACCGCTCCGCGTCGACGCCGGCCACGCCGCGCACCTCGCTGCGGCGCAGGTCGTCGGCCCCATCCTGCGCGCCCTGCTGCCCCATCTGCTGCTGCTGCTGCTGCTGCCGCCGCTGCTGCTGCCGCTCGGCCGCCATGAGCTCGTCCAGGCGCAGGGCGTCGGCCTCGGTCATGGCCAGGTCGGCCTGGCTGTCGCCGCCGCCGAAGAGCCACCCGCCGCGCGCCGCGGGCGCGCTCAGCAGCGCGACCGCGGCCGCCCAGGCCAGGGCCCGCGCCCGCGCCCGCGCCCGCGCCATGCTCGCCGCCCGCGCAGCAGAGCCCCGACGCGGCGCCGTTGCCCGTCTGTTCATTCATGAGCAGGTCGGGGTGACTCGACGACGCCTCGGAACCCGAACACGAAGAGCGGCCTCGCCGTGCTCATGGCCACGCCGCCGCCGCCGACGCCGCTGCTGGCGCCGGTGCAGGTGCAGGTGCAGGTGCTGCTGCTGCTGCTGCTGCTACTGCTGCCGGACGGCGTCCACGGTGCCTGCCCGTGCTCGGACCCGGGCCTGTGCGCGCCGGTGGGCGGCGGGGCGCCGCTGCGCGAGCAGGAGGTGATGGGCTTCGTGCTGGGCCACGCGCCGCCCCGCTGGGACCGCGTCACCACGGTGGCCTGGGCCGAGACGGCGCCGCGCGAGGCGCTCTGCGAGGCGCACCGCCGCGGCGTCAAGTTCATCGCGGACCCGGGCCGTATCTTCGCCGCGCCCATCGACACGGCCAACTCGACGGCACACTACGCCTGGGCGCAAGGGCTGCTGCGAGCCGTGCAGGAACGCTTCCTGGACGGCGTCGTCTTCGATGAGGAGCGGCCCGTGCCCGTTGGCGGCGCAGAGGCCGCCAACTACGCTGCGCTCGTGGCCGCCACGCGCGACGTTCTGCACGAGGCCAATCCGGGCTACCAGGTGGTCGTGGCCGTGGCCTGGTCGCCTGACGCCATCGACCTGCGCGGCTACGACTACGCGGCGCTGGCGCGCGCCAGCGACGCGCTCTACGTCATGGACTACGACACGCAGTCTTGGATCTTTGGACCGTGCATTGCCGCCGCGAACGCGCCCTACTTTGGCGCTCTCCACGGCATCCGGCGGTACCTGGACCTTGGCATCCGCCCCGACCAGCTCGTGCTCGGCGTGCCATGGTATGGCTACCGCTACCCGTGCCTGCCAGGCACGCTGCCCGACGCGCGCTTCTGCCCCATCAAGTCGGTGCCCTTTCGTGGCATCAACTGTAGTGACGCGGCCGGACGCGAGCTCGACTATGACTTGGTGCTGGACCGCTTTCGCCGGTTTGCCACCACGCCCGTCCACGTCGACGATAATCAGCTTGCGCCCTACTTCAACACGCTTGAGGACGGCGTTGTCGTCCAGTATCATTACGACGACCCCCCCAGCTTACGCCTCAAGTTCCAGCTCGCGCGTGACCACCGTCTTCGTGGCGTCGGCCCGTACCGCTTCGACATGACCTCGGACGCGGACGTGTGGGCCTCCTTTGATGCCTTTCTCGAACCCACCACCGTCCCTGTCGACGTCACGTTAGTCTCATGACAAACGAGCGAGAGCTTTCCTTTGCAAGTCTGCCTGTGAGCCCTCAGCTGCCTCGTCCCGAGCCCGTACGCAAACGCAAACGCCTTTCCGCCCTCAACCCGTACGCAGACGCGGACGCAAGCGAAGAAACTCTGCATTGCCAGCGAGCGTCGTGGTCAGTCATGGCGACATCCATCAAGCCTCACGCTCCAGAGCACGTCGCCTCGCCGCATAGATCGCCGCGACGCCACCCGGAGTGTGCATCGTCCTCTCTCAAACCCCAGCTTGATCCCCTTGTCCTTGTCCACGTCGGAGCCCTGCAGGTGCCACTCGCCCCGCAGGTCCCTGGCGATGATGCGATGCGCCTTCTGCAGAGCAGAACCAGGCGCTCACTGACGGCGCTCACGGTCCCGCGACCCGCGCGGAGGAGGACTCGGACAGACCTGCGTCGCGGCGCGGCGACGTCAGTCAGACATCGCCGGGCCGCCGAAAAAGAGCGCCCCGCCGTCGGCGCGCGGCTCGTCCCGGGCCTCGGGGTCGGGCCCCGCGCCCTGGACCTCGAGCCCGAGCGCGAGCGCGCCCGGGTCCGAGTCCGCAGCGGCCTGCACGACGGCAGAGCCGCTCGAGCAGGCCGCCGCGCTCGGCGCGGGCCGCGGCGCAGGCCGAGCGCGCGCGCGGCGGGCCGGCGGGCGGGCGGGGCGGCGCGCGGCAGGCGAGCGCCGGCGCCGGCGCGGGCGCGGGCGCGGGCGCGGGCGCGGGCGCGGGCACGGGCGCGGGCGCGGCGGGCTCCGGCGGCGCCATGGAGGCGCTGGAGCTGGAGCCCGCGGCGGCGCGCGAGGGCGACGCGGAGCAGGCGCGGAGACGCGAGGAGGACGCACGCGAGGCGCGCGAGGCGCTGGAGAACCGCGTCCGCGCGAGGCGGCGCAGCTGCAGCAGCGGGGCGGCGAGCGGGGGGGGCACGCGCGCCGGCGCCGGGGGCGGAGCCGGCCGCGGCCTGGGCGACGACCTGCGAGCGCTGTGCTGGGGCGAGGGCGAGGCCAGCCTGCGTGCACTGCGGCTTGCCTTCGTGGTCACCTCGGGCTTCGCGGTGGCGCAGCTCGTCGGGTCCTACCTCGCCAACAGCCTGGCCATGTACGGGGACACGGTCACCATGGCGCTGGACGCGGCCACCTACGCGCTCAACATCTATGCGGAGAAGAAGAAGATCAAGACGCGCAATGGCGGCGCCCTAGACCCGATCAAGGTAGAGGCCGACCTTGAGCGCCTCGACGCGCGTGTCGCCGTGGTCAGTGTCACCGCGCTCGTCGCTGTCACCGTGTACATTATCGTGGACGCCGCGGCGCGTCTGCGCAGCGAGCTCAATGTGGCCCCCGTCAGCGCCCCAATCATGCTTGTATTCACCTCCGCCAACCTTCTCATGAACTTTGTCACCTGCGCGGCCTTCCTCGTACCCGCGGTATGCGCTGACGCCCCGCGCCGGACCACCAACGCGCACCGCAACGTCGATGACGCTGACATTCACTTCGCCGGTGCCTTTCTCGACGCAGAGCACGGGGGCGAAAGTCCCGCCGACAGCGAGTCCGGCGCAGGCCTCCTGCACGACGCCACGGCCGCTCTGGGGGGGCGCGCTCGGGCCGACACGGACTGCTCCTCAGCGTCAGCCATGGCGGCGAGAGCTGGCGCGGCTGCCGCTTCGGCCCGCGCCCGCGTCGACGATGAGTTCGCGCCTGCACTGCACACGGACAATCTCAATGTCATGTCTGCGTTTGTCCACCTTTTGGCCGACACCTGTCGATCCATCACTGTCTTCGTCACTTCTCTCTTCGTGCAGCTCTCTCACGCGGACGCTGTGCGCGCAGACGCCATCAGCTCCTTGGTTGTCTGCGGCCTCATCCTACTCGCCGCGGCCGTGCTCCTCTTCGAGACTGTCAAGCGCTTCCAGCACATTGGCCGTCCCGCGCACGAAGACCACTTCACGCCCATCGCGCCCTCTTAGAACCTAGCTAGCTTGGCACTGGTAGCCCCTATTTGATCGAACAGTAAGTTATGACTCGATGAGATGCCACACCACCACCCCGGTGAGAGTGTGCGAAGCGATAGAGAACTGAGGCCATGAAGCTGCCAGTCTCCGCGAGAAGCGGCGAAGCGTGTTCTTCTCTCTGAGCGTGCCAACCTTTCTATGTGCTCTCCTCGCGCGAAGCAGCTCATGCCAGGGTTCCGCGTCCCATCCACACTCGTGCTTGTCTCCCCATCCACCTGTCCCATATAAGCTTTCCTTTGCATTGCCCTTCAACAGCGCAGGAAATGAGCCTAATCCGTTCATTCATGCGACTAAGCAGGGGTTAACATCCCGCGGTAATACCGCCTAGTGCACGGGCGACCAGTGGTCCAAGGTCTCCCATGGTGTAATGGTAGCACACCACGCTCTGAAAGTCGACTGGCATCTGCCTTCGCAGGATTGACGTGGAAACGGCGGTTCGATTCCGCCTGGGAGAATTTTTTTTTCCTTTTGCAAATGGCGCTTCGGCGGCACGACGTCGGCGGCGCTTTCTATTTTTGGGCGGCTGTGGTACGTGGCTTTGTTTTTTTGCAGTCAGTTGTCGCTCCGATGCGTTGCGTTGCGTTGCGTTGCGTTGCACGTAGCCGTCGTCAGGCGGCAAATTTTGTGGTTTGGCGGGGATGCACTGGCTAAGAAGGTCTACAGTCCCTGGGACAGACATCCAGCGTCTCCCATGGTGTAATGGCAGCACACCACGCTCTGAAGTCATCATCGGCTTCTACGGGGGTTGAACTGATGCAGCGTGTACGTGGAAACGGCGGTTCGATTCCGCCTGGGAGAATTTTTTTTATTCTTTTTTGGGGGGGGGGGGGGGGGGGGGAGAGCGGTGCGGAGTCTAGCTCCCTGTACTTTACTTTTGCTTCTGCGGCCGACCTTCTGCCCTTGATCAGAGTCAGGCTTGTGTCTCTCTCTGTGCAGCTTATTACTGATTCTGCTCCAGACCACTCCTTCTGTCATCACTATTCTACCGCACACAGATATATAGAACCACTGCCCATGGGACATACAACCAGCGTCTCCCATGGTGTAATGGCAGCACACCACGCTCTGAAGTCATCGTCGGCTTCTCAGGAAGTTGTTCAGATGCAGTGCGTACGTGGAAACGGCGGTTCGATTCCGCCTGGGAGAATTTTTTTTTTGCTTTCGAGAAAGGGGGCTATTCGCCTTAGGCCGCGGCTCGTGGGACGCCGCGGCTCGTGGGACGCCTGTCCCAGTTCGGGGCGCATCGCGATACGCGGCCACCGCCCGCGCATGGGCTGGTGGCACTGGTGCAGCAGCGGCAGCTTGAGAGTGACACGGTGATCAGCCGACGACGACCTCTGTGCAGCGCAGGGACGCTCCAGCGGCACCCAGCTTGCTCGAACCGCCCTCCGTGAGCGCCGTCCGGGCCGCGCTCAGGGACGGCGAATTGGCGGAAGAAGGGCGCTCCGCATCCACCACCGCCGGTGCCGCGCAGGAACCGGTGCCGCGCAGGAACCGCGATCAACACCAGTGCCGCGCAGGAACGGCTTGCGGAGGTTGCAATACGGTTCCAGCGGGTACGACGAGGGGCGTGGTGAAGCGCGAGCCGGGCTGCGCGTACGAGGAGGAGGGGGATTCCTTCCTCAAGGGTGCGCGAGAGCACTGTGCGCCGCGCGTGCAAACATCTTGCGGCCAGGCGCCAGCGCATGCAAGCAGAAACTCGCGGCCAGACGGAAGGCATACAATGTACAAAAGCAAGCGATCATTCTTAGCGTCTGCCGCGTGCACGCGGAGGCGGCACCTCCCTCTCGTCACAGAAGCAGCAAAAGGCGATTTGACATGGCCACAGGCAGCACCAAATGGCGAGGAGCATGGACACCGGGCCGCAATAGCGCTCGTGCTGGACGTCTTCTAGGCTTCGCTCTGCGCGATCATGCACATGGTGTGGCTCGATCGGGCTAGGCGTGTCAGCCGGCTGGGCAGAGCGCCGCTTGCTGTTGCGCGTAGGGCCGGGCGGTGGCGGCGGCAAGCTGCACTGCACCGAGTTGTTACGCAAAGCGCGGTGTTGGTGTCGCACGGGCGTCGCAACGGGGAGCGGTGACAGCTCGCCCTGTGCCACGGGCACTGCGACGACGGTGAGCATCTCGCCTGGGCTCGCGTTACGCTGCGCTGCTCCACGCAGCGCCGCGTCGCGGCCGGAACGAGTTCTGATTATGCTTCACCGGCCCTCACCTGCGCTCTCTCTCTCTCTCTCTCTCTCTCTCTCTCTTTCTCGCTAAATCGTTCTCACGCTCGCTCGCCCTCGCTCTCTGGCCGCCTGCCAGTCTACGAAAGTCTGCGGGCCGCGTTTGTCTCGGACCGAGGCTCGCTTTCCCGAGCGGCCGGCTAGCTAGCTAGCTAGCTAGCTAGCCAGCGTGGGAGCGAGCGTGCCTGAGCGACCAGAAGCGAGCGGGTAACTCTCCCGAGCGCGTACGTCTCACTCTATCCGCTCAGTTGCGATGTGCTTCCCCAGTCGGCACACGCGGCCATCGACTGCCAAAAACCGTGCGCGGAGAGGCGCGCCGCTTCGTACTTGTAAGGTTGCCACATACTCGAAATCTGGCCAGGAGGCGCATAAAGGTCCCGCGCCGCGAGAATCGGCTGCCAGCCTGCTTGCTGTGACGGCCTCGCACTCGCCCACCTGCCGCGGCCTGCTCCGCTCGCGTTCCTGGACGCTGCCCGTCCCTGTCTGCGCCACCGGCCAGGCACCAACACATCCCGGCCGGCCTCGCGGAGGCCGGCGACCGACGCAGGGCGCGCGACGAGCGAGAGCACCGCCGGCGGTAGCTGCGGCCCGCCGCTATGCATGCCTGTTGACCGGCTCGTGCCGTCTCCGCGTGCGAGAGATCCGATGTTCTCTACCTTACCCACGACAAAAGTGCAAGTACGCCCAACATGGCAGGCGAGCGCTCAGCCAGCTCCCACGGCGGCGGCGCGCCTAGGAGCGAGCCTCCGGCCGCCACCGTGCGCGTCTCTCTGACAATCTGGCAAGAACTGACCGACCAGCCGAAGGTCTTCAAGTCGCGACCAGCCAGCAAGAGGTGGTACAGCCCCCAATGGCCGCCCTTTTCCTGTTGCCAACGAAGATCGCTCGCTCGCTCGCCCGCCCGCCCGCGTGCTCTCGCTGGCCGCCCGGTGACGCCTAGAGGCCCTGGCCTCTCGACCTGCGATGGTAGCCGCGGCGCAGCATGCCTGCGATCTGCAACGAGCTTCTCCGAGGCTAATCTTGTCTTACTTACAACAAGCAAGTTTCTTGACCGCGCCGCCGCGTCGTCAAGAGCCGTTTCGCTGGGTGGCCCCAGGGCTGGTTCGCTTTTTTCGAGTGCGGGGCGCTCCCGGTTCACCGGGAGGCTGCGTGCTGCTCGAGATCTCTGGCGGAGCCAATCCGAGCGCGCTGGCGCGGCTCGTGGCGCTGGTTGGCGGCGCTGGTTGGCGGCGCTGGCTGTTGGCAGCGCCGCGTTGCGCTGCGCTGCGCTGCGCTGCGCTGCGCACTTTCGGGCGAGACAGGCGGCCGCTCGCTTGCATGCTTGCTTGACGGCGCGCTTGCTCACGACACTCCTGTAGGAGGTCCGCGAGCATGGCAGGCCATGGCGCGCAGGGCGCCGCCGGTGGCAGCTACGTGCTGCAGGGCATGAGCGAGGAGGCACGCTCGGCTGCGGCGAGGCTCGCACTGGAGCGCAAGCGGGACAAGGTCATGCGCGGCCTAGATAGGGTGAATGCGCGTCTCGAGGACGCAACCGAGCGCCGCCGCGTCAAGCTCGCGCACCGCATGCACTATGCGCGCTCGGACCTGCAGCGGGTACAGCTGCGCCTCTCCGGTGATCCGTACGGTAACAATAAGCGCGTACCGCGCGCCACCGCCGACAAGAACAAAAGCTCATTGCGCGAGCTCGCCTTTCACCACCCCGACGACCCAGACCCGGCATGCTCCTCCACCAAGCGCGCCTTTCCACCTCGCCATGACTCGCTGCAGCAGGATGCCGCATTGAATGCGCCTCTAGGTTTCCAGCGTCGCCCGGGTGGCTTCACGGCCTATCTCGAGGCGCAGATTCGCCAAGGAAAGACCTGACCCCAGGCCGTGTAGAGAGCAGCATTTATTTTCATGTAATATTATCCAACATGTGACAATGCAGGCTGCAGGACGACGACCGACGTTCTCTGGCGGCGCGACGGAGTCCACGTCATTTTAAACACACAGTGGTTCGCGCGACGGATTCGTAAACACCTGGCAGGTGTATGCCAGCTTGTTCATCTCCGGGCGAACGCCAGCCTCTCGGCTGTCGAGCCCAGAAAAGGGCAGCACGCTCTCTGTGTGCGCGGGGCGACCGGGTCGCCTTTTCGAGGAGATCCTCGGGCTGACAGCTGGCTGCAGCAAGTTAATTTTGAAACACATAGCAGCTGTCGGCGGCGTGTCACGAGTCCGGCGCCCAGCATCGGTCGCACGGGCCGGCACCGGTGCCGGCAACTGGCCACTTTGCACAGCGCTTTGACAATTTCCAAAGCAGGATCCACACGGCCTGCGCGGCGCTGGCCTACGCAGTGCCACATTGCAACATTTGGAGAAACAATTAATGGGCTACCTGCAGCTCAGAAAGTAGTAGCTGTGAGTTACTGTGACACATGAAGGCGTGGACGGAGGCTTGCTTCGTTTTACCAAGCTCGCGCTACAGTGCGCCCTGGCTGACTCATTGAGCTCCGTAGCTGCGGTTGCTTCTCTCTCGATTATGCTCTCCTTTTTACCGGTACCGAAGTACTCCCTGCAGTGCTTTTGCTCTTTGTATTGGCACAAGGTCGTCCCTCACGGCAGGACGCCTCGCTTTGTGGAACCGTGCTCGCCCTATACCGTGTCTGGCGAGAGCATACTTGCTGGGCTCAGCTTGTGTTTCTACGCCCTTCGCGTGCCCCGCGCTGCGCTTGGCGGTTCTCCGCTGCTGTTTTTGTCGCTCAGTGGCCAATTTGGAGGCTGACCCCGACGAAGATGCCCGCTTTCTAGAGCCGTGCTCGCGCTGGACCGCGTCTGGAACACGCTCGCTCGGCTTCGCGGGTGTGCCTACTCCTTGCGCGTGCGTCTACACCTTGCGCATGCTCCGCACTGTGCTTGGTCGCTCTCCGTGGCTTTGTTGCTTTTTGGCCAGCCTCGAGGCCGTCCCGTGCTCGCGCTGTATCACGCGTAACGCATGCTCACAGGGCGTCACGGGTGTGCCTACTCCTTGCCCACGCTCCACGCTGCGCTTGGCGGTTCTTCGCTGCTGTTTTTGTCGCTCAGTGGCCAATTTGGAGGCTGACCCCGACGAAGATGCCCGCTCTCTAGAGCCGTGCTCGCGCTGGACCGCGTCTGGAACACGCTCGCTCGGCTTCGCGGGTGTGCCTACTCCTTGCGCGTGCGTCTACACCTTGCGCATGCTCCGCACTGCGCTTGGTCGCTCTCCGTGGCTTTGTTGCTTTTTGGCCAGCCTCGAGGCCGTCCCGTGCTCGCGCTGTATCACGCGTAACGCATGCTCACAGGGCGTCACGGGTGTGCCTACTCCTTGCCCACGCTCCGCGCTGCGCTTGGCGGTTCTTCGCTGCTGTTTTTGTCGCTCAGTGGCCAATTTGGAGGCTGACCCCGACGAAGATGCCCGCTCTCTAGAGCCGTGCTCGCGCTGGACCGCGTCTAGAATAAGCTCGCTCGGCTCCGCGGGTGCGACTACTCTTGCGCATGCTTCGCGAGGTGCTTGGTAGCTCCCCGTGGCCATCTTTGTTGCTTTTTGGCCAACCACGAGGCCGTCCCTGATGAAGAGGTTCGCTTTGGAGAACCGTGCTCGCGCTGTATCGCACCTAACGCACGCTCGCAGGACTCGGTGGGTGCGCACACTTCTTGCACATGCTTCGCGATGCGCTTGGCCGCTCTCTGTGTCTATTTTTACTGCTCAATGGCCAACCTCGACGCCATCCCTGACGACAATGCTGCCTTCTGGAGCCGTGCTCGCGCTGGACTGCGCCAAAAGACGCTTGCTAGACTTCGCGGCTGCGTCTATACCTTGTGCATGCTCTGCGCTGCAATTGGCTGCTCTCTGTGGCCATTTATACTGCCCAATGGCCAACTTCGACGCCACCATTGACGATGATGCCCGCTTTATTGAGCCGTGCTCGCGTTGTGTTGTACCTAGCGCACGCTCGCTGGGATCCGCGGGTACTTGTACTCCTTTCGCACGCTCTGCGCGGCGCTTGGCAGCTCTCTGTGGCAATCTTTACTGCTCCATGGCCAACCTCGACCCCATCCCCGATGGCGATACCGCCTTCTAGAGCCGTGCTCGCACGTTAGCGCGCCTAGAGCCCGCTCGCTGGTCTTCACGGATGCGAATACTCCTTGCACATGCTCCGCGCTGTGCTTGGTAGCTCTCGGTGGCCATCTTTGTTGCTTATTGGCCAATCACGAGGCCGTCCCTAATGAAGATGCTCGCTTTGGAGAACCGTGCTCGCGCTGGACTGCGCCAAGAGCACGCTTGCTGGACTTCGCGGCTGCGTCTATACCTTTTGCATGCTCTGCGCTGCAATTGGCTGCTCTCTGTGGCCATTTATACTGCCCAATGGCCAACTTCGACGCCACCATTGACGATGATGCCCGCTTTATTGAGCCGTGCTCGCGTTGTGTTGTACCTAGCGCACGCTCGCTGGGATCCGCGGGTACTTGTACTCCTTTCGCACACTCTGCGCGGCGCTTGGCAGCTCTCTGTGGCAATCTTTACTGCTCCATGGCCAACCTCGACCCCATCCTCGATGGCGATGCCGCCTTCTAGAGCCGTACTCGCACGTTAGCGCGCCTAGAGCCCGCTCGCTGGTCTTCACGGATGCGCATACTCCTTGCACATGCTCCGCGCTGTGCTTGGTAACTCTCTGGGGCCATCTCTGTTGCTTATTGGCCAACCACGAGGCCGTCCCTAATAAAGATGCTCGCTTTGGAGAGCCGTGCTCGCGCTGGACTGCGCCAAGAGCACGCTTGCTGGACTTCGCGGCTGCGTCTATACTTGTACTCCTTTCGCACGCTCTGCGCGGCGCTTGGCAGCTCTCTGTGGCAATCTTTACTGCTCCATGGCCAACCTCGACCCCATTCCCGATGGCGATGCCGCCTTCTAGAGCCGTGCTCGCACGCTAGCGCGCCTAGAGCCCGCTCGCTGGTCTTCACGGATGCGCATACTCCTTGCACATGCTCCGCGCTGTGCTTCGTAGCTCTCCGTGGCCATCTCTGTTGCTTATTGGCCAACCACGAGGCCCTCCCTAATGAAGATGCTCGCTCTGGAGAACCGTGTTCGCGCTGTACTGCGGCAAGAGTACGCTCGCGGATCCCCACGGGTGCGTCTACACCTTGCACATGCTCTGCGCTGCAATTGGCTGCTCTCCGTGGCCATTTCCACAGCTCAATGGCCTACTTCGACGCCACCAATGACGATGATGCCCGCTTTCAAGAGCCGTGCTCGCGCTGTGCCGTACCTAGAGCACGCTCGCTGGGCTCCGCAGGTACCTCTGCTTCTTGCACACGCTCCACGCTCCGCTCGGTTGCTCTCCTTGGGCATCTTTGTTGCTTATTGGCCAAGCTTGACACCATCCTTGATGGAGATGCTCGCTTTCTGAAGCCGTGCTCGCGCTGTACCGCGCCTAGAGCACGCTCGCTGGGTTTTGCGGATGCGCCTACTCCTTGCACACCGCTCTGGGGTGCGCTTGGTTCCTCTCCACGGCCTCAGGCTTTTCGCTGCTCAATGGTCAACCTATTACGAGTTTGTCCGACAGTGTCTCGCCAGCTGGCAAGCGCCGTCCCAGCTGTAGGAAGTAGTTCTTAGTTAGTAATGGGGCTGGCAGCACTGGCTGCGGGCAGGTGGGGGGCACGCGAAGGCGGCCGCGAAGCTCGGCCAAGCTTGCTTCGCGCAGCAGCCAGCAAATGACGCACGCGAGGGAGGAAGAGAGCCAGCAGGAGGCTTTCAATAGCAAGTGTTTCATCTTCGAAGTCCGCACGCAGCGCTGCGCTTCAGCGCAGGCTGCGAACAAGGTGTGGGCCGGGACGCTGTACATTTTTTGTTAGTTACTGTCAACGTCAATGCCTGCGCAGTGTGCCAATGCCAGGCCGCCAATGGGCCGTGGCATGCGCATTTAAAAATTTTCAAGAGGACACCAGCACTCGAAAGCAGCGAGAGCTTGGGACTGACGGACGACTCGCTCACTCACTTTCAGTGGGTCAGGCTGGGGACGTTTGCTGCAAGCAGGACTGCAGGACGTCGGGCGACTGCAAACTCCCAACGTGGCATCAACACAAGGCTAGCTAGCTAGCTAGCTAGACTGCAGCAAGGAGCAGGCAAAATGAAGGTGCTCGCCTCGGCAGCGGTGGCGGGCTGCTTGGCACTGGCGACGGAGGCCCGCGGCGAGGCGCTGCGAGGGCAGACCGAGGAGCGGAAGCTACTGTCCACGCACGAGAACACGCTGGCCACGGAGGCGTGGGCCTTCATCGAAAAGGCATGGCCGTGGGATGCCATCATTGACAATGGCGGCAACGACCGCGCGGCGGTGGAGCGCGTCGACGACACCATCTACGGCACGGGCGGGAAGCTGTGCTTCGTCAAATTTGAGGAGACGAGCGGCGACGCGGAAGACTGGGTGGACAACCTGGCCTTCGGCACGGACGCCGACGGCTACGAGATCCTCGCCATTAGGGAGAAGATGTGGGTGCAGGACTCGGACCGTTGCGGATGCGCCGAGTGGAGGTGGTGGTACCCGTGGTGCTGGAGCGCCCACTGGTGCCAGGTCGCCATGGAGTACAACTACGGCTATCGTGGTTTCGCGCTGTCCTTTAACAACATGCGCAACAGCGTGTGGAGTCAGGTGGAGTCCAAGTGCGACGTCAACAGCGACCGCCTCGTCTTGACGGGCTACTCGCGCGGCGGTGGTCTCGTCCAGAATCTCATGTACCTGGTCTACAAGGAGAACCTGTGGCCGCTCAGCCGGACCACTTCGGTCACCTTTGGCAGTCCGCGCTCGCTCTCGGACGGGCTCGCCGATGAGGTGCACGGCAAGTTCGAGCAGCTCCGCCTCGTCTACCGTGAGGATCCGGTCTGCACCATCCCGTTTGCCTGGATGGGTTATCGGCACATTGGCGAGTTGCGTTGCAACGAGTGCGGCTACGAGGGTGCCTCTGACGCGCGCGACCGCCCGTGGTACTTTAATCCTAGCCGCTTGGGCGACCACACGGGCTACGGCGACTGGTTCTGAGCTTCTTTACAAAAGATACTCTTACGAATTTTTTGTGATGTCTCTGTGTGTACTGGTACCTCCTGGTACCCACATGTTTACAGCATCGCATCATCATAGTCCTGTGAGCGTATGAAATGAGGCCGCCCACGTCGCCTCCGCGCGCTGCGGCGGAGGCGCGGCGCCCTCGGCGCGCGGTCGAGGTTCCAAGAAGCTGGGAATGCGTGTGCGCAGCTGCGGCGCCGCAGGAAGGAGCTTGATGCGCTCGCAAGTGCGCTCGTACTCCTTGGCGAGGCGCGAGACCTCCTCGGTGTGAGCGTCGAGCTGGTCGAGCACGGCCTCAATCTTGTCGTCCTTGGCGATGGTGTCCCGCTTGAGCACCTGGATGCGGCGACTCAAGTCCGGAAAGTCATTGGCGCCCACCGCAATGGCCGGCGGCACTGTCAGCTGCGGCACCTCGTCCATGATTCGGTTGCAACACTCGTTCAAGTATCGCAGCAACCGCTCGCTCTCCTTGGGCTGCAGCCGCTCAACACGGGGCATGCTCAAGAGCAGCGGGCAGACGCCACGTAGCGTAGACTCCACAAAGTCCTCCACAAGAGGTGGAATGGGTTTCCATCCGGACTTGGGCACGATCAGCTGCGCTTGTGTGGCACGCTTGCGCTTGCCGCCGAGCCCTCCCGCACCGCCGCTCTCAGCCTTACTGCTCTTGGCCTTTTTGCTCGTGCGCAGACTGCGCTGCACCGTGTTCAGAGTGGCCGACCCTGCCGCCGCCAGCCGCGGCCGTTTCTTGGACCGCGCGGCCTGCATTGCCGCACCACCCTCGTCCATGCCGTCGTCCAGGTCGTCGCCATCGTCGTCGCCGTCGCCGTCCGCGCCGCCGCCTGCCTTGAGCTTGTTCATCTCCTCGCGCAGTCGCTTGAGCTTGCGCAGCTTCGCTTGCTTCCTGCGCTTGGTCTTGCGCCGCTCCGCCCTGCGCTGCATCTTGGCGCGCTCCTTCTCTGCGAGCAGCCGTTCGCGCGCAGCCAGCAAGCCTTCCTCCGCGTCCTCGCCGTCTGCGCCGCCCTCGCCTTCCTCCTCGTCCTCGCTTTCGCCACCGCTTGAGCTCGACGACTCGTCGCTGCTGCCGCTGCCGCCGCCCTCCTCTGCCACGTAGCTCTCCAGGTCGCTCGAGTGCGCGGACGACGCGCCGCTCTCGGCCTCCTCCTCCTCCTCCTCCTCCTCCTCCTCCTCCTCATCATCATCATCATCCTTGGCATCCTCTTGCTCCTGATCCTCCTCCTCCTCCTCGTCCTCACCATCCTCACCGTCGCTATCCTCCTCCTCCTCCTCCTCCTCCTCCTCCACGAGCTCGTCGCCTTGCGCGGCCATACGGCGGCGGCCGCCCCGCTCCCGCTCCTCCTCGTCCAGCAGCGAGGGCGACGACGCCGCGGACTCCGACGCGCCGGACTCCGCCATCCTGCCGCGCGCCCGCGCGCCCGCCCGCCGCGCGCCGCCGCCGCGGAGGCGCGCTGGGGCGCTTGATCGAGGTCTCCAACTTGGGCTCTGCTCTGCTCTTCCGCCGCGCTCGCCTCGCCTAACCACCGCCCGCCGCGGCGAGGGCGCGGGCGCGCCGCCGCGGGCTGCGCAACCCTGCGGGCCGTTACAAGCGACGCGGGCACTGGCAGCTCGCGACGCTAACTGTGCGTTCACTGGTCAAGGCAACTTGAAGGCCCGGGCAGAGAACTCGGAGCCACGCTGGCCTCCGGCACGACGACGACACCGCCACGGCCGCAGCAGCGCTTTGAGACGCCCCCGCCTGTGGCAAGAGCCGACATCGCGCGCTTGTGTGGCGTCGAGGGCGAAAGCGCTGCCAGTGGCGAGGAGGCGGCAGCCTTTGCATGACCCTGAGTCGGCATTGCGCTTGCTTGCTGCGTGACTCAACCCGTCTTGTCGCTCGCTCACATGTCAAGACAGTTATCGATGCGGAATGTCGCACGAGCACGGGAAGTTTCACCGCCTCCGAGGTTGACTTGAGTCGAGGAACGGAGCGCCCACCAGCCCTGGGGCCGGAGCTGCGAGCCTGCAGTTAGACTGCCTGCCTGAGCACCGTTGAGGCAACGAATACTGCGACGCTTGAAGGAGAAGCAGGGTGTGCGCCAGCCTTTGCGCCGCCACCCAGGCTCCCGAGCAAGGCAAATGCACGGGGTCGTCACGCTCGCTGCGCTCGCTACCTTCGCTGCGCTCGCTGCGCTTGTCGTGCAGCGAGCGCCGCCGCAAGGCGTCTTGAAAGCTCGTGCGGGCGCAGCAGGAGCAGCGGCGCGGAAGGCGCGCCACTGACCGCTGCGCTCCATGCGCGCGAGCTGCAAGCGACTCTAGCACGCGTCAGCGAGCACGAGACGCGGCATGAACGCAGAGCAATGTCTGGAGGAGGCACTCGTGCGCGCCGAGGGCAGCGATGAGGTTCTTAGTGGGCTGTGGTACGTGGGCGTCATTATGAGCATCCTGAGCTCGGTAGCGAGCAACCTGGGTGTGAACATCCAAAAGTACAGCATGCTCAAGGAGTTTAAGAAGATGGAGGAGGACACCACCTACCGGGAAAAACCCTACATATTGCAACGTGTGTGGCTGGCAGGCCTGCTCATGGTTATTCTGGGCTCAATTGGCGACTTCGCCGCCCTCGGTTTCGCTGCGCAGACCTTGGCGACGCCCGTGGGTGGCTTCACCATGGTGGCCAACGTATTCTTCGCGCACTTTTTCCTGCACGAGCGCCTCTGCAAGCGCGACCTCGTGGCGACAATGCTGGTGCTCGTGGGCGTGGTGGCCGTGGCGGCCAGCGCCGACAAACGCGAGAAGACATACACGCTCGAGTGCCTGCTCACTCTGTACGGGCGGACCATCTTCATCGTATATGTGGTCTGCATGGTGCTTTGTGTGGGCGGGCTCTTTGTCGCGACGCGAGCGCTGGGCCGCATGCGCCGCAACGAACCCAACGGCCCCACCTACCGCCGCTGGCGCAAGTGGCACCCGATCTGTCCATCAGCGCTGTCCGGACTCATCGGTGCACAGTCCGTGCTCTTCGCCAAGTGCTCCGCAGAGCTCATCAAGAAGACCATCGCGGGGGAAAATCAGTTTGGGAACTGGCAGACCTACGTCATCATCCTGTGCATGTTCTTCACCATCTTCAACCAGCTGCACTGGCTCGCGCACGGACTGCGCCTCTTCGATGCCGTTCTCATCATCCCAGTCTTCCAGTGCTTCTTCATCACCGGCGGCGTCATTGGGGGCGGCGTCTTCTTCGATGAGTTTCACGGGCTCCCAGGTGGCCTCAAGATCCTTTTCACGCTGGGCGTTGGAATTACCGTCTTTGGTGTCTTTTTGCTCTCGCAGCGCGACCAAATCGGCGCGGCCGAGGCGAAGGTAGCGCCTGAGCTCCCTTCCTCGGACGCGGCGCTTCCCAAGGTCGCCCCGGCCATGGAGAACCCTACGCGCCAGGCGAGCGCGCCATCCTCGGACGGGAGCAGCGGCAACAACGCCACTGCAGTCAGCTCACCACGGCCAGATTCCGCCGACCCTATCACTGCTGCATACGTACACGCACATGCGGTCAACCACGCCAACGACGATCGATGCATGACCCCTCTACCCATGTCTTTGCAGCATCATGCGCTGGCCGTCTCCGATGTGTACTCGGCGCTCCGCGCGTCCATCGGAACTCCGGAACGCATCCTGGTGCGCCGCGTTACAGACCCTGGCGATCCACTCGCGCAGTCGGATCCGCTCTCGACCCGTCGTGTTCGCCAAGATCGCATGAACTCCTTTCCCTCGGGAGGCAAGTGAGTACAAGAGCCGAGGTCGGGTCAGGTCGACCTGGTTGACGCCTTGGCTCTGGCTCTAGAGGTAGCTAGCTAGTAGCTACTACCTAGAGCTAGAGCTAGTCACCATGCCTGGCTGTCTGCGTGCCTGGTCTACCTGCATGCTTTCAACCCTTCCCGCCTGAACGACGTTCTCCTCCTCCTCCCTCCTCTCCCTCCCTCTCTCTCTGTTTCTCTCTGTTTCTCTCTCTCTCTCTCTCTCTCTCTAAAATGTGTGCCTGATCAACGCACGCCAAACGCTATTTTGACCTCCTTACTTTTTGTTACTCGTGGTTATGGTATACATGATGATCGCAGCATTGGCATTCGCACCGGCATGGGCACCATCGTGGCGTCAAAACAAGCCGAACCACCCCGCATTCTTCTCCTCGCGCTCGCGCAACCGCCGTGCCATGGCAGAGAAGTCTCCTGCGTTGTTGGAGAGCGCCGCCGAGGCCTCGCCCAGCCGGCCAAGGCGCTCGCCGCGTTGCAGCAGCGCCTCGCGCGCCTGCTCAAGCGAGTTCTGCACGGCGCTCGTGCGCTCCTTGTGCTGCGCCTGCTCGCTCGCGGTTTTCGGGTCCGCCTTGGCACGAGCCGCGGCGCCGCCCAGGAGCTCGCCGCGTTCGCCGCGCTCTGCGGCGGCTGCAGCAGCCGTGGCACGGTCCACGCGCTCCGCAGCGGCTGCACGCACGTCGTGGACGAGCACGGCGTAAGACTTGCACAGCGCATTGAAGCACGCGATGCACACACGTGCGGCGTGCACCTTTTGGTCGTCCGCGGACCGCATGCTCGCGCTCTTCGTCGTACACTTGACACAGAAGGTCTGCGCGCAGCGCCGGCAGTGCTGCCGCTTGTCCATCATGCTGAACTTCGTTGCACAAGAGACACAGGCGGATGCGTCGCGAAAGTCGCTGTGCTTCGCGGCGAACGGGATGCGGTACGCTTGGTCCGCCGCGACCAGCTGCATGTCAACAGGCTCGGCGCGCGAATGCCAATGGCTCAGCGCGTCCGCCACGTCCACGCCGGCGGCCTCCAGCGCCGGGCCCGCACCGCCCAAATCCACGCGCGCGCCGTACGAGACCAGAAGCTGAATGCAGTCCCGTAGGTCCTCGCCCGCGTCCTCCGCCTCGTGCTGGACCGACTTGGACGCAAGCTCCCCGTCGCCTTCGCCGCCCTTGCCGCCGCCTTCACCGTCGCTCGTGAGGTCGTCCTCGCGTGCAACCGGAGCAGGGGGAGTGGAGGCGTGCTCGGCGCGGAAGGCCGCGAGGGAGCTCGCGAGCAGCTCCACGCCGACGCGGTGTGAGCCGGCCGCCTCGCGAGCGTTGGGGTTGGCGCCGCCCAGAAGGAGTTTGCTGAGGATGCCCATGTTGGGTGCTGCGCTCGCGCACAGGTCCAGCAGCGGTGTGCGGCCGTGGTCGCCCGAGGTAGCCTCGGTGCGGGCGCCAATCTTGAGCAGCGAGGAGACGAGGCCGCCCTGGGCGCGCGCCACAGCCACGGCCAGCGCCGATCGCCCGCTCACGTCTTGCACCTCCGTGTCTGGCCCGAAGCCGCCCAGAGCCTCCACGAAGGCCGCGGCGCGGGCTGGGTTCTCCGTGGCGGCGGAGCAGGCCAGCAGCAGCGGCGTGCGCGACTCGAGGTCTTGTGCGTCGATGTCCGCGCCAATGTCCGTGTCCTGGGCGGCGCCGTCGTCGCCCAGCAGCAGCACCACAACACCCGCGCGGTGCTTGGCTGCCGCGTAGTGCAGCGGCGTGCGCAGGTCGTTGTCGACGTCGCTGGGCGAGGCGCCGGCGCGCAACAGCTGCGAGGCAGCGACCACCTGGCCAGCGCCACAGGCCAGGTGAAGCGGCGTGACGCCGTTGTCGTCCGCCTGCATCGCACGCTCGGGCCAGCGCGCCAGGATGATGGCCATCTCGCGCGTCGCGCCCTCCATGGCCGCAGACCACAGCGTGCCGCGGCGCACGGTGTGCTCCCAGCCGCGCTCCGCGGCGCGCGCCGGACGCTCGCGCTGCATGGCCTCCTTGACGGACGTCATAATCTGCGCCATCCACAGCTCCTTGTGCGCCTCGCCGCCCGCATCCAGCACAATGCGCGCGCGCGTGGAGGCGCAGCGGATCTCCAGCATAGAGGCCATGGCGCGGCCCGCCGCGGAGTCTGGGTCCACCGACTCTGCCCCCTCGACGCCGGACCCGCTGCCAGCGCGGCCAGCATGTCTCTCGTCCTCGTCCTCGCTGCTGACGTCCCCGTCCTCGTCGTCCTCGTCGTCCTCATCTTCGAAGATAAAGTGGCCCGAGCCCATGTCTCGCACCGACACGTCGAGTAGCTCAAGGCAGGCCACCGCGGCGAAGCGGCCCGTGCTGCTGCGCATCCGGGCAAGCACTAGGTAGTCGTCGAAGACGTAGGCCTGCACCATGTGCGCGGAGGGGTCGCTCTTGGCAGAGGCCTGTGCGGCGCCGCTGGCCGAGGCCTCCACGAAAGCGCGCACGCTCCGGGCGTGGTCCATGTCATCCGCCTCCTCGCCCGACCCCGTCAGCGCCTTGCTCTTGCGCCGGAAATAGTCGCGCGCCGAGGTCACGAGGCTGCGTCGCTTCGGCGACGGGCCGCCCTCCCCTTCTAGGTGCTGCAGCTGCGCCGCCGACGAAGACGACACCAGAGAGGCGGACGACTGCGCGCGACCGCTGCTCGTGCGCGACGCCGGCGCGTAGCCGTGCCCGCGCACCACGGCGCCGCGCACGAAGCCGCCCTGGAAGCGCAGCCTGCGCTCCGGGTTGTCCGGCAGCCTGGCGGCCTCTGTCTCCAGGTCCACCATATCTAGGACCGCCTGCGCCATCTCGCGCTGCTGCTCGCGTTCCTGCGCCTCTTCACGCAGCTCCGAGTCCGCCGCCGCGCCCTCCTCCTCCAGGAACTTGGCAAAATCGGGCACGCCGCCGTCCATCTCCTCGTCGTCCTCGCGCTCGTCGACCTCGAGCTGCTTGCCGAGCTCCTGCTGCTCGCCGTGCTCGCCGTGCTCGCTCGCCATGGCGCTGCGCCGCCGCACCTGCGCTGGGCCGCCGCACCCGCGAGGCCGGGGCCTCGGCCGCCGCCGCCGCCGCCGCCGCCGCGCCTGCTGCCGCCCGCGCGCCGCCGCTGCCGCCGCCGCCGCCGTTGCAGTGGCCGCGGCGCGAGCTTCGTTGCGGTCTGCGGCGACCTCCACCTCCAGGTCGGCGACCAGCCTGAGCCAGCTCGAGTCCGAGTCCGCGATCAAAGGCTCGAGCTGGGCCCTGCCGTGGGCACTGCCAAGGGCTGGGCCAGCGTCGGGTCGTCGACGCAGATACTCAGCTTGAGCGGTGGCCGGCGAGGTCGAAGTTACTTCTTCTGCGCCCAGCGATCGATCCAGGCTTGCACATGAGGGAGCGACAGCCCAGAGCTCGTCGAGAAGCGGATGCTCAAGATGAGCACCACGTGGCTGCTGGAGCACTAGCTGACCAGCATCCTCTTGGTCAACTTGTCGCTCTCGATGGAGGCCGTCAGCATGAGAGCAGGTTGAACCACGCAAGGGCGACTGTTCGTGCATGTTCATCTACAGAGGCGAGGCACGCACGCACGCATCGGGATCAAAGTGCAGCAGCTGCCTTCACTCCAGCTCCTGTTCCAACCTAGGGGCTACCCTACCAGGCCGTCGATGGTCGCTCGCTGCGTCCGGGTCGAAGGCCTACTGGTTTTAGAAGTGCCTGCGCGCGACGTGCGGGTCGACGTCGCCGCCTGGCCGGTCTGCAGGCAGACAGACCTCACTATCCGCTTGTGCCAGCGGGCGGCGCTGCTAGGCGCGCGGCCTGGGGCGGCGGCGGCGACCACGGCGCACGCGGTGCCGGCGTCGGGCTAGACCGCGCGGCGGCAGCGGCGGCGGCGGCCGCCATGGACTACGGCGCCGATGACGACGCCTTCATGCTCTCCGGCGTGGACGGCGACGACGAGGGCGGCCTGCTGCCCATGGAGGACGACGGCTTTCAGGGCGACTTCGCGGGCGACGGCGATGACCAGGGCCCGGACGAGTTTGCCTCCGCGCAGCAGATGCAGATGATGCAGCAGCAACAGCAGGACCCAACGATGGAGGACGACCAACAACAGCAGCAAGAACAACAGATGGACCAGGATCAGCAGGACCAGCAACTGCAGCAGCAAGGGAACCAGCAGGGGCAGGATGGCCAGCAGCAACAGCAGCAACAACAACAACAAGAACAAGGGCAGGAGGGGGACGGGCAGGAGGACGTGATCGACGTGACTGGCGCGAACGAGACCGACCAGCAGCAAAAGTACCAGGAGCAGCAGCAGCAGGCCGCACGCGAGGCGGCGGAGCAGCGCATCCAGCGCATCCAGCGCTACACAGTCAAGGCTGCGCCCGCTGCTGCGCCTGGGCAGAATGACCCGCACGAACAGAGTCTCAAGGACAAGGTGGACGAGGCCATCAAGCTCTACGTGGAGCTAGAGCGCGGCGTGGGCGCCCTGCTGGCGCGCTCGCTTCAGCCGAAGACTGAAGATAGTGTTCTTGAGGGCGCCGAGGGTGCCTGCTTCACGAAGCTCGAAAGTCTTAACGCCACCTGCGACCAGATCCGCCGCGTCGCGCAGCGCCGTCTCGACGTTTTGGCTGTGGAGAAGGTGCTCGCTCGCCGTAACGAAGAGGAGCACCAGGAGAACCCGCAGGACGTGGTGAAGACCAAGGCAGAGTCGCTCTGCGTGTCTCGAAGCGGCTTCCAAAAGGTGGTCTTCCCCCCGAGGTAGCATCTCTCGATCGCGAGAAAGGGAGAGTCGACTCGAAGACTTGAAATAGGAAACTAACCAAGACACCATGTGCGATGCAAAAAGCTGCTTGGTCCTCGACTTGAATCTGTCTGCTGAGCGCACGCCATTTGTCGCTGCTCGTCGCAAGTCTGTGCTTCTAACTCGCATCATCACCGTCGTCGGCTAAAGTCAGATCGAGCCGGCCGAGTCGCTCCGCCGCCTCGTCGCGAATGTCAATCTCTGATCCAGAGCCGGACATGATGTGAAGGATCTGCTCAAACGACTGGCAGGAGAGCTTGCCAAAGGCCTCAAAGATGAGATGGAATACGCGCACGGGCTCCTCCGGCCCCGAGCGGCCGCGTACCTCATAGGCGATCTGGTAACGCTCCAACTCGCGGTCCACAAGCAGGCTACCAAGCAGCGCGCCGCCGTCGATCTCGCCCTTGCGCTCCCTGCGAATCGAGAAGCCCGCGTCCGCGGACACGTGGATGCTGACCCTGGTGGTCTCGGCCTCGTCGTCCGAGCCTGCGGCAGCGGCAATGGTGTCCTGGATACAAAACTGCAGATCGACGCCGTCGCCGGCCTTGCGGCGCTGCAGCCAGACGGAGCCGAGCCCAAGGCAGACGAGGTCGTGCTGGCGGCGAGACTTGCGCAAGACGGACGCGAGACGCCACTCAAAGACCTCGCCCGAGGCGATGCGAGCGCTGGCCGTGGCCTCGGTCTCGAAGCGACGGCAAAAGTCGCGCGCGATGTCCCTGGCCTCGGGCGAATCCTGCAGCTCCTGCGCCGGCCGCCAGGTCCCGTGCACGAGCGTAACGCTGGTGAGGGCCAGGTTGAGCAGATTGACGCAGGTGCGCAGGTCCTCCGCGATCTCCGCGAGCTCGGCCTCAAAGAGCTCGTCCGCGTTAGTGCCCTCCTCGCCGAGCGAGCGCCGGCCCACGGGCGGGTCGGCCTCGGCCTCCTCGTCGTCTCCCTCGTTCCCGTCCTCGGCCGCCTCCAGGTTTGCCTCGAGCCGGCCCGCGAGCGCGTCGAACCTCTGCAGCACGCGGCGCGCGAACCACACGGGCGAGCTCACGTACCCGCTGGTCTCCTGCCTGTTCTGCAGCTCCATGCAGAGGAAGAGGGGTCGCTGGAGCCCGGTTGCCAGCGCCACGGCCTGCGCCATGCTGCTCGACGTGCCGCCGCGCGCGCCCTCGGCGCCATCCTCCGACCGCCGCAGCTGCTCCTGCACCAGCTCGTACGTCTTCTTCACGTTGTGCAGCAGCCCCAGCACCGTGCTCGCCGCCTCCAGCCGCTGCATCCTCCCTCCCTCCCTCCCTCCCTCCCTCCCTCCCTGCCTCCCTCCCTCTGCGCAGCGCAGCGCCGCGGCGCGCAGAGCGCCCCGCGCGGGATCTCCTGCCTCAGCCAGCTTGCGCTCTCTGTCTTGTCGGTATCATCATTCGGCATCATCAAGCCAACCAAGGCCGCCGCGCTCGCGTTCGGCGGCGCGCCATCGGCGGAGAGCACCCGGCAAAGCCAGCTCAAAACAACCGAGCAAGGGCCATCAACAGGTTAGACGTGGTACAATTACACTGCACAGCGAGCATCTCCAAGGCCCCGGCCCGCCCTCAGAGCCCTGCGAAGGGGTCGTCCTCGTCCGGCGCCACGTCCTGCACGCCGCTGCCGGGCACGAGCGCGTCGCTGGTCTGGGACTGACGCCGACGCGAGGCGATGAGCGTGTCCTGGCCGCCGAACGGCATCGCTAGGCCGCTGCTACGCATGAAGGAGAGGTCTGGCAGGCCCTCGTCCCCTCGATCGGGGTTCTGCTCGCGCCAGAGCCGCTGCAGCAGCGCCTCGGCCTCGGCTTGCTGGGCAGCGGCATCCGCCGGCGTCGGCGCGGCGTTCTCTTGCTGTGTGTCGAAGGGGCCCGGCTCGGGCGCGGTCGTCTCGAAGGCTGCCAAGAGATCATCCGTCGCGGCCGGAACAGGCGCCGCGGCCTCCTGAAAACCGAAAACGTCCAGGTCGACCGCGGCGGGCGCCGGGCGGGGCGCCGCCTTGAAGCTGCCAAAGGCATCTTCCGCGTCATGGGCATCAGGCACGCCATCGCCTGCGGAAAAGGGCTGCAGGCTAGCCGAAGGCGCCGCCGCTTTGAAACTGCCAAAGGCCTCGTCCTCGTCGTCCTCGTCCCGCTGGCCCGGCTGCGAGCGCGTCATCTCGCTCGCGCCGTCCCCCTCCTCCTCCTCCTCCTCCTGCGTCTGCTCAGCGTCCTCCTCTTCCTCCTCCTCCTCCTCCTCGGTTTGCTCCAGCTCTTGGGCTTCTTCCTCAAGAGAGTCATACCCTGGCGCCGGCGAGGTGGGCGGCGCTGCGCCGCCGTCCGGCCGCGCAGGGTCCTCACGTAGCTGAATGCTGTCGTCGCCAAAGTTGAGCGAGTCGGCGCGGTCCACGGCGCGCTCCAGGTCGGGCGACGGCGTCTCCTCCGCCACGTCGCGCAGAGCCGCGGCGCTGTCCACCGAGGCGCGCGGGCTGCGTGCCTCCTGCAGGTGCGTGAACGAGCGGCCCAGCAGGATGGATGCGCCCTCGTCGTCACTCGTCCGCAGCGTCTTCCACAGCTGGTTGCTGTGGACGACCTCGCTCTCAATCTCGATGTACGCCGCAAGGCACTCGATCGCCTTGCTCACACAATCCTCCGGCGTCGCGATCGCCGCCGCCGCCTCGCGCCCGCAACAAAGGCATGCCTTACCACCCTTGACCAAGAGCGCCCCGCATGTCTCGCACGCAACCGGGCCGAAGGACTCATCCGCTTCGGGTGCATGCGCGATGCCCTGAAGCAAACCGCCCTCGGGCCACGGCATGGCCGCCGCTGGCTCCGTGCAAAGCGCGGAAAATACTCGCTCCACCATCTCGTTGTACGCCTCCTCGGGCTGCGAGAGGAACTCGAGCGCTCGATCCGTCTTGGGCGGAGGTGGCGCAGGTGGCGCAGGTGGCGCAGCCGCGAACTCCGCACTCTCGAATTCGGCATCCTCGAAGTCGCCAAAGTCCCCAAACTCGCCATCGTCGCCGAAGTCGGCCTCGAACTGCCCGCCGCCGCTGTCAGCTGTCACTTGCACACCTGCAGGTGCTACTGCGGGGACCGCGGCTGGCGCTGCTCCTGGAGGCGCCGCATCGAAGTCCGCGTCGAAGTCCGCGTCGAAGTCGGCGCATCCAAAGTCACCAAAGTCGCCAAAGTCGTCGTCGTCCTTGTTCTTGTTGTTTGCGGCATCAGGTACAGCCGAGGCGTCTATGCTAGTGCTGCTCTCTGCGGCATCGAAGCCGTCCGCGACGCCTTCGGAAGCGTTTGAGGCGTCGCCAGGCGACGCGTCCGACGCGCGAGCTACGGTGTTGGGATCATTGTCAGCCTGGGACACACTCGCGGCAGGAGCGGCGACAGCGTCCGTAGCCGAGCTTGCAAAGGCGTCGAACTCGTCCGAAGGGTCGTCTTCGAGCCCAAAATGATCTACAGAGTCGGGTACCGCAGAGGAGTGGGACGCGTCGGAACTGTGCGCCTCGAACCCAGCATTTGCACCCACTTTAGATGAGTCGAGCGTAGCCGAGGAAGCGTCTTGGGTACGTAGCACGTCCTTGGTGGCAGGCGTCTCGGCTCCCAGCTCGGCGAACTCAGCATCTGCCTCGTCTTTGACAACAGCCGCCTCAGAGCCATCCTCCGTAGCACCAGTAAGAGCGTTCAAGTCTTGGTCTCCTGCGTCCGCGGACGCTGGGCTTTCAGTAGCCTTTGCAGCCTGCCGAGCCGGCTCGACTGAGATGTCCATGGTGGCAAAATCAGAAGCAGCACCCGCTTCGTGCGTATCGTCAGGAGCGCCCGTCGCTGCAGAGACATCTTTTGCAACACCAGCAACGGCGTCGAACTCGTCCACGTCTTGAGCTGCTGCGACCACGGGCTCGGGGCTGTCAGCGTCCTCTACAGCCTGTGGTCCCGGCTCATCTGAGACGTCCATGGCGGCGAAATCATCGGCAGCCATGGTGGAAGTGGTGCTTGCCCTGTTTGTAGCGCCATGCGCACCCGCCGCTTCGGAGTCTTCGTTCGCAACTGTGCCCAAGGCGTCAAACTCGTCAACGTCTTGAGCTGCTTCGACCACAGGCTCCAGGCTGTCAGCGTCCTTGACAGCCTGTGAATCCGATTCGGTGGAGACGTCCAAGGCAGCCACGGCGGAAGCAGCGCTGACCTCGCCTGTCGTGCCAGGTGCACCCGCTTCTTCAGACGCTTCCGGCGCGACATCGACAGAGGCGTCGACGTCTTGCGCTGCTGCTGCCTCAACGAGGTCAGGACTGTCCGTGAACTCGACAGCCTGCTGATCCGGCTTGGCTGCGATGTCCAAAACATCGAGATCATCGGCAGCTGCGGCGGAAGCAGCGCTCGCCTCGCCTGCAGCGCCAGACGCACCCAACGCTTGGGAGTCTTCTTCTTCTGTGACACCGGCCAAGGCGTCAACGTCTTGCGCTGCTGCCTCAACGAGGTCAGGGCTGTCCGTGAAGTCGACAGCCTGCTGATCCGATTCCGACTCATCTGAGATCGCCGTGGCGTTGACCTCCTTCTTCTGGAACATACTGTCCTCATCGTCCTTGAATGGCTCGGCCTCATCATTTTTGCAAGGAGGAATGGCCTCATCCTTTCTGGACGGCTCGACCTCGTTGTCCATGGACAGCTCTGCCGCGCCATGCTCGGTCTCGGTCAGCATCAAATCAGCCTTCGCCGCGCTGCTCTCCTCCTCGTCGAGCCCGGCCTCCACGGTGCTCTGCTCCTCATCCACGCCGGCCGTGCCGCTGTTGCCGCGCTCGCGCATGTCAATATCTACCGCAGCGCGCTCCTGGTCGTCGCCCGTGCGTTGATCCGCGTCGCCCTTGGCCTGGTCCGCGTCAAGGCCAACGTGCTGCGAGCCGTGCGCGTCTTGGGGGCCGTCGTCCTTTGCGTCCGGTCCGCCGCGGTCAGACTCAGCCTCATGATCAGGCCGGGCCGGCGCTCCGTCCACGGCGAAACCCTCCGCGGCGGCAACGAGCTCCTGCGCGAGCAGCTCCTGGCCCTTGAGCTCGAGCTCGTGCTTGGTCTCGTCCTCGTCGTCGCTCATGTTGTCGCTCCACAACGGTTCCTGGGGGAGCGGCGAAGGTCCCGCGGGACGAACCGCTGCGTGCGCGGCGTGCGGCGCAGCCGGCGCGCGCGCGGTGGCCGGCGGCGGCGGCGGCGGCCGGCGGCGGTCTCGACTGTGCGGCGAGGCGGCAGCGGCGGCAATTCCGGACACGGCGAGGCGTTTAGGACGATTCGGACGGTGCCATACGGGTTTGGGACGTGCGCGTGGCGGCCGCAAAAAGCTGGACTCGGCGGCCAAGTTGGCGCAGCAGCACGGGCAGTCCGAGATCGTTGGCGCTGGCGTGGGCGGCGAGCAGCAGCGGCAGCGGCAGCGGCAGCAGGAGGAGACGCAGGAGGGAGAAGGATGGCTCCGCGCGTGGGCGGCATGCCGCAGCTGCGGCTGGGCGGGCTGTGGAAGAACTTCGCGATGATGGGCGTGCTGTGGGTGGTGCGGTCCGTCTTCGACTTCGAAGACCCGGTCCAGCTGGCGGTGCTGCGGCTGGCGTCGCTGGTGGCGCACTTGGCGTTCGCCGGCATGATGGGGTACTTTTACTGGCGGTCGAAGAGGGACCCGGCGAGCGACAAGGTGATTTACGTCAGGAGCTCGCAGCTCGAGTCGCCGCAGATGGCGGCGCTGCGCGACCCGGCGCAGTCGGACGAGAAGAAGCCCATGACGCAGCACGAGTACGACATGGAGAAGCTGCGCGAGGTGTTCTTTCAGACGACGATGACGTCGAGCATCGCGGTGGGCTTGCACCTGTACGCTGGTTACGCGATCCCGATCTTTGTGACGATGATCTCGCTGGGGCGCACCGTGTACAACACGCAGTTTTTCCAGCTGTACGTGCGCGGCAAGGACGAGAAGATCTACCGCGAGCTGCGCCGCCCGTGGCCGGTGGTCAAGGTTGCCGGCATGCAGAAGATGATGCAGGACAGCCTGCAGCGGCGCTATGCGGACCTGCAGCGTGAGCTGGAGACGGATGGCCAGGACTCTGCGGCTGCTCCAGCTGGTGGCAAGGCGCCAGCCGTGCGCGCGGGCGGCAAGAAGGCCAAGCGCCGGGTCAAGTAGGCCTTTTTTCTTGATTGTTGAAACGCTGTTGAAACAAACGAGGAGATCAATCAAAGATGGTGCTAAGAAGATGATGGAGAGCAAGCAAGCCTTTTATTAACTTACTGTTTGTTGAGGTAGAGATAGATGATGAAAAGAGACAAGAGCATCCTCTGCGTGTTGTTTTTTATGCATGGGCGCCTGGCTTTGTCTCTGAGAAAACGGCTGCAGGCTTGTTCGCTTTGTCTCTGAGAAAACGGCTGCAGGCTCGTTCGCATGGCCATGGGATGCCAGTTGCACATTGCTTCTTCTCCTCACTCGCGTAGCCATGGAAAGTCGTACATTGCTTCTCTTTCTCCTCACTCGCGTAGCCATGGAAAGTCGTACATTGCTTCTCTTTCTCCTCACTCGCGTAGCCATGGAAAGTCGTACATTGCTTCTCTTATTTGGTATGCCTGCGTCAATCAGCCAGCCTGCCTCGTCAATTTTTAAAAAGGCTGCGCGCTCATTCAAAGGGGGTTGCCGCGTTTAATGGATCGTGAAAGCAAAGCCAGGGAGTCCAGCCAGGCCCGTCCTGGCTGCGCTCAGTTCTGCTGCTGCTGCTGCTGCTGCATGTTATGGAAGCCAGCGGGCGCAGTCCGAAAGGAGGCGCCGGAGGCGTCGGAATTGAGGGAGAAGTTGGAGGTAATGGAGTTGACGGAGCTGCGACGGGCAGCGTCACGAGCGCCGGCCGGGGTCCGGGGGTCGCCGGCGACCAGGATCTCGTTGACATCGGGCACGATCACCGGCTTGACCTCGGAGGGCGGGAGGTGCGCCTTGCAAAAGTCGGAGCTGTCGATTGCGCTCTTGTAGCAGTAGTACATGGAGCAGCGCTTGCCGCCGCCGTGGGCCTTGCAGTAGCCCGTGGGGCCGCGCGCGGACTTGTCGCAGTTGTCATGCTTGCAGCGGCGGCCGCCGCCGTGGGCAATGCAAAAGTCGGTGGAGCCCTGGGCAGACTTGCGGCAGCCCTGGTGCTGGCAGCGGCGGCCACCACCGTGGGCGATGCAGTGGCTGGTGGAGCCGCGCGCGGACTTGCTGCAGCCTTCGGCCTGGCAGCGGCGGCCGCCGCCGTGCGAGGCGCAGTAGAGCGTGGTGCTGCGCGCGAGCTTGTCGCAGCCAGCAAAGTGGCAGGTCTTGCCGGCCTGGCGCACGCTGTTGCGGCGCGCCTTGCTGCTCTTGCTGGCGGTCGAGGCCCGGCGCGAGGTGGCGGGCGAGACGGCTCCGGCGCCCAGGAGAGGCGGCATGTTGTGCAGACCGCCGAGCGCGCTGTTGTCCTCCTCCTCCTGCTTCTGCTGTTGCTGCTGAGGTGCAGGCTGCCGAAGCTGCTGCTGCTGCTGCTGCTGCTGCTGGAGTGAGGCGGGCTGAGCAGGGTCGCTCTTGCGACGTGCGCGTGCGTCGAGGGGATCCTGGCGCGGGCCGGCGGCGGCAGCGTCCGAAGAGGAGGCGGCCGAAGCGGCGGCCGCGGCATCGGCGAGAGTCTGCATGTGGATGAGCGGCGGCGCGTTGGCCTTGAACGAGGGCGGCAGGCTGGGCCTGCGGCCGTAGGACAGCGGCGAAGTCTTCTGCTGGCCCTTGTTGCCGTTGTTGGTCTGCGGGGAGGAGGAGAAGAAGCCGGAGCCGCGGAGGTTGGCGAAGAGGCTGTTCGCGTAGGAGGACAGCGGCGGGGCCTCGAGCCCGAGGCTGCCGGCAGTTTGCGCAGCGTGGTCTTGGGCCTGGTGCGCCTGCGCGGCGGCCAACGACATGGCGTGCAGGCCGCTGCCGTGGTGCGGCGTCTCGGCGCCGGCCGAGGGCGGCGAGAGCGGCGAGGAGCCGGGCGAGGCGAGCGCCGCGAAGAGGCTGTTGGCGGCGCTGCCGTGCGGCTGATGTTGCATGAGCCGCGAGTAGGCGGCGAGGAAGGCGTTGGGGTCCGAGACCGAGGCGAGCGAGGACGCGAGCGCGTTGGCGTCGGCCGCGGGCGGCGCCGACACGGTCGCGGCGCCCTTCTCCTTGCTGGCGGCCGCCAGCGTGGGCGACGGCGTGCGCGGGCGCTTCGAGGGCCGCGCGTCGTCCTTGCTGCTGGCAGCGGCGCCGGCGGCCTTGGTCTTCTTGTTCTTGTCTGTCGTGTCGGTCAAGGCGGTGGTTGGCATCTCCTGCGAGAGCAGCTGCGGCGGCATCTGCTGGAGCTGCTGGAGCTGCTGCGACTGCTGCTGCAGCAGTTGCAGCTGCTGCTGGTGCAGGTTGTTCTGGTGCTGCTGCAGCTGCTGCTGCAGCTGGGATTCCTGCGGCTGCTGGTGCTGGTGCTGGTGCTGCTGCGCGTTGCTGCTGCGGCCGGGGGCATTGTTGGCGTCAATCAGCTCCTGCAGCATGGCGATTTTGCGCATGGTCACGTCCTGCTGCTGCTGCAGCAGCATCTTCTGGTGCTGCCGCTGCAGCTCCTGCAGCTGGTCCTGCAGCGCCATGAGCTTGAGCCGGTCGGCCTCCAGCCCGTCGTTGCCGGCCGCCGCACGTGCCGCCGCCTCACTCGCGCCCTCTGGCGTCGCCACCGTCATGACGATCGCGCCACTCGCTCGTTCGCTCGCTCGCTCGCTCGCTCGCTCGCCGCGCCGCGCGCTCGCGCCGCTCGCGCCGCGCGCTCGCCGCCGCCGCGTGGGGAGGCGCCGCCGCCGCCGAGCCTCGCCTCGCCTCGCCTCGCCGCGCCGAGCCGCACGCGCGCGGTCGCGGGTCTGGCCGCGCCGACGAGGCACTCGACGGCCGTTCAGCCGCCGCGCCTTTTCACGCGCCGACCCACTCACGCGCCGCGCTTCCGCTGCGCCTCTAGCCCTCGCTGGTCAGCGCTGGTCAGCGCCTGTTGCTGTTTGCCGGCTTGCTGTTGCTTCTTTCCTTCTTTCTTTCTTTCTCTCCGCCCGCGCCGGCCCGCCTCCGGCTCGCCGCGGCCGCCGCTTGCCCGCCGCTTGCCCGCCGCGCCGCCGCCGCCGCTCGCGCGGCCGCCGCTGCCGGTCGGTCTGTCTGCGCGCCGCCGCGCGCCGCCGCCCGCCCGCTCGCTCGCCCGCGCGCCGGCCCGGGAGGGGGGGCTGGATGGCTGGCCGGATGGATGGAGCGAGGCGAGGAAGAGGCGGAGGGATTGGACGCGACTGCGACCCCCTCGCTAGCCTGGCCGGCCGCCGCGCGTGCCGCTCCCGCCTGCCGCGCCGGCTCCCGGCTCGCCGCCCGCCGCGCGCGCGCGCGCGCGCCGCCGGCGCCGCCGCTGCCGCTCGCTCGCTCGCTCGCCGCCGCGGGGCCGCGCCGCCTGCCGCGCCGCCGCTGCCGCGCCGGACCAGCCGGAGGGGAGGGGAGGCGGAGAGCGCGCCGCGGGCTCGAACCGACTTTGCCTGCCTCCTCGTCGCTCGCTGCCTGCCAGGCCGCCGCGCTGCGCCACGCTGCGCTGCGCTGCTGCCCGACTCGCCTCCTGCCGTGCCAGCGCCGGCGAACGAGACTCCGCTCTGCTTGCTTGCGCGCCTGCCTGCGAGCGCCGCGAGCCGGCTGGCGGCCAACTCTCCGCGCTCTCTCTCTCTCTCTCTCTCTTTCTCGCCGCCGCCGAGCGCGGCCGCGCGGCCGCCGAGCGCGCTGCTGCGTGCGAGCGTGGCGCGCGTGAGCGGGCTGGACGCGCGGCGGCGCTGCTGCTGCCAGCTGCCGCGTCAAGTGGCGGGCGGCGGGCGGGGCCTGGCAGGCAGGAGGCAGGCAGGCAGGCAGGAGGGCACGCCAGGCCTCTGCACGACGGTGATGGAGGATGGGGGAGTGGCGAACGAACGAATGGAGCGCAACCGCGCGCTTCCAGCGCTCCTGGACGCTGGTGCCTGCCTGCCTGCCAGGCCTGCCTGCGTCGCAGCCTCGCCTCGCAGGGGGACTCGGAGGCCAGTGCCGCAGTGCGCCGAGTGCGAGGCGAGACTGGGAGTCTTGCACGCAGGCTGGAGTCTGGACCTAGCTAGCTACTAGCCGGCCGGGCTAGCCGGAGCGAGCTAAGTTAGCTGCTGCTGCGCTCGCCTGCCAGCCTGGGTGGCGCGCCGAGTTCTCCGCCACGCGGCTGTGTTTCGCGCCCCGACCCGCCTCGCTCGCTCCCTAGCTAGCGAGCTAGCGAAGAGGGACAAGCGGTGGGCCTGGCCGTCCGCCGCCGCCCGCCTCAGCTGCCCGCCGGCGCGGCGCGCTCGCACGCGCCTCACGCGCAACGGCGAGCCTGATCAGAGGCCGAGGCTCGGACGCGGGGCGCCGCGCGTCGGGTGGGTCGGGCCCGCGCGGCGGTCCCGTCGCGCCGCGCCTGGTCGGCGTGCGTGCCGCGCGGGCTCGGCTGAGTCAGCGCCCTGGCTGACTGTCTGCCTGGCACAGGCACAGGCGGCGAGCCTCAGGCGCTCTGCTCTGCCTTGCCCGTGGCCGCTGCGCTGGGCTGGCCTACGTGAGCCAGGGAGGCAGCGGCGCACGCGCTGCCACTGCCTGCCAGCGCCGCGGTGACGACGGGCAGGCTGGGGCAGCCGGTCGGCGGGCGGCCGGCGCGCAGCCTCGCAGGCAGGCAGGCAGGCAGGCCAAGCCGCTGGCTGGGCTCCGTTGCGTTTCCGAAAAACAGAAAGGACGAATCGAATTCGAAAGCGCGGCCAGCGAGGCGAGCAGCCCAGCGACCAACTAACCAAGCTGCTCGGCGCCGCCGCCGAGCCGCGCCGCCGCGCCGCGCCGACCCAGGCCGAGCCGAGCCGAGCCGCGCCCGAGAGCCCGAGCCCGAGCCCGAGCGCGACCGTGCCCCTGGCCGCGCGCTCTTCTCCCAGCGCTGTGCCTGTCGCGGCAGGAGCAGCAGGCGCCTGCCAGGCGCGGCACGCGTCGCGGCCCGTGCCGCCACCGCGCGGAGCGTGCCGCCTGCCGCCTCAGCTCAGTCAGCTGGCCGCCCGGCGTGCCGGCGTGCCGCCGCCGCCGCCCTGCGCGCGAGGAACGCGCGCGCCGCCGGCCAGCCAGCTCCGAGCCTCGCGGCGCGCGGCCGCGGCGGCTCCGGCGGCCAGCCAGGCAGGCCGCTCACTGAGCGCGCGGCTGCGCGACGCCGCGGCCGCTCGGGCGCCGCGCGCTCTCCGCTCGGCCGCGCCTCGCCGAAAGCCCTCCGCGGCGCGGGCCGGGGGCCTGACGGCCTGCCAGGCCTGCAGCGGCCGCGCGGCGCAGACCGGGCCGCCACTGCTCAGCCGCCAGGCAGGCGAGTCTCGCGGGATCGTGGCGCACTGCCGGCAGCGGCTGGCCGCACTTGGTTGACTCGGAAAGTAGTAGGCTACGTAACGTGGGCCAGTCACGGTAGCCGGCCGGCCGGTGGCCGCGGATGAACTTGAAGCACGAGGACGCAACCGGCGGTCACCGCGAGGGCGCGGCGCCGCGGGGACGCGGGATCGCGAGCTGAGGCGAGCTCGACGCCGAGGCCGGGGCCGCCGGCGAGCCCGGGTGCGAGGCGGAGTCCGAGAGATCTAGCGAGGGTCCGAGTCGAGTCCGCTCGGCGGCGAGGCGGAGAGCGGGCGACTCGGAGAGCGGCCGTGGCCAGCCAGAGCGAGCTGCGGCAGGCACTCGGGCGAGGCTGGCGACCGGCGAGGCGGAGGCGGATCGGATCGTTCCGCACTGATGCACGGCCTGTCGCCAGCACGAGGAGGAGGAGGAGGAGTCCTGGAGCCGCCACTGTGCCTCTCATCATCACTGCGAGACTGAGACGAACCAGGAGAGGGGCCCGATCATGAGGATCGCGCGCTGGTGCTGGGTGTCAGAGCTGCGTTGCGATCATGAGCTGCGCGCTGCCGGGCCAGCGCCGCCGGCGGGATGCGATGCAACGGCGTGGCGCTGCCAGGCAGCTCCGCGTCGCGGCCGAGTCGCGTCCGAGGCCCGCGCAGCAGCGCAGCGGCAGCCGCGTTGCATGCATGGCACGGCGGCGCAGCGCTCGCGGCGCTGCGCCCGCATGCGCGTGGCGCGTGCGGCGCGCGGGTCGAGGAGGCCAGCCGGCGCGGCGCCGGCGGCACAGGCACGTGCAGCGCCGGGCGTGCAGCGCGCCAGACCGCAGTGTCGTGGTCGGCGCTGGCCACATGGCATGGAGACGGTGGCGGACGCAGGCCGGTGCGACGTGTCCCTTCTAGTTGTCACTGGCACTGTCAGTCATGATCACGCGTCACTGGCACTTGGAGGCTTCGTATTCGTCAACAGTGCCACTGCACTGCAGTGGGCCGCGGCGGCCCGGGCGTCGCGAACGCGAGGCTGGCAGACTCTCGCGCTGAGCGGCGGCCGCCGAGTCCGAGCGCCGAGCGGCGGCGCTCTCAGCCAGCCTGAGGCCGTCTTGTAGCCGGCGAGCGGGCGGATTGATGATGACTGATTGTGACCTTGTCTCCCTCACGGCCGAGAGCCTCGCGTCGTCGCGTGACGTTCGTTGACATGATGAGTCGGATCGGCGAGCACGATGATCGGCGCCGCGCATGAGCACAGCCAAGCGCAACCACAAGTGGCGCGCGGGGACCCGGTGCGCAGGGCACACCGCAACCATGGTCGTGCAGTGGCACACTGGCACGCCGTGGCAGCGCCGCCAAGGCCAAGTCGCGCCGCGCCGCGGGCCGGGGCTTGAATGAAGACTCGGACCACCGCATGATCTTGCTCAAGGCTGCTTGGCGCAGAGCTTGCCTGTGCTTTCTTTTGCCCCTACGCGTCTGCAGTGCCCTCTCTCACCATCATAATGACTGACTCGGACAGTGAGTCAGAAGAAGCAAAGCATGAACCTAACTGCCGGCCCGGGCAGCATGGACGCGGGCGCGCGCGCGGCGGCGGAGGCGCTGGCGCGCGGGGAGGGCTCGCGGCGCAGGTGGAGCCTGTTCCTGGAGACGCGCGCGCTGCTGGAGCGGTGCGCCAAGCTGGGGCTGGACACGGGCGGCAGCGCGCGGCGCGATGCGGCGGAGGCGGCCTTGGAGGCGCACGCGGCCGAGGTGGCGCGCAAGCTGGCGGCACGCGAGGTCTGGGAGCTGCGCGACGAGTGCCTGCGGCGCAAGCTGGACGTGCTGGGCAAGCGCAAGGAGCTCGAGGAGCGCCTCATGCTGTCCAAGGTCTGCGGCATCGAGCGCGACACCGTCGCCTCGCTGCTCATGAACATGTACGGGCTCGCGCTCAAGAGGGGCAAGGGCCGCCCACCCAAGCAGCGCGCGTCCATCGAGGGCGACCCGCTGCTACTGCTCCCCGGCGCTGACCTGCGCAACATGCTCGCGGCGCGCGGCCTCGCTCTCTACGGCCGCAAGAAGGACATGGTCGACCGCCTGCGCCTCGGCAAAAACAAGACCCGCGGCCGCCCGCCCAAAAGCCGCGACCTGCTCGAAGCCATGGCCTCGCGCGACGCGGCATCCTCCCCGCAAGTTCGCTCCTCATACCCTTACTCCCACTCTCGCTCGCCTTCGCCTTCGCCTTTGCCACGTGCACGCCCACCCAAGCGCCAGGCCGCGCACATCGCCGACCTGCACGCTTCAGCGGCCATCGACAGCTCCGACGACGAACGCCAACACCACGCAGGCTTCGCGGCAGAGCCTGCCGCACGCCGCCGTGCCGTCGCTTCGCCCGACGCCGACTCGCCCTCCCCCATGCGCCGCGGCCGCCCGCGCCTGCCCGCTCACGACGACGGCTCGGCTTCCGATGCCGACTACATGGAAGACCAGGGCACCGAGCAGGAGGACGACGAGGAGGACGGCGACGGCAACAACGTCGAGGAGAGAGACCACGAGAACCACGGCCGCGCTCGCGGCCGAGGAGCCTCAGCCGCGTCAAGCCCGCCCAGCCGCCCCGCAAAACGCTTCTCATCCACATCCTCTTACTCGTCTTCCGCCGCGTCCCGCTCCGCCTCGCGGCCGCGCGCCGTTCCGGCCGCCTTGCTCGGCGCCGCCAAGGACCTTGCGCGCGTCGTCCGCGACCAGGACGACCTGGACGACCTGGACGACCGGCTCAATGCCGCCGTCGCCACCGATGCCCCGCGCCGCAAATTGAACCGCCGCAGTCCCGATGACCCCGCCACCGACGCCTTCGTCAAGCTCTACCGCCGCCGCAAGTGCACCTCCTTCCCCCCGGTGCGCCTCGCCGACCTGCGCGAGCAGTTCGCCCACGCACGCCCGCTCACGCGCGAGCAGACCGAGGAGGATGCCGTCGCCATCATCAACGCTTACTTCCGCCGTAAGTGCGACCCAGTCCTTGGTCGCCCGCCCGACCTCAGCTGGAACAAGACCGAGCTGCGCGACCTCTGCACCGAAAAGGAGATCAACAATCAGAATGAAAAGGGCGAGCTCCTGGACCGCGCCCTGCAGCACGCAAAGTCACGCGCGCGTGGCCTCCTCTCCACGCACAAGAGTTACGAGCTCCGCGCCGACGCCTGGATCGACTACGCCCCGCTCGTGCCGGGCTACCCGCCCGCTGACCTGCGCAAGCGTCACCGCGCCGAACCCGTTCTCAGCGGCCGCTACTCCATCGGCATGGATGGCGTCGCCGTCGATGGCATCCCCATCCTCTCCGCGCCCGACCTGCAGAGCATGCACCACCGCCAGCTCGGCTGGATTCCCGTCAGGCACGCCGAGCGTACCGCGCCTGACAACCCCTCCGCGAACTGGCTGCGGGCGCACATACACTTCTTCGCCCTCGAGCACTTTCTCCCCGCCGAGCCTGACGCCGCTACCCAAGACGAGCTCGCTCGGGCCCTTGAGCAGGCTGTCCTTCTCGGCCTCTGCTTCGAGCCCGCCGCTCACGTTCAGCGCGCCCTTCTCCCCCTCAAGCACGAGCTCGTTGCCCGATACAAAGCCCGCATCGAGAAATTTGGCGGCGAATTCGTCCCGCGCCAACACCCTGACCACGGCTACTCACGCAATCCCGCGCTCTTCGAATGGCGCGCTGCCCGTCTCGCCGCCCTCGGCCCGGCAGACCCGATCGATCAACCCACTGCGAGCGCAAGCTCCTCTACCCTTCCTGCCGAAGGCGCCCACCTCGACGCTCACCGCGGCGGCGACCCAGACCTCGCTATGCTCACCTCTCTTATCGAAGTCGAGCCCTATCTCGTGCTGCGCCCGCCACCGCCCCCGCGTCTCGCCGACCAGGATGCCGATCTCGCTGCTCGTCTATTACGTCTCGCCGCGGTATGAGATGAGAAGCGAGCTTCATCAAATGGAAAATGAGAATAAATACCCTGAACCCTACCAAGCACCCGCAACTCTTGACCGAGGCGATGACGCGCTTCTCTGATCTGACTCTTGGCCTCGCCCAGGCGCCCAGGCGCTTCTCTGATAACTCTTGGCCTCCCATGCCTTGAGTTGCCCCTCTCTGACAGTGAGTGAGTGAGTTAGTTGTCTTGGTCGCCCTCTCAGGCGTGTGCTCCTCGGCCGCCCCCTGCACCAGCACGACGCATCGGACGCCTGTTTTCTCTTCAGCCTTCTCCCCAATCATCCCAAGGCTCTAGCTGGCTCGCTAGAGCTCGCTATAGAAGCCACCAAGACCAAACAGTGCCCTTCCTCGTTGGCGTACTACATCCTCTGCAAGACGAAAAGCCTCAAGAAGCGGCGTAACGGGATCGAGCTTTCTCGCATCCTCGGCGACCCAGGCTGGCATCGGCAAAGCGGCGGCGGCGGCGGTGGAGGTGGTGGTGGCGGCGGCGGCGGCGGCGGTGGCGGCGGCGGCAGTGGCCCAGCGCGGCGCTTCCGTCGCTTCGCCGACTTCGGCATCGGCAGCAGCAGCGGCCACGACCACGGACGGCGGCGCTCAAAGCACCCGCCATGAACATCTTCAGGTTAGGCGGTGACATGGTGCACCTCGCGAGCTTCGCGATCTTGTTCCTCAAGATGCTGAGCTCGCGGTCGGTGGAGGGTCTCTCGCTCAAGACGCAGGAGCTCTACCTGCTGGTCTTCGTGACACGGTACCTGGACCTCTTCTCGTTCCTGGCGTCGCCGACCTTTGACTTCTTGCACATCTACAACTTCTTCATGAAGATCATCTACATCGCGGCCTCCGCGACCATCGTGTACTACTTCCGGCGAAAGCAGCCGTGGAACGCCACCTACAAGGAGCGCGAGGACAGCTTCATGCACCTGCAGTTCGCCGTTGCGCCATGTGCGGTGCTGGCGCTTCTCATCCACAGTGAGTTCACCATCATGGAACTGCTCTGGACCTTCTCCATCTACCTCGAGGCCATTGCCATCATGCCGCAGCTCATTCTTATGCAGCGCTTCGGCAACATCGAGAACCTCACGGCCAACTACGTGGCCTGCCTCGGCGCCTACCGTGGCCTCTACATCCTTAACTGGATCTATCGCTACTTTAGCGAGGACTCCTACCACTCCTCCAAGGTCACCTGGATTGTCTGGCTCTCTGGCATTGTGCAGACCGCCCTTTACTGCGACTTCTTTTACTACTACGCTCTTTCCAAGTGGTACAACAAGACCATGCTTCCCAAGTGAGCTGTGTCGGGATACACTGTGCTTGGGCTGCGTGCGAGGGCGGGCGTGAGTTGGCACAAGGCAGCTGGCGCTTCTCCTGTCTCTCTCACTCTCACTCACTCACTCACTCACCCACTCTCTCTTTTTTTTTTTTCCACCAACGCACGTGCCTCGCGTCTTCATCCTGACATGGGAGCTCTAGTAGAGAGCGTCCCTCTTGCCCCCGGGCAATCCTCTGACAGAGTTATCAGCATAAACTGGTCTGTACCTTTTCCCCAGCTCTCCCGCCGCCACGTCTCCCGCCACCCGTCCCCACCCCTGGCACCCCCTCCACTCTGTTGCAGATTCATTAGCGACCTGATCGAGTCGGTCCAGCTTTGATTGTTCGTTGCTATTTTAGTGGTAGTTACTTAGATGCGCTCGTAAAAGAGCAGGTATGCATCCTTGAGCGTGCTGGGCGCCTCGACAAAGGTTGCATGCGAAACGTCGCGCTCGACTTGAAGGTCGTCGAAACGTGTCCAGCGCTTGGAGCCAGCGTCCAGGGTCGCCGCCGTGTAGTGGCCGAAGTTTAACGTGGCGCCGCGGTGCAGCACGAGCCCGCGAAGCGCAAAGGTGGCACCGTGGACCTCGAGACGGCGCTGTGGCTGCACACGCGTCTTGCGCTTCTGGCCAGTCGGCCCAAAGCGCTTCAGGTGCAACGCGAGGAAGCGCCCCACCTCGTGCACCTCGGGCCGCTTCGTGGCGCCCGTCTTCTTGCAATCCTCGCACGTGAAGTCCTCCAACGCGACCTCGCCCAAGTACGTTTGCAGGAGGGCGTCCACCGTGACGGGCGCGGGTGGCCCGTCCCCAGTTCCCTCGCGCAGGTCGATCGCGTCCGTGCCGGAGGACGCCGCAGAGCGCGTCTCCGGCTCCGGGAGGTCCAGCGAGAGATGCAGAAACGACTCCGACGACTTGCTATGATACTCGCAGTGATTGCACGAGAGTGTATTCTCGATGACGGCGCGTAGGTTGCGCGCCACCACGGCGCCGGCTGCCAGCTCCACCGTGTCCAGCAGGTACGCAAGAAACTCGTGTGCATCCTGCTGCTCATACGAGCGGAAGCGTCGCACGTTGCTGCTCCCCAGCTTATCGCATTCAGCCACGGCGACCTGCACTTCGCGCGGGTCGTGGTGGCCCAGCGACCGGTCCAAAATCACCTTCTCTGCGTTCTCCTTGTCTTCGGCAAGCTTGCGCTTCTTGAGCGCTTCCTCGCCGCGGTTCACATATTTTCGCAACGCCTGCAGGCCCTCCACGCACCGCTTTGCCTCAGCAGGCGGCGCTGGCTTGCTGGTCTCCGCGAGCCTCTCCTCGAAGGCAGAAAACACCTCCTGCATGAACGTGTCCAGGCGCACCAGCACCTGCAGGACCGCGTTCGCGTAGCACGAGTTTCCCGAGTTCCGCAACCCGCCCACGAACGTTGGCGAGAGCCCGGCAGGCTTCAGGAGCGTGCTCGGACTCGGCGCCTTTCCGCTGCCGCTTCCAGCCGGCCCAAAGAGCCCGCCGACACGAGCCGTATCGTGCGGGGATGGCGCCAGTGTGCGCTTGCTCGAACCCGTTGCTTTTTTGATTGTGAAAGACGAGAGTGAGGACGGGGACGAGGTCGCAGACCGCGGCACATTCTCCTTCTGCGCCGACATTTTGCGCTCGCCCACGGTCGCAAGCTTCGACTCGCGCTGCGGCGTCGACACCGCCGCGTCCTCACGCGGCAGTTTCTGCGAGCTTTCCTTTCCGGCAACCAGGACCGACGGCGGCGTCGTGACGCTGCCGCTGCTGCTGCTGCTGCTGCTGCTGCTGCTGCTGCTGCTGCCGGCGGCGGCAGCCAAGGCGGGCCGCGCCTCGGCCGCCTTGGCCGCCGTGCTCTCAGTGCGCGGGGCAAAAAAAGGCGATATGCGCTTGGGATGTGTCGCAGGCGGGGCCTCGTGCTCCGAGTCCACCTCCATATCGGCTTCAGGCGACGTGAGATTGTCGTCCCGCTCATCATGAGAGGCGGATGCCTTTTGGTCAGTCTCGATCTTGCCTGCCGACAGGGGCGACGGTGCGTGGTGCAGCTCAAGAGGCTTGGCCACACGCGCGCGCTTCTCGCCCGCACGCCCCGTGCCGGTGATCGTGTCCACGTAGCTCGGTGACTTGAACTTGGCCCTCGCCGCGTCAGACGCCGAGATGGCCTGGCGCCGGCCAAAGCCGCCCGCATCGAGGCGCGCGCGCGACGTGTGCGACCCGTATACCTTGGTCGCCCGCTTCGCCACCTGCACGTTGTGCGTCCATCGGCTCGAGATGTCCCCGCCGGCGCCGCTGCCATCTACAGCTCGCTTCTGCTTCCGAGCCGGCTCAATGCCGTGGCCCGCTTGCGCCGGCTTTCGCTTGCCGGCGCCCGCGCCCGCAGGGCTGCCAAAGATGGGCGCCACCTCCTCGTCCGGCGCCTCGCTGAAGACCACTTTGTAGCTCTGCTGCGCCGCGCGGTTCTTGAGCCAGTCGAAAAGCTGCCGGAGCTTCTTCGCGTTCGCCTCGGCGCAATCTAGCCGCAAGCGGTTCTCGCCCTTGCGCTCGTACACGACCAGCATCACCCCGCCGGAGTGCGCAAGCACCACACGTAGCATGATGGCCGCCTGAACCACGAGCGGCCTCTTCCCGCCGTTGCCGCCCAGCACGTCCACCTTGACGGCCGACGTCTGCAGCTTACTCGACACCGTCGCCTCCACGCCGCGCAGGTCCGCCGCGTCGCCGCCGTGGAACTCCACGCGGCACCCCCCCACGACCACCTTCGCCATGGCGCCGCCGGCCTCGCGCCGCGACGCCGCCGCCGGAGCAGTCGCCGCCGCCGCGCCGCGCCGCGCCGCGCCGCGCCGCCGCAGCCGCAGCACTCACCGCCGCCGCGCCGCGCCGCGCCGCGCCGGGTTCGCCGGACGGCGGTAGTTGGTCTGTGGCGTTGATGTTGATTCTGGCGGCAGCTCTCGATCCTCGCTTTTCTTCGCCCAACGTGCCGCCACCGCCCGCTACCTAACGACCGGCGGCGCCCCGGTCCAGACCAGGTCCAAGGCGGTCATTGTCCACGGGCCAAGCTCTTTCAAGTTCGGCCGGCGCGAAAGAGCCAAGACTGCGCGGCGCCGAAGAGAGAGAGAGAGAGAGGGAGAGAGGGAGAGGGAGAGACTGCAGGAGACGGATGGAACGAATCATCTTGGTGAGTTTTTGATTACGTCGCAGGAGGCTGGCTACAAGGTAGAGTTTGGGCAGAAATCGAGGAGAATGGAGCGAGGGAGACCGGGACCGCGTCAGGCAGCTCAGCCACGCATCTCCGTGAAAGAGGACCCGGCGAACGAGCCGCCGCCGCCGCCACCGCCAACGCCACCTGAGCTGCCGAAGCCGCCAGAGTTGCCGCCAAAGCCGCCCGAGCTGCCGCCGAAGCCGCCAAAGCCGCCGCCGCCGCCGCCACTCGGGGCGCCACCGAAGCCGCCGCCTGAGCTGCCGAAACCACCGCCACCGCCACCGCCGAAGCCGCCTGAGTTCCCGAAGCCGCCGCCGCCACTCGGGGCGCCGCCAAAGCCGCCGCCGCCACTCGGCGCGCCGCCAAAGCCACCGCCGCCGCCGCCGGCGGCGGCGCTACCGAAGCCAGCAAAGCCACCGCCGCTCGCGGCCGGCGCTGCCCCAGCCGAGGCAGCAGGGCTGCTGCCAAAGGCCGATGTGCCGCCAAAGCCGCCCGACGAGCTGCCGCCGAAGCCGCCCGACGAGCTACCAAAGGCGCCGCCAACGCCATTTGTTGAAGTGCTACCAAAGGCGCCGCCCGTGGACGAGCTCCCAAAGCCGCCACCCGTGGACGAACCGCCAAAGCCGCTGCCTGTCGAGCTACTGCCGAAGCCACCTCCGGTCGAGGTCCCGCCAAAGCCACCGCCGCCGCCGCCGCCGCTGGACGAGGCGCCGCCAAAGCCACCGTTGCCAAAGCCGCCGCTGCTGCCAAAGCCTCCGCTGCTTCCGAAGCCGCCGCTGCTGCCAAAGCCACCAGCACCGCTGCCGGCAGCACCACTGCTGCCGAAAGCGCCGCCGCCTACGGCGGTGTTGTTGCTGCTGCCGGCGAAGTACCCAGTGGAACCCTGGCCGTACTTCTTCTCAAGCGCCGCGAACAGCTGTGTCTCGCGCCCGGCGTACCGCTGCAGCGTCGAATCCACGGAGGAGAGCTTCTCCGGGTTGTGTTTTTGGTAGAACTCCACCAGACGCTGCCGCACGCTGATTTGCCCCCCGGCAGCGACGTTCGCATCGCCGCCACCGAAAACCGAGCCGCCAGAGGACCCAAAGCCGGAAGACGACACAGGCGGCGTGCCGGCCGGCGCCGGACTACCGAAGCCAGAGGAGGAGGCCGCCGGCGCCGGGCTGCCAAAGAGCGAGGTCGTGGCCGTCGATGAGGACGAGGAGGAGGGCGCCGCCGCGCCAAAACCGCCGCCGCCGCCGCCAGACGCAAAGGCCCCGAAGCCGCCCGAGGAGGCGGCCGGCGCAGGCTGCGCTGCCCCGCCCTTGGCCACGAGCTTCACCGTGGTGTGGTACTTCTTCTCCATGAGGTCGAGCATGCGGTTGTAGTTGGCCGCGTGCTTCTTGAGCGCCTCGTCCACCTTGGAGAGCTGCTCCGGCTTGTGCTGCTGGTAGAACTCCACCAGCGTCTGGCGCACGTCCACGTTGCTCAGGTCGCGCTGCGTGGAGGGCGTCCCGGCCGCCTGGGCGCCTTCTGCGCTTGGTGCCGGCGACCCGAAGCTGGTCGACTGGGCACCACCAAAGAGCGAGCCGCTCCCGCCGCTCGTGGCGTCCGCAGGCTTTGCCGAGCCAAAGAGAGAGGTGGGCGCTGCCGCGGTCGCAGGCGCCGCCTCGTCCTTCTTGGCGTCCAGAGCCGCGCCAAAGCCCGAGAAGAGAGACGAGCCGCCGATGCCGCCGCTGGTCCCGCTCTTTGCAGGCGCTTTGGGCGTCGCCGGCACGCCATCCTTGGCGCCGCCGGCCTCGGAATCAGCCTTGTCGCCCTCCTTGGCGGCCGTCGCCGCGGTGTCAAGGCGGAGCGAGCCGCCAAAGCCGCCAAAGCTACCGAAGGTCGACGCAGGCGCCGCCTCTGGCTGGTCGCCTGCATCAGACTGCGTCGTGTTGGCACTCTCGGTGCTTGTGGCGCGGCTCGCGGGCGCCGGAGGCGCCGCGGCGGCCTCGGCGCGCGCGGCCGCGAGGTCGGACTCTTTCCAGGACCTCCCCACGGCGTCCTCGGAGACCACCTGTTTGAACTTGGGCGGGTCGGCGAACTGCGAGAGCGCGTCCTCGTCCGCGACCGTAAGCCCACGACGCGGTGCCTTGAAAGAGCCGAGAAAGTCCAGCGAGCCATCGTCCGCCAGCGCGCCGTCCGACTCGATCGTCTGGCGCGCCGTCTTGGCGATCAGCCGCCGCCGCCACCGCAGCGCCTTGCGTTCTTCGGACTGCGCAGTCTGCACAGGCCGCTCCACGCGCACCTCAGCGCCCGAGGCGTCCCGCAGCACGACCGGGTGAGCCGCTTGGTACTCGCCGAGGGCGGCGTCCAGCGCGGCCATCTCGTCAAGCTCGGCGCTCACCGACTTGCACGCCGAGCCAGCGCCGCGCCACGCCACGCCATCGCTCGTCGCGGCCGGGATGCCGGCCGCGGCAGCCTCGGCGGCGGCGGCCTCAGCATCCTCCTCCGCCTCGTCCGTGACGTCGATCGCGCGCCGAATTTCCGCGTTGATGCCGCCAAGCTGCGCGGACAGCTCGCGCAACGTGCGGAACTGCTGCTGCGCCTGTTTGTACGCGTCCAGCGCCTCTTGCAGCAGCTCACGCTGCCGCAGTTGCGGCCTGTCCGCGCCGGGAGTGGCGCCCAGGATACGCCGCGCGTCGCGCTTCTGCTTGGCGCTCAGGGTCTGCTGTTGTTGACGCAGGCTCTTGTGCACAATCCTCATGTGCTCGTCCACCGTGTCCCGGAAGATCTCCAGCTGCGCCAGTCGCTCTGTTGCCTCCTGCAGCCGCAGCTGCATCTCAGTCTGCTCCTCGTCCAGTGCATCGTCGCGCGCCTCGGGGGAGGCTGCCTCCAGCAAGCCGCCCAAGCCGCCAATGTCGTCACCGTCCAGCTCGCCGCCCGCCAGCATCGCAGGGTCCACCATGGCCGTCGCGCGCTTGCGCACCGACTCAAAGAGAGACACATACCCAAGGTAATTGCGCCGGATCGACGCCACCAGATCCGAAACCTCGCGAACCTCCTTGCGCACCTTCTTTTGTGCAAACTCGTGGCCTTCGTTCTGCACCGCGCGCCGCAGCTCCGACACGCGCGACTCCAGCTCGCTGTCCTGGCCCGGCCAGGCACGCATCATGTGCGTCAGCGACTCGTGCATGTCCGCGTCCTTGGCACTCACCAGCAGCAGGATGCTCTGCAGCAGCCGCCGCGTCTCCTCCTCTGGCTCCGTCGCCTTGCCCAGCGACTCGCGCAGCCGCGAGTTGTGCAGCGGGCCCGCCCCGCCGTCCTCGCGACTCTCCAGCTTGAGTCGCAGCAGCTCCACGCGTGGCGGCGCGGCCAGCCGCTTCTGCCGCCGCGACTGCTCCAGCTCCGACCTCAGCTTCGCATTCTCCTTCTCCAGCCGCTCGCGCGCCTCCACAAGCCCGCGATTGATCTCCTCCAGCGCGGCTTCGGTCCTTGAGATTAATTTGCCCTTCTCCGCAGGCGCACCCTCGCTAAGCCCGGCCTCCACGGCCAGCAGCAGCGAACTTGGCTCCTTGCGCGTGTTGGCAGGCGCTTTCGCAGCTGGGACTGTCGGCGGTGCCTGCCTTGTGTTGTGGGCGGGACCGCTGGCGCCTCCGCTGGTGCTCTTGGTGTTTTGCGTCGCCGCAAGGCCAGCTGCATCTTTCGAGGGTGTTTCGCCGGAAAGCCCGCCCGCGGGGGGGTTGCTAGAATCTTGAGCGCCGCTGTCGAAGCGGAAGTCGCTCACGCTTCGAGAGGCGCTGCCACCGAGGGTGTCACTTGGCGAGCTAAGACCGGAGGCATTCAAGGCCCCACTGGAGATCTTCTTCTCTTCCGCAGGTGTGGCGGCCGAAAAAAGACCACCGCTGCTTGCACTCCCACTAAAGAGCCCGCCAGTGCTCGACGTCTTCTCCTCCGTAGGCTTGTTGGCGCCAAAGAGACCACCGCCACTAGAGCTCCCAGCAAAGAGACCGCCAGTGCTCGAGGTCTTCATCTCCTCTGCAGTCCCACCAAAGAGACCGCCAGTACTCGAGGTCTTCTCCTCAGCAGGCTTGTTGGCGCCAAAGAGACTACCGCCACTTGAGCTCCCAGCAAAGAAACCGCCAGTGCTCGAGGTCTTCATCTTCTCTGCAGTCCCACCAAAGAGACCGCCAGTGCTCGAGGTCTTCTCCTCAGCAGGCTTGTTGGCGCCAAAGAGACCACCGCCGCTTGAACTCTCAGCAAAGAGACCGCCAGTGCTCGAAGTCTTCTCCCCAGCAGACGTGTTGGCGCCGAATAGCCCACCGCCACTTGAGCTTCCGCCAAAGAGACTGCCAGTGCTCGAGGTCTTCTCCTCAGCAGGCTTGGTGGCGCCAAAAAGGCCTCCGCCGCCACCTGAGCTTGCGCCAAAGAGACTGCCAGAGCTCGAAGTCTTCTCTTCCGCAGGCTTGGTGGCGCCAAACAGGCCCCCGCCGCCACCTGAGCTTGCGCCACTCGAGCTTGCGCCAAAGAGGCCGCTGCCACTCGACGTGGTCTTGTCGTCCTTCGATTTGCCGAAGAGGCCACCGACGGGCGGCGCCTTGGACCCATTTGAAATGCCCTCGTTCGAGCTGACCGGCGTTGCATCACCAGCTGTCGTGCCGTCCTTGAGCAGCTCGAAGTCGATGCCCTGGCCAGGGTACTTGGTGGCGAGCATGTCAAAGACCGTCCAATAGTTGCCCTCGTACTTGGACAGAATGGCGTCGAGGTTGCCGAGCTTGGTGGGGTCGATGCGCTTGTAAAAGTCCTCGAGGACGCGCCGCGCTGCGTCCTTGGAGACAGGGCGCTTGCCCGGCGGCAAGAAGGTCACCTCGCGCGGAACGTCTTTGAAATACGCCGAGACCCCATCGCGCGTGGCGTAGATGTAGCCCTCGCGTGGGCCGAGAAACTCCGTGGCGAGGCCCTCCTCTGGCATGGGCCTATCGGAGGACTCGGCCGATTGAGGTTTGGCTTGATCTTGGCTAGCCTGAGGGGCGGCTTCCGGCTCGGCCGACGCTGGCGCCGCCCTGGCGGGTGGCAGCGGGTCGTCTCCACCCACCATCCCCGGAATGCGCGCAGACTGCGCCGAGTCGCCGTCCAGCGGAAAGTCCGTGTCGGCGAGCGCAAAGTGCTCGAGGACGCCGTCACTGGTGGCGACCACAAGCGTCGGCGGCGGCGCAAAGTGTGGCTTGGACTCGAGCTCGCCGCCGGAGCCGAAGACGTGCTCCGGCCCGACCTTGGCGCGCGCGCAAAATGCGATGTCAGCGCCAAGCACGAAGCAGGTCTCCTGCAGGCCAATGTCCTCCTCCTCGTCGCCATTGTCAGCCCAGACCCAGGGCCGCTCCGCGAGGCTCCAAATGGAACTTCCACAGACTTCCGGGTTATCGTTGGGGTCCATGCGCGCCATGAGCTTCTGGCGGTTGCAGGCAAAGCCTCCATCTTCGTCATGCACCGTGAAGAGTGCCATGTTGCGGCTCCAGGTGGAGGTTAGCACGAAGGCGTTCAAATGCGGAATGCTGGCAAAAAAGAAGCGGTGCTCCCAGGACTTGTCGCGGATCAAATAGTTCAGCGGATCCTCGTATCGCACGGCGGTCTCGACCTGGGCCGTGGCCGGGTCCAGGTGCACGACGACAAGCGTGGGCAAGGGCGGTGGGTCCTCCTCGTCGTCGTTGTCACCGTTAGCGTCGTCGCCACCGGCGGGCGCACCTCGCATGCCGACGGCCAGAACGGTCCTGGATGGCCAGTGGAGCGCGCAAACCTGGAGCGCGCCCTCGGCATCCTCAACTTCGAGCTGGAAGATGCCAACGGTGGACAGGTCCCGAGCGTTGAGCACGTGCACGACGCCGGCCTCGGTGCCAACCGCGAGCTGCTGGTCGTCCCCTTGGCCTGGGCCAAAAGCGCAGGCCGTGGCGCGCGCGTCGGCAAAGGTGATGGTGGTCCCGACCACCTCGCCCGAGTCGACCTGGAACCGACGAATCAGCTTCGCCTCCAGCAGCGCGAGGCTCGCCCCGGGCAGGAAGCACACGTCCTGCAGCGAGGCGCCGGACGCCGTGGCGGGCCGCGTCCACAGCGGGCCGCGCACGGTGTCCTGCGCGAGGCCGCCCAGGTCGAAGACGTGGGCAGTGCCATCCGAAGTCCAGGCGCAGACCGTCGCCTCGGAGAAGGGGCAGAGCTTGAGGCCCACGAGCGGCTGCGCGCCGGGAGGCGGGCGCAGCGTGGCCAGCACACGCGGCGCCACGATGGCGTCGCGCTCCTGCGCGAGATTGACGCCCTCCTTGGCCAGGAGCGTCTCCATGTCCATGTAGCAGTCCTCAACGCCGTCGCCCTCGGGCGTGCGCCATCGGCACACGTGCAGCTCGCGCCCCGCGATCTGCACCAGCAGGCCAAAGCGGGACGCCACGCACACGGACTGCGTGGCGCGTGTCGCAGGTCGCAGCAGGTGCCTGGGTAACGGGTCGGCGGCCTGCACCCTGCCGCGCGACACCACATACACCCTCGAGCTCAGGTCCTCCTCGCCCGCCGTCGCATCCACGACCACCGTCTCCACGCTTGTCATGGCAGCTCCTCCTCGTCCTCCTCGTCGTCCTCCTCCTCGTAGCTCGTCGGCGCGCTGCAGGCCGCTCGCTATCCGGGTCTCCTCCGCTCGCCGCGCTCCGCTCGCCGCGCCAGCGCCAGCGCCGCGGGTCGCGGACGGGCGCCTGCGCGCTGGCCGCCGCGCTCGCCGCGCCTCGCCCGCCGCCGCCGCGCCGCGCCGCGCTCGCCGGCCGGGCGGAGTCCGGAGTCTGGGCGGGCCTGGCCATGGCTGCGGCGGCGGGCAACCACCGGCGCGCGCGCGACAGCACAAGGCGCACCGCAGCGCGGGCGCGGGCCAAGCGGCCCAAGGCGAATAGGGCGGTTGGCGCGGGTGGCCGCGGCGGCAGAGCGGCAAGAACTGCGCGCGCGGGCGGGGCGCGGGCGGGGCTGGGGCCGGCGCGATGGGGTCGCGGCTGCTGGAGGCGTTCCGCACGATCGGGCTGGTGTGCGACGATGTGCCGCTGGCGCTGAAGCGACTGGGCAAGGAGCGGTTCGCCACGGTCAGCGTGGGCAAGGGGTTCATGGTCTACGACCTGGACGCGCTCGTGGTCAAGATGGTGTCGCCAGCCAAGCTCAAGAGGGACATCACGGCGCTGGAGAGCGCGAGGGACGCCACCTTTGTGGCGTGCGGCAGCGAGGTGCAAGAGTGGCGCAGGGTCGAGCAGCGCAGGACGCTGCTGGAGGCCGGTGCGGGACATGGGCCCGTGGCGCAGATGGTCGTCTTCGGCCACGTGCTCGTGGTGATTACGGCGCCCTCGGGCCCGGGGGCCAAGGCCGGTCGTCTGCTGGTCGTCGACCTCAAGTCCGGCCGCACGGTCCGCCGCCTGCGCCTCGGGTCGCCTGGCGCGGCGGCCCGCCCCCCGGCCCGGGCAAGTGACGTAGCGTCCAAAGACGACGACGACGACGATGAGGAGGAGGAGGAGGAGGAGGGGAGCGCCATGGAGAAGGGCAGCTCAGACGAGGACCTCGACGAGGACGCGACGCCGTTCACGCCCACCTGCGCCTTGCACCCGGACACCTACCTGAACAAGATGCTCGTGGGCAGCGCTGAGGGCGCGCTGGAACTGTGGAACATCCGCACCGGCAAGCGCGTGTACGCATTCAAGGGCTTTGGCAGCGGCGTGACGTGCCTCGCGCAGAGCCCAGTCGTGGACGTGGTAGGCGTCGGCCTCGCGGACGGGCGCGTGGTCGTGCACAACGTGCGCGTGGACGAGACGCTCATGACTTTTACGCACGCGGGCGGCGCCGTGACGTCCATCTCGTTTCGCAGCACGGGTCAGTTGCGCGTGGGGCCCAGGTTCCCCATGCTGGTGAGCGCGAACTCGAGCGGCGAGCTGGCGATCTGGGACCTTGCGGAGAAGCGCCTGGCCGCGTCGGTGCGCGATGCGCACGACGGCGCGGTCGTGCGCATCGCCTTTTTGCCCGGCGAGCCGCTGCTGGTGAGCCAAGGCTCGGACAACTCGCTCAAGATCTTCATCTTTGAGCAAGAGGACGGACGCGCGCGCCTGCTCAAGTCGCGCCAGGGCCACCGCAGCCCGCCGACGCGCATCCGCTACTACGGCGGCGACACCATGTCGACGTTGGCTTCCGGCGCGGATGCCTCGTGCTGCCAGATTCTGTCGGCGGGCCGCGACCGCTCCTTCCGCGTCTTCCACACGGCGCGCGACCAGCTGAACCGCGAGATGTCGCAGGGTCCGCTGCTGAAGCGCGCGCGCACGCTGGACGTCAAGATCGAGGAGCTCAAGCTGCCACCGATCGTGGACTTCGCCGCCACCGAGGCGCGCTCACGCGACTGGTGCAACGTGCTCTCGGCGCACTCTGGGGAGGGCGCCGCCTTCACGTGGCAGCTCGAGAACCGCGTCATCGGCGCGAGCGTGCTGCGGCCGGACGGCGAGGCCGGCCAGCTCTCGCTGCGCAAGCTTGGCTCGGACAAGATCTCGCAGCGCGCCGCGAACTTCCCCGCTGCGCTCTGCGTGGCCATTAGCTCGTGCGGCAACTTTGGCCTGGTGGGCACGGCCGAGGGGATCGTCTTCCGATACAACATGCAGTCGGGTCTGCCGCGCGGCTCGTACCCAAAGCCGTCTGCGGCGCATCTCAGCCGCAAGGATCGCAAGGCGCGCCAGGCAAAGCGCCGGAAGCTCGACGCCTCTGACGTGCGCCTCCTGCCTGGCGTGCAGGAGTGGGAGGACGACGAGGACGCGGACTCGGGCGAGTTCCGCAAGCTGGCGATGCTCATGCGCAACCCGCAGCGCCACGATGGCGCCGTGCAGGGCGTGGCTGTCGACGCCGTCAACAAGACGCTCGTGAGCGCCGGTCTCGATGGCGAGATCAAGTTCTGGGACTTTGCCGAGCATGACCTGCTCAAGGTCGTGCACGCCGGCGCGCCGGTCGCGCAGATGATCGCGCATCGCGACGCCGGCATGCTGGCCGTGGCCTGCGACGACATGCGCGTGCTCGTGGTGGACACCACCATGCGCCGCATCATTCGCCGCTTTGCGGGTCATAGCGCGCGCATCACCGATATGGCCTTCAGCTCCGACGCGCGCTGGCTCGCCACGGCTAGCGCCGACACCAGCCTGCGCATCTACGACTTGCCGTCTGCACGCTGCATCGACTGGGTTCTCTTCCCGCGCCCCATCACGGGCCTCACCTTCTCGCCCACTGGCGAGTACCTGGCCACCAGCTTTGCCGACAGCCTGGGCATCTCGCTCTGGGCCAACAAGGCGCACTTTGGTTCGGCCAAGGCCAACGCCATTGCGCGCAAGCCCGTGCGTATGGTGCTCCCGTCTCCGGGCGTCGGCACTTCTGGCGCGCTTCTCGACTACAGCCTTGACGCGGCCGACAAGACGAGCGAGGTGGGCGCTGGCAACGTGAACGATGATGAGGACGGGGACGACGTGGCAGCGGACGCCGCCAGCGAGGCGAGCGACGACGAGGACGAGGACGAGGACGAGCGCGTCCCTGCGGCGCCTACCACGGGCGAGGTGTCCTTCTCGGGCGACGTCGCATCCAAGTGGTTTGCGCTGGTGCACCTGGACGTCATCAAGGCGCGCAACAAGCCAGAGCAGCCGCCGGAGAAGCCGGAGAAGGCTCCGTTCTTTCTGCCCAGCACCCAGAGCGTCAATCCGGTCTTTCAGGCGCAGGTCAAGCCGGAAGACGAGGCCGAGGTGGAGCCGGACGTACCGATGAACTTGGGCGGCGCCGGCGACTGGGGCGATGAGGATGACGAGGATGACGAGGGTGACGAGGACAAGGAGCAGGAGGGCGGTGTCGAGGGCGACGCGCTGGCCTCGTCGCGCATCATGCACAGCAGTGGCGGCAGAGGCATCGCCAAGGCGCGCTCGACCCTCTTCCGGCTGCTGGAGCAGGCAGAGGCCGCGCTCGCGGCGTCGGGCCGCGGGCCGGTTGCTGGGCTCTACAAGGATGTGGTGCAGCACCTTACGTCGCTGTCGCCCTCGGCGATTGACTTTGAGCTGCAGTCCGCGACGTTGGGCCCGGAGGACGATGACGGCGCGCACCTGCTGCGCTTGCTCATGAAGTGGCTTTTGCAGGAGCTGCGAAGCAGGACGAACTTTGAGATGGTGCAAGCGATCCTCCATCGTCTTGTGGCGGCGCACACCGACTCGCTGGTGGTCCGCCCGGAGCTGCGCGCCCAGCTGGAGGAGCTGCGCGACGAGCAGCGCGAGTGCTGGAAGTCCCTCAAGGGCCTGGTGCAGCACAATCTCTGTCTGCTCTCGCTCTTTGCGCATCAGGTCTGATGCTGGGCGCGAAAGGCAGCCCGTCGGTCTGTCAACATCTTGAAGTCACCCAAATCTCTTTATCTGTGTAGTAGGTGGTGGTCCCAACAACCCTGGATGAGCAAATCTTTGGTGCCGAGAAAAAGGCAGCGCGCGCAAGACTTTCTCTCTCTCTCTCTCTCTCTCTCTCTCACACACACACACACACACACACACACACACACACACACACACACACACACACACACACACACACACACACACACACACACACACACACACACACACACACACACACACACACACACACACACACACACACACACACACACACACACACACACACACACACACACACACACACACACACACACACCACACACACACACACACACACACACACACACACACACACACACACACAAACACACACACAAATGCAACTTCGGTGAACATGATCGTGTGCATACAGCATCGAGCGATACACAGAGAGTAAGGTCAGACAGACAGCAGACAGCAGCAGCAGACACGGCAAAGACCGCAGCAGCAGCAGTAGTAGCAGCGGCAAAGCGCACACGAAACAGGTGGCAGCGCCTTTTCCGCAGCGCGGCCAGATCAGTTGTACTGCTTGTAAAGCCGAAGCAGACGCGCCTTGACTTCCTCCGCCTTGCGCACGCGGGCCTCCCGGGCGAGGCGCTCCTCGCGCTCCTCATCGGTCTCTTCCACGACAGACTCCTCATCGTCAACTGTCTTGACGGACTTGGCGCCGTGCTTCGTGACGAGAGACCTGGCGTCGGAGGCATCATCCGAGACATCGTCGCCGTTGTCATCGTCGTAGTCGACGTCGTCCGGGGCGCGCATGGTCTCCATCACAATAGCCTTGAGGTCCTCCTCGGAGTGCGCCTGGGCAGAGGCGGCGGCCAGCGCGGCCTCGGCGCGCTCGATGCGTTCCATGTCGGAGACATGCTGCGAGCGGCGGAAAGATATGCGCTTCTTGATGGCCTCCTTCTTGCTCTGACGGCGGCGCGGCAGCGTGCTGGCGTCCACCTTGACGGAGCCCTGCTCGCTGACACTGCCGCCGTCACCAGCCAGGTAGGAGCCGGCAAGCTCGGCAATCTCCTCCTCCGAGGCTGACTGGCGCTTGGCAACGAGGCTGCGGAAGCTGCGGCGCGTGGCCGTGGCGAGCGAGCGAGCAAGGCTGACGCGCGAGCCGGCGGCCGAAGAGCCCGTGGAGCTGAGCGAGGCGCGCAGGCCGCCGCGCTGCACCGAGTAACGGCGGTCCTTGGCCTCCTCGAGGTCGGCCTCGGTCGGGTTGGCGGCAGACTCCGGCAGGCGGTCGGCGTCCACGGTACGGAACCAGCGGATGCGCTCCAGCGAGCTGAGCACCATTAGCTTGAGGACGTCAAAGTCGCCGGCGCGTTGGCGCGCCACCTCGTCGGCCACGAAGGGGTGCTTGAGCAGGTCGGCAGCCGAGCTGCGCTTGGTCGGGTCGCGCACCAGGCAGGCGGCCAGAAAGTCGTTGAGATCGGGCGAGAAATCCTCCGGGTCGGTGAGCTTGGGCGGCTCGGCGCTCGGCACCATGATGAGCAGGTCCAGAATGGACAGGTCGGCATACGGCGGCTCCATCTCGGCGAGCTCGATGATGGTAATGCCCAGCGACCAAACGTCGGCGCGGCCGTCGTACTCCTTCTCCTCCTCGATCACCTCGGGCGCCATCCAGTGCGGCGAGCCCACAGCCGTGCGGCGCTTGGCCTCTTTGCTCTCCATGATGGCCGTCACGCCGAGATCCGCGAGCTTGACGCGGCCCGACGAGCTCACAAGCACGTTCTTGGCCTTGACGTCGCGGTGCACGAGGCCCAGCTCGTGCATGTACGCCAGGCCCTGCAGCATGCTGGCGCACACCGACCGGATCTCGTCCTCCTCCAGCGGTTTGAGCCTGATCTGCACCAAGTCCTGCAGCGACCCCACGTCCGCGTACTCCATGACGATCCAGATGGTGTCCTCCTTCTTGTAGCTCCCGTAGTACCTGATCACGTAGTCGCTCGAGCACTTGCTCAGCGCGCCGATCTCCGCCTCCAGCTCGTCCATGTAATCCTCCTCCATGGCGATGATCTTGACCGCCAGCTTCTCCCCGGTCACCTTGTTCTCGCCCAGCCACACCTCGCCCGAGGCGCCCGAGTCCAGTCGCTGCACCAGCCGGTACGTCTCCTCGGGGTCCGCCTCGCTCCACCGCGCCGCCTCCAGCTCCGACGACGACAGGTTGCCCATCGCGCCCGCCGCGCCTCGCCTCGCCTCGCCGCGCCGCGCCGCGCCTCTTCCTTCGCGCCGCCGCCGCCGCGCGCGCGCGCGCGCGCTGGTCGCGCTGCCTGCCTGCCTGCCTGACTGGCGACGCCGATGCCCGATCCCGCGCCGGCCCGCCCTCGGCGCGCGCCGCGCCTCTCGGCCGCCGCCAGGGGGGGGGGAGCGCGGAGGGCCGCCGCCGCGCGCCGCCGCCGCCGCCGCCGCCGCCGCGCGCGCGAGTCCCGGCGCGAGGATGGCGGTCTGCCGCCATCCCCGGCAGGTCACCGCTGCCGGCGCGTGCACGCTCCGCTCCGCTCAGCTCATCATCTCCGCGCCTCTGCACACGCAGCGCGAGCCCTCCGGCGGCGGGCCTGGCCGGGCGGCGGGCCTGGCGGGGCGGCGGCGCCGGCCGCGGGCCCGCCGCGCGTCCGCCCGCGGCGCGAGCGGCGCGCGCCGCCGGCCGGCCGGGCGCGGCGGCCGCCCGCTCGGAGCGCAGCGGCGCGCGCGTGCGCGCTCGCCACTCTCGGCTTGGCTTACATTGCTGGCAAGCTCACTGAGGCGGCCACTGAGGGCGGGCGAGGGCTCGCCTGGACGCCGCTGCGAGAGCCGCAGAGCTACCGGCTTGGGGCGCGGGTGGCAGCTGGGGCTCGCTGCGAGGCCACTCGACGTCGCTTGGTGCACAACTTGACCTTGAACGCCTTGCTTAGCTCTGCTCGCTCTGCTCATCGTGGTCAATGTCAATGGCAGGCTCCAGAGCGCCCGAGGCGAGGCGAGGCGAGGCGAGGCGAGGCGAGACCGCGCCGCGGCGCTGGCCGGGCTCGGCTCCGCGGCGAAGACACGGCGTCGAGCCGGCGGCGTTGTTTTGCTCACTGGCAGGCAGGCAGGCAGGCATGTGGCCAGCTGCGCATGTGGCCAGCTGCGTGCAGCGGCAGCCTTCGAGTCGCCTGCACACGCACTGCACTGCAGCCGTGAACAGGAGCTCACGGCCGTCCCGGCCGTCCCGCGCGCTCTGCGCTGCCAGCGCGCCGCCTCGGCTGGCGGCGGCCGCGGGCGCCTGGCCGGCCCCTGGCAGGCCGCGCCTGGCCGCAGTGCATCCGCGCGAGGAAGACCCGGACTCAGATGCCAGCAGTGATGGCAGAGTCAGACTGCTTGAGGCGAAACCGCCCGCGCGCCAACGGGCGGCGGCGCGTTGCGCGCGCGGCCGTTGCGCGGGGAGCCCAACGACGGCGCCGCCGTGGTCGCCGCGTACGAGCGGCGGCGCGCGGCGGCGGCGGCGCGGCGCGGCGCGGCGCGGCGCGGCGCGCGGCAGACCCTCTCGGCGCGGGCGC
>JABLUY010000097.1:0-121861 GCA_013306675.1 Thraustochytrium sp. TN22
CCGCCGCCGCCGCCGCCGCCGCCGCCGCCGCCGCCGCCGCCCTCGCGCCGCGCCGCCGCCGCGCGCGCCGCGTTTCAAATTTGTTTGCGCGCCGCTCCGAGTCGCGGCCGGGCGCCAAGTCTCGTCTGACGCAGCGGGCGGCGCACGACCCGGTCGCTCGCGCCCGCGCTCAGGCTCTCCGCCGCGCTGCAGCGGCACTGGCACCGGCAGGCGCGGGCGGGGAAGTCTGGGAAGGCGGGGGAACGCCTCGCTGCCCTCGCTCACTCGGCCCCGCGCCCCTCGCCGCCTGCCGCCGCCGCGCCTGCTGCGGCCGTCACCGCTGCGCGCGCTCGTCTCGTCTCTCCCCGAGTGCTGCGACCGGCGCACGCGGCTGGGCTGGAGCAGCGCACGTGCGCTTGCCCGTGGGCGCACTCACCACGCCGGCGCGGGACGCGCGCGCGGAGGCGGTCTGGGCCGGCTGGCTCGCGCGCGGCGGCGGCGCGGGCGGCGCTCGCTCGCCGCAGGCGCTCTGCGCGCAGTGCGCCGGCTTGGAACCCGTCGCCGCGCGCTGAGGCTGCGTCGCGTCGCCAGCGAGTGTCGCGGTCGGCGGGAGGGGTACGCCCACTAACTCTTTGCGCGACTTGGAGACGGACTTGGAGGACTTGAAGCTGCGACTGCCAGTGGCCGCTGGCCGCAGGGCCCGGCACTGCAACGCTACAGGGCAACGTGAGCGCCGCCACCGCGGCGCGACTGACCGGGACAGAGATCGCGACTCGGACCACGACAGACGATCGTCTTGGTCCGGGTCGTCCAACAGCGTTGAACAGGCACAGCTGGCCGTGGCAGGCACGGCGACTGACTGTGAGAGCGCGGCTGCAGTGCGGCCCGGGCCTCACTGCCACCATGGCCACGGGGTTGGTTCTCCGCGGCGGACACTGGCAGACACGCGGCGGTCGTGAGCGCTGACGATCGTCCAGTGGCAGGCCGGGGCCATCGAGACGGGCCACGGGTCAGCCTGCAGCGGGAACCTGGGTCGAGTTGGCAAGCCTGGCTGGGCCAGCAGCTTCGTGCTGCCCGTGGCTGAGAAGCGAACATGCAGCACTCCTGCCTGCCACTGGCTGGTCCGGCGCTGGCTTCAAGTTGTTGGTCTTGGCCCTGCAAATGCTGGCAGCCGGCTACATTTTTCGGGGACCCTTGCCTTCACCGGCAAGTCCTTTGGAAGAACCAAGGCTTGCCAGGCGGAGAACCCCGAGTCCACTGCGGAGGACCAGGAGCTTGCGCATTCGCTCGCGGTGGAGAGAGAGCCGACGCATGAGTCTGGGGCGGATTGGCAACGTGGACAAGCTAGGTGCAAGGCTGTCAGCGGCCTTCGGCAAGCCTGAGCATCGCCAGCACTGAGTTCGGACTCGCTGCAGGTCCTTCGATCCCTGGCAGGAGTTCCCTCTTGACATGAGTCAGGCTGAGCCAGTCGGCTTGTCAGTGATCCAAGCGTTACTTCCGAATCTAAGATAATCGAGTGCAGGTGGTACCGGCGCAAGGAGTTGTGCACCGAAGCCGGCGCAGGAACAAACCGAAGGCCTTGGCCGCTACGACGGGCTCTGAGGCTGCTCTTGAATGTGTGCAGCATCAGGTGTTTTCGACGGGCTTGTTGGCGCTGGCCGACGCGGCAGCGGCGGCAGCGGCAGCCTTCTTGTCCTGGCGCTCCTTGTTCTGCCGATAAATGCGATAGCCAACGGCGAGGAAGACGACGATGACGCCAATCAGCGAGGGGCCGGAGAGGTCATGCCCGTAAAGGATGCAAGAGATGACGATGCTGAAGAGCTGGCGGCAGGTCATGATGATGGTGAAGACGAGCGGGCCAAAGGTCTTGATCGTGTAGAAGATGAACATCTGGCCGGTGGCGCCAGTGACGCTGAAGAAGAAGATGTCCGTCAGGAGGCTGGTGTCAGAGAGCACCACGTCAAGCGAGTAGGAGAGCTCGCCGGACTCGAGCAGGCTGCACACGGTGAAGAAGCAGCTGAAGGCGTTCACGCCGAACATCATCTGGTACGAGCTCATCTTGTACTCGCCGAAAAGGTGGCCCTGCCACTCTGTGTCGTCGTTGTGTGCGCGCGGGCGCCAGTCAGTATATTCAAGTTCGGCAAGCAGAGAACCCCGCACAAACGCGCGCGCGAGCACGGTGAAAGAAACGTACGCGAGGTGAAGGAGTCGAAGGTCAGGTAGCACACGATGAGGAGGATGCCGGAGAAGCTGGTCTCGGTCTCGTTCTCGCGAGTCTCGCTGTTGTTGAGCGTGAAGACCGAGACGCCAAAGCCGATGACGAGCGCCACGATGTAATCGTACGTCGGGTAGGACTTGCCGGAGATGAGCTTGCCCATGAGCATAACCGGGATCATCTTGCTGGACTTGGCGAGCACCTGGGTCGGGAAGGAGATGTACTTGAGCGCCTCGAGCTGGCTCCAGCTGCTGAGCACGTTGGACAGCGAGGTAAAGGAGAACTTGTAAAAGGGCGCGCGGAAGGTGGGCTGCTCCGTGAAGCTGATGACGGCGCCGGCCGTCATGAGCGCGAGCGCACGGTTGCAAAACACCAGAAAGATAGAGGACTTGAACTTGCCCTGCGAGTACTCGCTCGTCATGATGCGCTCCTGCAGCACGCCCCACATGAGGTAGGACCCCAGCAGGCCGCCCGCGCAGAAGAGGAGCATCAAGCCGCGAAGCGCCAGCGACGGCTCCGGCTCGGGCGCCTTGGGCGCGCCATCGTCCTTTGGTACCTGCTCATACTGCGTATCGCTCTTGCCAAACACCATGAACCGCACGGACCGTGCGTACAGGCTCTGGTCCGAGCCCGCCGGCGGGTTCTTGCGCACCTGCTGGATCGCCACGTACCCCACCGCGAAGATGAAAAAGTACAGGCCGAGGTTGCGCACCAGGCTCTCCACCCACTCGGGCACCATATCCGTCATCGCCGCCGACATCTCGCCCTCCGTCGCCGCCGCCGCAGCGTCGCACTCCTTGCTCGCCGTCGTTCTGCTGCTCCAGCTAGCTAGGCCGCCGCGGCCGTTTGCTCCACCTCCTCGCCGGGCGACGCGCCGCTGCCGCCGAAAGCAAGGGGGGAGGGGGAGGGAAGGAGACGGGTTGCGCCCGCGCCTCGCACGTCCTCGCCGCAGCCGCCGCCGCTCCCGCCGCGCGCGCTGCTGCCGGAGTCCGGGTCGGAGAAGGGTCTGCCACGCGGCAGCTGCGGCTTGTCTCCCGTGGAGTCGACGGCGATGAATTCAAAAGATCCAATTCGAAAATGGTCTGCCCCGCCAGTGCCGCCCGGCCAGACTCCGGCGGCGCGCGGCGCGCGGCGCGCGCTGCTGCGCACAGCAGCGAGGCGCCGGGACGCGCGCGCGGAGAGCCGAAGGAGTTCGGAGGGAGCGAGGGGCCAGACGCGCGGCCTGCAGCCTGCTGCTCTGCGCGACGAACTAGGGACCTTGGGGACCTTGCTCAGGCTCCTCGCCGCCGCCGCAAGGCCCGGCCCGGCTGGACGTCGTTCGCCTGGACTCCGGCGAGGACGGCGAGGATGCGAGGATGGGTTCAGGGGAGAGTGGGGCGTGTCCAGTGCGATGGATGTGAGAGAGGCTGAGACAGGTAGCTAACTTCCCTTGTTTGAACTTGTGTCGGCTTGTCGCGGCCGCACGCAGCAGCAGCGAGCTTGAGATGATCATCACTAACGGAGTGGTATCCCTTCCCTCTCGCCAGGTCGCGCCTTGCTGTGCTGCGTTGAGCGATGCTGTACTACGCCACGCTGCATCACAGCTACCTCTCGCTGGGCTTCATCTTGTGCGTAATGCGCAAAACGTCCAAGCTCCACAGAGTCTACACCTCGTCTTGCCTTGCCGCCCTGGGTCTGGGTGGGTTCCTTGACGACTTCCACTGCTCTGCTTGGTGGCGGCACGCATCTTCGCGCGTCGCCTCGCATTCCAGCCGACGCCTCGCATGGTCGCCCACGCCACGCCGCGCAGGAGCGCATCTATGGCTCTTCTCCTCCTCCTCCTCCGCCTCCTCATCATCATTATCAACATCATCGTCATCATCCTCATCCTCATCCTCATCCTCATCCTCATCCTCATCCTCATCCTCATCCTCATCCTCATCCTCATCCTCATCCTCATCCTCATCCTCATCCTCATCCTCATCCTCATCCTCATCCTCGTCATCGTCATCATCGTTCTCGTGACGGTCGTTGCCGTCGTTGTCGCCGTTGTCGTTGTCGAAGGCGGAGGGCCTAGGATCCACCGAGGGCGCGCGAGTTTCGCCGGCGATGATTTCGAATTCGAATCAACAACGTCGGCGGCGCGCGAGCAGGCGCGGCAAGGCCGCAACCTGGGCGCGGGCGGGGCTCGCGCGGCAGCGGGCGGCGCCGCGGCGCGCGCGGGAGGTGCCTGCGGGCGCTCGCCGCGCGCGGCGGGCCGGAGCCGCGCGGCGGCCGCCAGCGGGGCGGCGCGCACCGGGCGGGCGAGCGAGCGAGCGAGACGACCACGTAGACGCACCGCGCGGCGCCGCAAGGGGCGCTCTCGCGCGGGCCGGCCGGCGGGCAGGCGGGCAGGCGGGCAGGAGGGCAGGCATAGCCGCGCGCGCGCGCAGTGCCGTGCTGCGCTGTGCCGTGCCGTGCCGTCATCTTACCCGTGCCGTCATCGTGACGGCTCGGCGCAAAGACGGGCAGGATGCGCGAGGTGCTGGAGACGACGCTGAAGCGGCTGGTGAAGGAGGCCGGGCGCAGGCAGGCGGCGCTCAAGGACGCGAGCAGCGAGGCGCTGCAGCGGCTGCAGGCGAGCGAGGACGATGCGGACCTGCGCGCGGAGAAGTTCTTGCAGCCGCTGCTGCTGGCGCTGGCCGCGCCGCAGCCCAAAGTTGTCGTGGCGGCGCTGGATTGCTTCCAAAAACTCATGTCGTACGGGTTCTTTCAGGGCCAAGGCTTGGCCAGTGAGGCCGGCCTGGAGACGAACAACGACCCGGACGCCACCGTCATGGACGTCGTGGTGCGCGCCATTTGCGCGTGCGAGGACACGGACGGCCGCGGCGGGGGCACCGACGAGGCCGTGCAGCTGCAGGTCATTAAGGCACTGCTGACGGCCGTCACGAGCTCTGGCTGCGGCGTGCACGAAACCTCGCTGCTCAACTCGGTGCGCGCATGCTACCACATCCACCTGTACTCGCGCAATCCGGTCAACAAGACGACGGCCAAGGCTACGCTCACGCAGATGATGAGCGCCATCTTTCAGCAGATGGAGCTCATCGACGCACGACTGGCCAGCCCGCGCGGCGCAGAGATGCCCTCGCAGCCGCCGCATGCTCCGGCCTCAACGCGGACGGCACACAGCGCATCGACCGCCACAGACGAAGGCAGCGCGCAACAACAACAACAACAACAACAGCAACAACAGCTGGAGAAGGAGGAGGAGGAGGCGGCGGAGGCGGAGGAGGAGGCGGAACGCGCGGAGACAGACGGCGCGCCGGCCGCGCCCAAGAGCCGAGCGCCGTCCGTTGCCTCTGCCGCGGACCCGGCCACGCCCTCTGCGCTTGATGACCTCATGTACGCCGGCGTGGTTGCGACCCTAGACATGGACCAGCTCGTCCGAAGCAACGTCGCGACTCGCAGCGCCGCGGACGGCGGGAAACGACGCAGCGCCAGTAGCGGCGGAAAGCGCAAGGCCGCCGCCGGCGGAGCGCCGGCGGTGCGCACCTCGCCCTTCAAGTCCATCCAGCACAAGGACGCCTACCTGCTCTTCCGCGCGCTTTGCAAGCTCTCCATGAAGAATCAAAGCCTGGTGGACGGCACGGGAACGAGCGATCACCACGTGCCGGACCCCATCGCGCTGCGGTCCAAGATCCTCTCGCTAGACCTCGTCCTGAGCATCCTGGAGGCGAGCGGGCCCGCCTTCCGCAACAACAAGGACTTCATCTACGCCATCAAGACATACCTGACGAGCTCGCTGGTCAAGAACTCCGTGTCCACCAACACACAGGTGGTCGGACTCTCGCTGCGCATCTTCGTGGCCCTGCAGGCGCGCTTCCCGGAGCACCTCAAGGAGGAGATCGAGCTGGTCATCTCCAAGATCTTCTTGCCGCTCCTGGAGTCGTCCAACTCGCCGCATGAGCACAAGCTGCTCGTGCTCGAGGTCTTTGAGCAAATCTCCAAGGACGTAGAGACGCTCGTCAGCATCTTCCTCAACTACGACTGCGACTGGGATAGCATCGACCTGTACTCGCGCATCGTCAAGGTGCTGTCCAAGCTGGCGTCCGGCCCGCGGCCAACCACTGCGGCCAGCCAGCTCTCGCAGGAGGACCAGCAGCGCGTCGCGCTTCACGATATGTCGCTCGTCTCCATCGTGTCCATCCTGCAGTCGCTCGCCGAGTTCACCCACGTGCAGGAGAACCTGCCGCGCGCCAGCGACGCCGACAATGGCGACGGCCCGCACACCGCCAACACGGAGCCGGTCGCGGCGCCGCCTACGCCGGACTCGCACTCGGCCACGGCGGCGGCGGCCGAGGCTGCCGCGGACGGCGTAGACGACGCCGTCGAGGAGGAGTCCACGGCGGAGCGGCTCGTGTCGCGGCAGGGCTCGCTGGGCGCGCTCGCGGACGCCGCCGGCCTGCGCCGCCTCAAGGTGGACTCCTTCCAGCAGAAGCAGCGCTACCGGCGCGACATCGAGAGCGCCGCGTCCAAGTTCCTCATCAAGCCCAAGCGCGGCATCGACTTTCTCGTCAAGGCCGGCTACATTGACTACACGCCGGAGGACGTGGCGTCGGCGCTCCTGCAGTTCGCCGACGTCTTCTCCAAGACCAAGATTGGCGAGTTTCTCGGCGAGGACGCCGACTTCAACGTGCAGACGCTCTACTGCTACGTGGACCAGCTCGACTTTACGGACCAGGTCATTGATAACGCGCTGCGCACCTTTCTGGCCGGCTTCCGCCTGCCCGGCGAGGCGCAGAAGATTGACCGCATCATCGAGAAGTTCGCGGCGCGCTACTTCGAGACCAATCCCAAGAGCTTCCCGAGCGCCGACACGGCCTATGTGCTGGCCTTTGCCATCATCATGCTGCACACCGACCTGCACAACCCGAACATCCCGCCCGAGAAGAAGATGTCGGACCAGGCCTTCATCAACATGAACGGCGGGATCGCCGGCGGCCGCGACCTGGACCCGGTCTTTCTGCAGGGCATCTACGAGCGCATCAAGGACCAGGAGATCGCCCTCAAGGAGGACGAGGGCGAGCGCGAGCGCATGAAGCCCAAGTCGGCAGGCGGCATGGGCTTCTTTGGCGGCGGCCGTGAGGCGCGCACGCGCCAAAAGCAAAAGGCCTTCACCAAGGAGCGCCTCGAGATCCTCGAGGCCGCCAGCCTCCTGCTGCCGGGCTCCCGCGGCAAGCCTGGCACGCCCGGCGGCGCCTCGGGCGCCTCGGGCGCCTCGGCGGGCGCCGGTGCCGCGGGGGGCGGCACCGGCACCCGCCCACAGTCCCTCCCGCGCGTCCGCTCCGCCGTCGCGGCGGCAGCCGCGGCCGTCTCCGAGGAGGCAGCCGCCGCCGCCTCCGCTGCGGCTGCCGCGGTCGCCTCGGCCACGGGCAGCGAGGCGGCCAGCGAGGCCGACAGCCTCGCTGGCGGCCAGTCGCGGCATGCGCAGGCGCCCAACGCGCAGGACGCGGCGAACGGCGACGAAGTGAACGGCGGCGCCGCGGCCGACGAGGAGGACGGCGCGGCCGGCGAGGGTGACGCCGGCGACGCCGGCTACCTGTACGACTCGAATGACCACGTGCGGCCCATGTTCGACGTCACGTGGGCGCCCTTTTGTGCCGTGTTCTCGGTGAACATGCAAAACACAAACGAGTTCGTCACCGTGGACGCTGTGGTGACCGGCATGAAGGCGGCGCTGCGCATCGCGTGCCGCTTCCACATGGCGGACGAGCGGCGCACGTTGCTGGACGCCCTCATCAAGTTCACGCTGCTCAACACGACGCAGGAGATGAAGGCCAAGCACATCGAGTGCGTGCGCACACTGGTGGAGGTCGTGCAGCTCGAGGGCGACTTCCTCGGCTCCTCCTGGGAGCCGGCGCTCAAGTGCTTCTCGCAGCTCTCACGCCTGCAGCTCATCTACTCGGGCGTCTCGGACGACCTGGCGCACGCGCAGCGTAGCCGCATCCCTCGACGCCGCTCCTTCGGCGCCGCCTCCGCCGGGCTTGCCCCGCCCGCCTCGAGCGGCGCGGCAGACGGCGGCGCAGGCGGCGCAGGCGGTCACCACGCGAACGGCGGCGCCAGCGGCGGCGCCGGCGAGGGCGGCATCTTCTCGTACTTTCAGTCCGGTCCTTCGCCGCAGCAGGTGGCGCGCATCACGGACGAGGACAACGCAGTGCGCGTGGTCAAGGCGCTCGACATGATCCAGATCGACCGCATCTTTCTGGACTCGGTCAACCTCGGGTCCAGCGCCATTATCGACATGGTCGACGCGCTCTGCGCCGTCTCGCGCATGGAGCTCGAGGCGAACGCCGGCGCGCATACCATGCTGGGGCGGTCCACCCAGGACAACACGCCGCGCACCTTCTCGCTGCAGAAGCTCGTCGAGGTGGCGGACTCCAACATGGACACGCGGCCGCGCTTCGTGTGGGGCCGCGTCTGGTCCATCCTCTCGGAGCACTTCACGCTGGCCGGCTGCCACGCCGACGTGCGCATCTCCATGTACGCCATCGACTCGCTGCGGCAGCTCACAGTCAAGTTCCTCGAGAAGGACGAGCTCACCGGCTTTAGCTTCCAGCTTCAGTTCATGGCGCCTTTTGAGCGCATGATCGCCACCTCCAAGAGCCCCGAGCTGCGCGACCTCGTGCTGCGCTGCTCCGAGCACATTATCCTCACGCGCAGCAAGCACATCAAGTCCGGCTGGCGCGTCTTGCTCAACGTGCTCTCCGTTGGCGGCAACGACCCGACCGTCGAGGTGCACACGCTCGCCTTCAAGGTGCTCGACCGCCTCGTCAAGGAGCACCTCGGCGCCCTCGACGCGCACTTTCTGGAACTCGTCAACTGCCTCTTCTCCTTCGCGGCGAACCGCGCCAACAAGGACGCAGCCATCCCGCGCCACGCGCTCTCGCTCCTGGACCAGGCGCTGCGCGACCTCTTCGCGCGGCCCGGTCCGCCCTTGAGCGTCACCACGCCCGCCGACACGGACGGCCTGCTGCGGCTCTGGGCGCTCGTGCGCGGCCTCGTCCTGCTCACGGCCGACCCGCGCCCTTCGCTGCGCGAACACGCGCGGGACCTCCTCTTCTCGCGCCTGCGCGAGGGCGCGCCGCGCATCGCGCCGCGCATCTGGAGCTTTCTCCTGCGCCACACGCTGCTCGCCCTCTTCGCGCAGCTGCGCGACAGTCTGCAGCCCTTCTCGGCGGACAGCATCGCGCGCGTGCGCGCGGCGCGCGGCGCCTACATGCTGCGCGCCGAGGAGGCGGACCGCGAGCTCCTGGGTCTGCTCGAGGCGCGCCAGGCACCCGAGGTCACGCCGGCCTCCCTCGAGGTTCTCCTCGAGCCGGGCGAGCCGGCGCTCGACACCACGCTCGGCAAGCTGCTCTCGCAGACCGTCGACCTTTTGGGCGGCTTCCTGAACGGCAACTTGGCGGACAGCACGGCCGAGGACGTGCCGCAGCTGGACGAGGCGGAGCGGGCCGCCTGGGTCCAGGGCGCGCGGGACATGGCGCAGGACCTCCTCCTCGAGGACCTGCTCGGCCTCGTGGAGCGACTAGCGCTCACCAACTCGGGCCAGGTCTCGAGCATTGGCGTGGGCATCCTCGCCAAGCTGCTCTCGCAGGCCGGCAAGGATCTCGGCAAGGACCGCTGGGGCCTCATCACGTCTACCATCACGCACATTTTGCAGGACTCCACGCCGCGCTTCCTCACGAGCAAGGCCACGCGCGTGTGGCTCAAGCTCGACAAGGCGCAAGGCGCAGAGGCGGAGGAAGAGGCGGGCAAGGACACGGACAAGCGCAGCGAGAGCCCTGCGGCGGCCAATGGCACGGCGCCTCCCGGCGCTACGCCCGGCGACGAGGACGGCAAGAGTCCGGACGAGAGGGAGCTGGCGAGGGACGCGGAGGAGGGAGGTGATGGCGACATGGATAGCGAGACGCCGACGTTGCCCGAGCCCGTCGCCAAGGACGGGACCACCTTTGAGTTCCATGAGCCGCGGCCCGGAGACCTCCTGCCCTTTAGCAACAGCACGGCCTTCACGATGAGCGCCGTGCAGCTGCAACTTCTGGAGGTGTTGGGCCGTGTGTTGACGGCCAACATCGGCGTCATGGGCGAGGGTGACCTGCTGCGGCTACTGGACTTGATCGAGGAGTCCGTGCGGTTCTCGCACGACTTCAACGACGATCTCGCGCTACGCCAGGAGCTGCAGCGCCGCGGCTTCATGTCGGACGACACGAGCGGCTTTCCGCCGTCGCTGCTGCGCCAGGAGAGCCTAGCGCTCGGCCGCTACATCTCGCTGCTCTTTCGCGCCGACGGCGACGCAGAGCGCATCGCGCTTTCGGACGCGGCGCTCTCGAGCATCGCGGCTCGCCTCGAGAAAACCCTGCACGCCCTCTTCATGCATTACCTCTTCCAGGACCGCACGCGCACTGCCGAGCTCGAGCAGCTCGACGTCCTGGCTGCACGCCAGACTGCCTCGGAGGCCGAGATGGACATGCGCTACTTTACGCCCGTCGTCGCGCAGAGCCTGCACGAGGTCCTGCACTGGGACATCTCCAAGATGCGCCGCCAGCTGCCCTGGCTGTATCCTCTGCTCACCGCACTGCTTGACTGCGGCAACCGCGAGGTGCACGCGGCCCTGCGCCAAATCTTTGACCAGCAGATCTCCAAGCTCCTCGGCTTTGACGTCAAGGAGAAGGCCTGATTTTTCTCAGCAAGGTTGATGATGATGATGATGATGATGATGATGATGATGTTGATGATGGGTGGTAGGCCTAGGCTAGAGATCTTTGACAAGTGAAAGAGAGAGAGAGAGAGAGAGAGAGAGAGAGAGAGAGAGAGAGAGAGAGAGAAGAGAGAGAGAGAGAGAGAGAGAGAGAGAGAGAGAGAGAGAGAGAGAGAGAGAGAGAGAGAGAGAGAGAGGCGGGATGACAAGAAGCGACTTGACGTCTCTTGTTCTACAAGCATTGCATGATGTGATGATTTTGCTTGCAGACGCTTCTTTTTATGTCTCAGCGACCACTTCACAACGTCTTTTCAAGCGCAGCCGCAGCTTCCATGGCGGCTTGGGATTCGGGGTTGGACTCGTCGGGAGGCAGGCTTCGTAGCTCCTGGAGGGCGGCGCGGGCCTCCTGCGGGCGACCTAGCTTCGCCTCGCAGCGCGCGATCTCGACGAGGGAGAGACGGTCGGGCTTGCGCAGCGCGTGGGCGCGGCGAAAGTAGGCGAGCGCCTCCTCGAAAGTGGTCTTGGGCGGCTCGCGGCCGAAGATGGCCTTGGCACCCATGCGCTCGGCCCAGGAAAGCTTGGCCACCTCGAAGCAGAACATGCCTAGCATGTAGTGAAGCGTGGGGTCGTCTGGGTCAATCTCCACGGCGCGCTTGACGTGCTTCTCGAAGGTGAAGCCGCCGATAATCTTCTCCTTATTGCCCTGGTGGTTCGTCCAGTCCTGCGCGATGATGGCATAGTACTTGTGCGTCGGTGCGGCCTCAGGGAAGCGCTCCAGCAGGTCCTCTACAATGTCTAGCGCGCGCTTGAGCACCTCGAGCCGCTGCGGGTCGCCCTCGCCCTTGGCCTTCTTTATCTCAGCCGCCACATAGTAGCCTGCGCGCGCGGCGCGCCAGAGCACCTCGAGCCGCTGCGTGCGCGGCGGTCTCCCCAGGTACTCTTGCACACGGCTCCACGCCTTGGTGTGGTCGTGCGCCTCGTTGAGCGTATCGAGCTCCGCCGCAAGCGCCTCGTGCAGCGCCGGGTCGTCTGGCTCGGCGGCCTCCTCGGCAGTGGCCTCGGTGGCCAGGGAGGCCTCCCACTCGGTGCGCAGTGCCCGTACGAGGATGCCAAAGTCCGCGTCTTCGTCCAGCAGCGGCGGCGGCGCGCGCTTCTGCAAAGCGGCGGCAGCCTCCTGTGCCGCGGCCTGCGCCTGCGCGAGCTGGGCGCGCACGGCGTGTTCGTAGGCGGCGGCGGCGGCGGCCAGGCCCGCCAGCGCGCCCGCCAGCGCGTTGCGCACAGCGGCCTGGCGCCGCCAGACGGCCAGAACGGCAGCGAGCACGAGGCCGGCCGCCACGGTACCGAGCGCGGCCCGCACACGGCCGAAGAGCGCGCCAACGCGCAGCGCGAGCAGGGCGCGCGCGCCGGCACGGCTCGCAAAGAAGCGCTGGCAGCGCACCTGCACGCTAGCCTTGGCCTTGAGCGCCTCGGGCACGGCCATACGCGGCAGGTCAGAGAGCCCGAAGAAGCGCGCTAGCGCTCGCCGCGGCGCCTCGAGCGGCTGCACGGCCTGGCACGCGCGCAGCAACTCGACCTCGAGCGCTGCGCGTGCCTCCGCGCTCACCAGCAGCTTGTCCAGCTGCGGCACCTGGACCTTGGGCCCGCCCTCTGCGGCGACCTCCGCTACCGCGGCATCCAGGTCTCGCTGCGCGCGCCAGACGCCGGCGGCGGGCCCGCCCTCCTCCGTCTCCAGCTGCAGAAAAACGCTCACATACGCCTCGCCTCCGCGCGGCCGCACGCGCTGCACCGCCGGAAGCCGCACCGCCATCTTCGCGGCGTCCGTGCCGTCCTCGTGCAGGTCGCGGTCGGCGCGCGTGTACTGCCCAGCCTCCCCCTCGCCGCGCAGCTCGCCCGGGACCTTTTCGCTCGGTCAGGCCCCGGCCTGTGCCTGCGCAGGGCCGCTCCCGCGCGCGCCGCCCTCCCCTGCGCGCTGCACGCGCGCCGCGCCGCGGCGGCGTAGTCGTCGCGCACGCGGCGCGGGCCGCCGATGCCGCGACCCGGGCGCGCGCTCGCTCGCCTCTCGAGACGGCGATCGGCCTGGGCGGCGCGCGGCCGGCGCCAGCCGCACCTCCGCCGCGCCGCGCCGCTCGCGCAGGCAGGCCGCCGCTCGCGAGTTGCGGGAATGCGCGCAGGCAGCGCGGCCGCGGCCGCGATGAACGATGACGCGCGCGGCGCCTTTCGCAGCACTGACCCATTCAAATTTTTTCGAATTCGAAGTCGAATTCAAGTTCAAATTCAAATTCGAAGTCGAGGCCGGCGCTGCGCGCGCGCGGCGCGGCGGCGCGGCGGCGCGGCGGCGCGGGCGGCGCGGGCGGCGCGGCGGCGCGCGGCCCGGCGCTCGGCGCGGCGCGCGGCCCGGCGCTCGGCGGCGCGGCGGCGCCATGGGGAATGAGATCACGCGCGAGATGTACGAGGGGCCCGGCGCGGGCGGCGCGGGCGCGGGCGCGGGCGCGGGCGCGGGCGCCGGCGTGGGCGCGGCGGCGAGCAAGCCGCGCGTGGGCATGCCGGACGACGTGCGCGAGGCCATGCTGCGGCGGCAGCAGCGGGAGCAGGGCCAGGGCCAGCAGGAGCACCAGCATTCCGCGCAGGTGCTGCAGGCGGGTCTGGAGCAGCAGCTGGACACAGGGCCGGACGCGCAGGAGGGCGAGGTGGGCCTGGATGAGAGGGCGCCCTCCGACGGAGGCGGCGGCGGCGGGGCGGGGCGCGGCGCAACAGACCGGGCGACGATCGCGGCGACGGGGCGCAAGCTGTTCAGCGACTTCCATCTGGCGCAGGCGGAGTACGCGCAGAGCTGGGGAGAGCAGCGCGGCGAGGGCGGGGTGCAGGAGCTCTTCGCAGCGGAGGCACCGCGCCTGGCCCAGGCATACCGGCTCGTGCGCGCGGAGGCGGCCGGCGTGACGGCGGTGGTCTTCCGCGCGCGTGACGTGCGCTCAGGCGAGCTGGTGGCGCTCAAGTTCGTGCGCATCCAGGTCAAGGGCTTGCGCGACGAGGTGCGGCGCAAGGACTGCAAGGAGGAGGCGCGCCTGCAGCGGCTCTGCGAGCATGAGAACGTCGTCAAGCTGGTGGACTTCGAGATGGGCAGCAAGTTCGCCATCTTCGTGCTCGAGTACGTCAAGCAGACGCTGCTGCAGCACATCGTGGAGCGCAACGAAAATGAGGAGTACTCGGAGCGCACGGCGGCGCAGTACATTCGCGACCTGGCGCGCGCGCTGCGCCACTGCCACGCGCAGGGCGTCGTGCACATGGACGTCAAGCTCGACAACATCCTCTGCGCCAAGGGCAATGTTGCCAAGCTCTGCGACTTTGGCGTCGCCGAGCAGATGCACTTCCCCAACTCGCCCATCCGACGCAACGTCGCGGCGCCGCTGTTCGCGCCGCCGGAGATCTACACCGTCGGCTACGTCAATACGGCCGCCGACATGTGGAGCCTTGGCGTCGTGCTGTACATTCTGCTGTGCGGTTACCCGCCCTTCAAGGAGACCGACCTCAAGCGCCGCATCCTGCGCGCGCGCTATTGCTTCCCGGATCGCGATTGGCGCCAAGTCTCCGTCATGGCGCGCGACCTTATTTCGCGCCTGCTCGTCCTGGACATCTCCAAGCGCTACACGGCGCAGGACGTTCTGGACCACCCATGGATCGAGGCGCTCTCCCGCATACCGGCGCCCTCGCGCGACCCGCCCCTGCACTCGGTCTCCTCGCGCCCGATCTCGGGCTTTCTGGACGACACCAGCGACGATCAGGGCGACGAGGACAGCAGTGACGAGGATCGCAGTGACGAGGATCGCGGGGATGGTGCCGACCACGTCCGGGCTGATGCCGAGGAGAGCGGGCCGTACGAACATGCGGGCGGCACCACCGCGGCGGGCAGGGTGGCCATGCCGCCTCCCCGCGCGGGCGCCCGCTTTGTGTCGGTCGCGGCATCGGCCCCTGCCGCGGCCAGCGGTCATGATGAGGACGACGATGATGGCGAGGCCGGCGCCCGACGCCTCTCAGGGGCGCTCGACAAGACGCTGCTCCCGCTGCCACTGCGCGTCACCAAGTTCCTCCGGAGCATGCACCACTATCGCGAGCTGGAGAAACGCGGTTTTGACTCGATCCCAGGCGGCGAGCTGTACCGCAATCTGCTGGACGGCGTCGACGAGATCACGACCGGGCTCGCACGTGGCTACGCGTCGTCCTCATCACCTGGGTCCACGTCCTCCTCAGAGCGGGCGCGCACCGCCACGTACCCGGACGCCGTCGCTGCCTCGTGGCTCGCGCGCCGCATCAATCGCACGCTTTTCCGCGAGAATGAGTCCCCCGATGCGAGCAGCGAGGGAGGTGTCAAGGAATCGGCGAGCGCCGCGAGTAGCGGTGGGGGTGACCTCGCCCTGGCCGGCGCTACGGCTCGCCCTGGGCCAGCGTCTGCTCAGGCTCAGGCTGAGGACGATGGGACCGAGGAGGTTCCTCTCACTGACAAGGACGTGTACGTGCAGGCCAAGTTCCAGCGGCGTGAGTCGCTGGTCTCCGCCGTGGAGGGCATGGGTCGCCCGCGGCGCGCATCCGCGACGGCTGCACTGGGCGTGCCGGCGGTCTCGGACGCTGCTCCCACGCCTGTGCCCGAGCCCGTGCCCGCGCCCGCGCCCGCGCCCGTGCCCGCGCCAGCTGTGCCAGGGCCCTCGGCGGCCTCCAAACTTCCGCCGCGGCACCCAACGGCGCCCGCGCCGGGCAGCGCTGGCGCGCCCACGCCGTCGCCGCCGCCGCCTCGACGACAGAGGCTGCGGCGCGAAAAGTCCTTCGACGTGCAGGCCGAGGAGGTGCTCGACTGGATCGCCGATAGCGAGGCCGTCAGCTGCCGCATCTGCGACACCGAGTTCACCCTCTTCGTGCGCAAGCACCACTGCCGCAACTGCTGTAACCTCATGTGCGACGCCTGCAGCTCGCACCGCCGTAGACTCAAGTTCCTCGACACCAAGGAGCCCGTGCGCATCTGCAAGCTCTGTGCCGTCCACCTCGCCGAGGACGAGGCGCGGGGTCGCCCACGCTATCGCTGATCATGACTCACGCGCGTGGCAGCTCACTGGCACTGCAGGCTCAGCTTGCGCAGGAACGTTAGGCCTAACGAAAGCTCCCCCTCCGCTGGCCGCGCGCGGTGCGCGTGGCCGCAGTGCTTTTGCTAACTTTCATTTGTTCCATTTCATTCGCTTTCGCTCGCCAGCCTGCGCGGGCCGGCGTCCGCGAGCGTCTTTCAGATTCTGTCCTCCCGGCTGCCCGGCACCGCGTCCGCCGTCGAGATTCGGAGCTCCACGCGCCGCGCACGCGCCGCTCCCGACTTCTCTCCGAGACTTTAACCATCAAGCCAGGCGAGAGCAGCCTCGCCTCTTGCCAAGCCTCAGATCAGGCTCGCCTCGTCCAACGAAGCAATGACGCTCGCTCAGCTTGCGCGCTCCCTCGCCCTTCGGCTTGCTCGCTCGCTGCGCAGTGGCGGAGCCCTCGCCGCGCAGCAGGACCCGGACCCGGACGCCACGAATCTACAGCGCGAGTGCGGCGGCTCGCGAGAATCGGTGCCCGCCACGGACGCTCGCTCGCTCGCGCGCTCGCTCGCTTGCAGCGTCCCGAGCCAACGCAGAGGGAAGGAAGCCAGGCTGCCGCGGCGAGCTTTGACGGCGCGGAAGGTTTTGCTGTGCAGCGCAGTGCAGCCTGAGGGAGTGCAAGGCACTGCGCAGCAAAGCGGGAACGCGAGGCAAGCCGTGGCTCGGCGTGGCTCGCGCAGGCGCGCAGGCTCGCGCGAAGCGACATTGCGAGCACGCGGCAGCGGAGCACTGCAGACGCTGTGCAGCAGCTGACTGAAGAGATGGCCGAGACGATGGAAACGAGCGGCCAGCCGGCGACGTCCCAGCGCAGCACGCGCGGCAGCAGCTTGCGCAGGTCGTCCGCAAGGGGCAGCGGCGTGCGGCTGTCAAAGGAGCACCTCGCCGTGCTGCGGCCGGACCTGGGCGGCGAGTCGCCGGGTGAGGGCCTCGCGCGCGCGTCGTGCTGGCAGTTCTGCCAGTTCCTATGCCCGCCCACGGATGATACCGGCGTAGCCATCGAGGACGACGCCGTCGCTGCCATTCGCGCCACGCTCGCCGCCGGACAGCCCATGCCGGCCTACGTCGTGCTCACCGAGCCGCTCAGGATTGGCATTTTCTGCGAGATCTTTGATGCGCCCATCTTCATCCAGTTTCCCGACAAGATCAGCGTCTCGCTCGTGCACGGCTTCCACCTCAAGCCGCGCTCGCGCTTGCTCGCCATGGTTACGCTCGTGCCCAAGACGCACGAGCAGGACACGCTGGACGCCGACATCGACCCTGGCCCACTCGCCAACGAGCGCGCCCTGCAGCTCTACTGCGGCCTCGTGCCAGAGATCGCCAACTTTATCAGCACCGACGAGGTTCGCATCCTCGAGAATCAGGACAACATCGGTGAGGAGCTCTGGTCACGGGCGCGCGAAGTCGTTGACCTCCATGCTCCGGGTGTCAGCACCTGCCGCGACGGCATCCCGGGCCGCACTCGGCAGTAGCTCCACGACGGTTCTTCCGCGGACCTTGTCTCCTGCACGTTCCTTTGATCCCTACCAGTAGCTACGTTTTTGCATGTCTTATTTTCGTCTCCCTTTGGCAGCAGCGTCCATGTGCGCAGACTCACCACTGCCCTCGGAGCTCTGGTGACTGGCGCGCGAAGTCGTCGACCTCCATGCTCCGGGCGTCAGCATCTGCCGGGCCGCACTCGGCGGTAGCTCCACGACGGTTCTTCCGCGGACCTTTGTCTCCTGCACGTTCTTTTGATCCCTTCCAGTAGCATGGTAGCGACGTCTTTCCATGTCTTGTTTTCGTCTCCCTTTGGCAGCAGCGTCCCATGTGCGCAGACTCACCACTGCCCTCGGAGCTCTGGTCACTGGCGCGCGAAGTCGTCGACCTCCATGCTCCGGGCGTCAGCATCTGCCGGGCCGCACTCGGCAGTAGTAGTTTCATGAGGGATCTTCCGCGGACCTTGTCTCCTGCACTCACGGTGCGCAATGTTCCTTTGATCCCTACCAGTAGCAATGTTTTCGCACGTCTTCTTTCCGTCTCCCTTTGGCAGTGCTGACTCACCACTGCCCTCCGCTCGAGGCAGGCTCACCGGGCCGGCAGACTCTTGCCATGACCAGCACCTCAGCTCCCTCCCGTATCGCTGATCCCTCTGGCCGCAGGTCTGCGCTTGGTTGATGCTTCTTCCAACTTCCAACCTACCTAACCTACTACTTGAGATGCCCAAAAACCCGAATTTTCCCTCGCGGACCTGCAGGTAGGATAGAAATGCTAGGTAGGGTAGGGCAAGACGCGCGCGCGGTTGGTGGTTAGACTTCGAGAGAGGTCGAGCGCGGCAAGCAAATCCAAAGCGGCAGCATCATGCCGCGGGCAACCGGGCCGAGGGCGCAGGAGAGCGGGCCGCATCACGCGCAGCGCGTGCGGCTGCCGCTGCAGCCGCAGCCGGCACCGCTGCAGCGGCAGCAAGTCGCAGCCGCAGCGCAGGGACTAGAGGATCACCAAGGCGCCTGTGCTCTGGGCCGATGGTGTCTCGTGCGCCGCGGCCAGCTGGGGTCGGCGAGGCTCCAAGCGAGCCACAAGTGCAGCGGTGGAGACCCGTGCGAGGCCTGCGAAGGCGGCATGCTTCATGGAGTCTGCTGTCAAGCTGTAGGGCTCGGCGACATGGTCTTCCTCTGCGAGCGCAAGGCGGTGGCCCTCCTGCGCGAGAAGAACCTGGAACTCGTGGATACTGTGAGCGAGACACGGACGGGTGAATGGCGTTTTCAGCTACGGGAGGTCCGTCAGCTCCGCGTGGACACGAGTTGTGACGAAGCCGAGGCGAGCGCTGAGGTCCTGGGCACGGAGGTTGGTGCGAGACGAAGCGGAGCTGCTCAGGACCTCTGGACGGCGGCTCTGCTCGACGCCGGCATCAGGTTCATGAAGTTGCTTGCGGGCACCGACCTCGGAGGCATCGACGTTGGAGACAGCGGAGTGGGAAGTGGGGCCCGACGGCTGGAGCAACTCACGGAAGTCATCTTCAATTGGGCCAAGCCCGGCCACGCCAGGTTGCTCTGCAGGGCGCTCGCCAAAGTTCTCGCGGTCGACAAGACTCAAGAAGGCATGGTCTTTGATCGTATCAGGGACCACCTGAGGAGCGTGTACGCGGCCGCTGAGCTGCATTCCCATGAGGACACTGGCACGTTGGACGACCGTGCCTTCTTGTCGGACCTGCGCTGGGCGACCAGGGACACGCCTCATATGCGCTCCAAGCTAGTCTGCCGGCTGTTCCCCACCTTCTATAGGGTCGAGGAGACATGTGCTGTTATGCTGAGCCGCAAGCTCATGACCGCGCCGGTCGACCGGCGGCAAGTCGCAGGCCGACTTGCCGTAGCCTTTTGCTGCTATCTCCCCGCGCTCGTTCAGGTGCGCAAAGGTCGCTTTGAGCTAGCATTCACGCTGAATGACGACTCCCCCACGGTTTTGCGCCTGCTGAGCATGCATGCATCCGCCTTCTCCTTGAGCTTCGTCAACCGTGCGTCCAAGGCTTCACGTGGAGACATCGTCCAACGTGCGAACCCCGCAGGCTTCGTCAGCCAAGTGTTCAAGACTCCACGTGGAGACATCGTGCAAGTTGCGAAACCCGCAGGCTTCGTCAGCCAAGTGTCCAAGGCTCCACGTGGAGACATCGTCCAAGTTACGAACCCCGCAGGCGTCAGCCGAGCGTCCAAGACTTCCCGTGGAGACGCCGTCCAAGGTGCCAACCCTGCAGGCTTCGTCAGCCAAGTGTCCAAGACTCCACGTGGAGACGCCGTCCAAGGTGCAAGCCCCGCAGGCTTCGTCAGCCAAGCGTCCAAGGCTCCACGTGGAGACATCGTCCAAGTTGCGAACCCCGCAGGCTTCGTCAGCCAAGCGTCCAAGGCTCCACGTGGAGACATCGTCCCAGTTGCGAACCCCGCAGGCTTCGTCAGGAAAGCGTCCAAGGCTCCACGTGGAGACATCGTCCAAGTTGCGAACCCCGCAGGCTTCGTCAGCCAAGCGTCCAAGGCTCCACGTGGAGACATCGTCCAAGTTGCGAACCCCGCAGGCTTCGTCAGCCAAGCGTCCAAGGCTCCACGTGGAGACATCGTCCAAGTTGCGAACCCCGCAGGCTTCGTCAGCCAAGCGTCCAAGGCTCCACGTGGAGACATCGTCCAAGTTGCGAACCCCGCAGGCTTCGTCAGCCAAGCGTCCAAGGCTCCACGTGGAGACATCGTCCAAGTTGCGAACCCCGCAGGCTTCGTCAGCCAAGCGTCCAAGGCTCCACGTGGAGACATCGTCCAAGTTGCGAACCCCGCAGGCTTCGTCAGCCAAGCGTCCAAGGCTCCACGTGGAGACACCGTCCAAGGTGCGAACCCCGCAGGCTTCGTCAGCCAAGCGTCCAAGGCTCCACGTGGAGACATCGTCCAAGTTGTGAACCCCGCAGGCGTCAGCCGAGCGTCCAAGACTCCACGTGGAGACGCCGTCCAAGGCGCCAACCCCGCAGGCTCTATGAACTGGAGCGGGAGTGAGATTGCGAGCCTCTGTGCGCGTTTCGTCGAGGCGGTGGCCTTCCCTGCTCACAAAACGATCATCAAGACCATCGTGAACGGACGTCAGAGTCCGGACGATCTGAACTTGACCACGAACGAGGGCCCCTTGCCGACAGTCCATGTTGCCTGGAGTCGTCTCGCGCAAGCGATCAACGGGACGCACGCGCTCAGCGGCATGGCCATCTGGGGACGCCGCCCCATGGATGACGGCTTCATCGCGGAGAACAGATTTCCGACCCACTGCAGGGAGGCAAACCCCAGTCTCGTGCCAAGTGACAAGAATGTGGCGACCAGCAACCTGCTGCAGATGCTCAAGAACCAAATCAAAAAGTGCATAGTGGCGGCGTACAACCCCATGCTGCAAAGTGGGATCCACGACACCGACGAGCGAGTCACCCAGAGCGAGGACTCCCGCGTCAACGGCACCGCAGCGTCCGGTCCGAACTCCGCAACCAGCAGCCACGCGATCCTCGCCTCGAACCGCAGCGAGAGCACAACGCCCTCCGGGACGGTGAGGGAAGGCAGTTTCTCCGCTCGCACCAGCCACAACAATCAACAGGAGGAGGAGGGCGACGCACTCAATTCCAGTGTCGCTAGCGCTTGCGCCGGTGGCGACGACCGCGACGACCGATCGGACGGCAACACCTGCAGGGCTCATAGGCTACCAAGTTTGCAGATCCTCCAGGCGCTCAAAAGGAAGTGTGAAGCGGAGAACATGTCGCATGAGGGCCCGCTCTACGTTCTGCTGCTCGCCTTGAACGGCGAGCACGACGAGAGGGTTCTGGTGACGGACTTCTTTGGTCTGCACACCATCAGCGAGAGAAGCAACCCCAGGGGCAAGCGACAAAGGACCAACGGCCGTGACGCAAGGTTCGATGCGGCTCTCGAGGACTTCCGTAGCCAGAGCAAGGAGCAGAGCGACGTCCTCCTGGCGTTCATGAGAACCAAACTCGGCTCCATGGCGCCCCGGAAACCCGTACATGAGATGACCCCTCTGGGCATGTTCGACCTGGACCAGTTCGACGATTTCCTGGAGTTCAAGAGAGCCAAACTCGGCTCCATGGACGCGTACCACAATGCCATGCGTGAGATGACGCTGTGCATGCTCAAAGCGGAGCAGAGTGAAAGTTTCCTGGCGCTCAAGGGTGCAAAACCCGTGTCCATGGACGCGTACCAGATGGTCATGCGTGAAATCCTGGATCAGGGCAAAGCTCTCCTGACGTTCAAGAAGGCCAAACTCGAGTGCACCAACGCGCACCAGAAGGCCGTGCGTGAGATGTCGAAGGAGATGATCGATCTGATGCGCGCAAAGGCTCAAGTAGATCGAGATCGTTGGGACGCCGAATCGGAGGTCTACAGGCGGACGCTGGAGGCGGAGACGCGGAAGCTGGATGCGGAGACGCGGAAGCTGGATGCGGAGACGCGGAAGCTCAAGGCGGACGCGATGAAATCACTCGAGACTTTCCGTAGCCGAGAGGGCGCCGACCCGGTCTCGACCTTGAATCGCCGTGGAGCTCCGAGTTCTGACTCTGACGACCATTAAAAAGCGACGCCATTTTCAAATCCTTTCTTCGCTGAGCTAAGTTCCCACCTGTGCTTCAGACCGGGTCTGGGGCAAGCTCGTACGTGGCAACGTGGCCCTGCCTGATGCATGGGCTCATTCGAATGCACTCTTTCGCAGCAATTCTGCAGGTTCACAATCACCTGCATCGTTAGCACGAGCGGCAAGCGTGGCAGCGAAGCTCAACTCTCTGCAGGAGCACGTGTCTCTCGCGGGTACAACCCGCCGGTCGTGCTTGGAGTGCTCCGCGAGATGTTTGGCCAGGTCCAGCCTGCGTTGCGGTCACGAGCGGGTAGGGTTCGCGCGTCCTTCATGGGCCTCAGGCTCTGCAGCCCCGTGAGACTGTGCAGCGGCTGCCAGTGGCAGTGCTCGTCTGGGGAAAAGGGCCGACCCCGACAGCACCCTCAGGCTCTGCCACGACGATAGGACCTCTCGTCCTCATGGCACATCGGGATGCGTTCAGCGTCTGCGGGACGCGCGGTGCAGCAAGCGGCCGCAAGACGCAGCCGCCACGGCCTGCCCGCCCGCATGGCGCAGCGCGGAAGCGCAGCTTGGATTCAGGCGCGCACGCGCTCGCTGCACCCGCTCTTCGCTGCGAGCACGTCCCCAGTTCGCCACAGGCGCGTCGAACCCAACCCAGTCAGCCGCCGAGCCGCCTGAGGTGCCAGACCCGGGCGGCAGCGGCGGCGCGGCAGCAAAAGCGATACGCGCGCGCGCTGGGCAGGCTGGGCAGGCAGCGAGCGGCTCGCGGAGCAAGAAAAGCAGCTCGGTGAGATGATGGAGGAGTTCAAGGCGCCCGGCGCGAAGATGAGCGTGTCCATGTCGCACGCGGAGAGCCAGGCGCACAAGCGCACGCTGAGCTGGCAGACGGTGGGCCTGATCCAGATTGCGGAGATCGTCGGCGTCGGCGTGCTCACCATGGGGCTCGCGTTTGCAGAACTCGGGTTCGCGCTGGCCATCGCGCTGATTTTGGCGCTGGGCGCCATGAACGTGTACGTGGGCTTGCTGCTCTCGCGCGCATCGCTCAAGTTGCCGGCGGCGCACTCGTACAGCGAGATGGCGGAGATGGTCTTCCGCAGTGCGTGGCTCGTGCGCGCGTGCAAGTTCGTCGCCAACGTTTACTTTGTCTTCGTGGCGGCGAGCTACTTCTTGGCGCTCTCGCAGACGCTGTCCATGGTGTTCTGGGGCGTCGCGCTGTGCCAGCCTCTCTGGGGCCTGATTGCCGCGCCTCCGCTGCTGGCGTTGGTGCAGGTGCGCAGCTTCGCAGGCGCCAAGTACATCTTCTGGCTCAATCTCGGCTGCATCGTCGTGGCCATCACGCTCATTCTGGTCTACCTGGTCAGCAACCTGAACTCCGCGGGCGGGCTGGAGACGGCCACGGTGGCGCCTCCGGCCGACCTGACGTGGATCAGCTTCTTTGGAGCGCTCTCCAAGGTCACCTTCGCTTATATGGGCTGCTTCATCTATCTGGAGATGATCGCGGAGATGGAGCGCCCGGCGGACTTCCCCTATGCCTTCTACATTAGCGCGCCCTTTCAGGTCGTCCTGTACCTGCTCGTGGGCGCCGTGGCCTACGCGTACGGCGGCGAGAGCGCGCAGGACTCGGTGCTCAAGGAGATTGATCCGCGCACCGACGGAGCGCTGCTCTCCGCGGCAGCCGCCTGCCTCGCGGTGCACCTCCTGGTGTCCTACTTCATCATCGCCTCCGCCTTCCACCGCAGCGTGCACCAGGCCGTGTCGCCGTCCACGCTGGATGAGGACTTCTGGAAGGCTCGCCTCATCTGGTTCCTCATCACCTGTGCCACGCTCTGCTTCGCGTACGTCATCTCCAACGGTGTCACCTTCTTTGACAGCCTGGTGTCCTTGCTCGGCTCGCTCTTTGGCCCTGTGCTGGGATTCTTCCTGCCGGTGATCTTCTTCTACCTCGCCAGCACGATCGAGGCCGACGACGGGGACGAGGCCGATGCTGAGGCTGAGGCCGGCGGCCTGCGCAAGGGGAACGAGGACCCGGCCGACGACGCGGGCAGCAAGCCCAAGCCCAACGACTCCACCATTGGCCTTTTGGAGGGGCTCTTGTTGTCTTGCGTGGTGCTCTTCGCCGCCGTTCTGCTCGTGGTGGGCACGGCGGCCAACATCATCACGCTCGAGCAAGACTTTGTCGACTCCAGCACCCGACCATTCGAGTGCCATATCGAGTCTTACTTGAACCAGTGGCACAGCTGACGTTTGAGATAACTTGGAAGGAAGAAGAAGAGATCAGTTACAGATTCCAGGTATGCAGTTCAATACAGAGAGAACCGGCGACGGATGAATCGAATCACACGGGACAATCGTCGTGTTCGTCGCGCTTGGTCGTGGACGGCTTCGGTTGAGATGAGTCCACCTCCTCGTCCTCGTCCTCGCCCTCGTCCTCGGCCTCGTCATCGTCGTCCTTCTCCTCTCGCAGCTCATAGTCGTCCTCGTGGTGGCTGACATGGCTCAGCGTGGTCGCCGGCGAAGCTGACGGCGGCTGTCGCCGCCCCAAGCGGCCCCAATACTCGCGCCCGGCGAAGAGCATGAAGAGCAATGTGCCAACAATGACGAGCGGGGCCACCACGTAGCTGGTGAAGACAGGCGAGTCGTCGTCTCCGACGTCAGAGCCGCTCTGGGCGGCGGCCTCCGTCGGCGTGGGCGCCTCGGTTGGGAGCGGCGTCGGGAGCGACGTGGGCGCCTCCGTCGGCAGCACAGTGGGCAGCATAGTGGGCGATGCGGTGGGCAAGCGCGTCGGCGACGCAGTCGGGAGCCGCGTAGGCAACGGTGTGGGCGCCAGCGTCGGAGATTTGGTGGGCGCGACGGTGGTCGGTGCCAGCGTTGGTGCCAGGGTGGGAGCTCTTGTCGGCGCCAGCGTCGGGGCGAGAGAAGGCGCCAGCGTTGGGAAGAGCGTCGGGGCGGCGGTGGGCGAGCAGGTGGACACCATGTTACCCGGCCACATTGCCGAGACAGTGTCATTGAAGGTCGGCTGAAGCCCACAGAGCGGATTACCGCGGACATCGCTGCGCGGATCGTGTACTCAACGCGAGCATCCTGGTTATCAGTTGATCGTGCGAGCCGTCAGATCGAATCAAGCTACGCGCGCACGTACATGTAGGTCAGTGAAGGGAGTGCGGCCATCTCCATTGGCAGCTGTTGCAGTTTGTTGTTCATGAGCCATCTGCGGTGGGGGAGGTGGGCGTCAGACTCTGGGCGCCACGCACGCGAAATTTGATGGGACGCAACGCGACCTACAGGGTTTCTAGGCTTGGCAGCTCTCCGATGCTGGGCGGGAGGGAGTCAAGCTTGTTGTCATCCGCGTAGCTGCGAGCGTACATGTCGTCAGTTGCGCGATGCGGTCTCTTGGCGTTGCGCGATGCGGCGCACGTACAGCTCGATAAGCTCGTGCAGGTCGCTAAAGCTCTCCGGGATTGTGGAGAGCTGGTTGCCGTACAGGTCGCTGCGATTTTGCGCCCGCGCCCCTCGTTCGTCAGCCTCAATCTAAGGTCGCCTGGTCGACAGGCCATCGGCACACGTACAGCACACGAAGATTGCTGAGGCTACCCATCGCAGTAGGCAGGGAGGTGAGCTTGTTGCCGTAGAGATAGCTGTCGCGCGCGCGTCAGTGTGCGTGAGACCGCGTGCGCCGACCAAGGGGTCTGGACCCCCCCCCTCCCACGCATGTGCAGCACGTACAGCTCGTTGAGCGCTTCAAGGCTCACCAATGTCTCAGGAAGTGCGGTAAGTTGGTTCCCATGGAGCTGCCTGAGCGAGTTCGGCGGCGTGACGTGCTCCCATGTCAGTCTGCTGTGCATGTCGGCGCCCCGGCGATGGTCGCACCACGTACAGCAGCTCCAGCGCCTCCATGTTTCCAATGGACGCCGGCAAGGTTGGGAGATCGTTGTTGTCCAGGTACCTGCGTGTCTCGACGCGGCGTGTAAGCAAGCTTGCTAGCTAGGGTCGTCTTGCAGAAGCTGGAGCACGCGACGTACAGCTCAATCAGATTGGTTAGGCCTCCGACCGAGTCGGGAAGCGCGGTGAGATCGTTGCCATCCAAATAGCTGCATCGTGAGTGACGGAATCCGTCAGGGTACTGTGTGACGGCTGCGGGGCGCTCATAACGTACAGGAGCTCGAGGTCCGACAAGTCGCCTACACTGCTGGGGATGGACGTGAGGTTGTTGTTATAGAGGAAACTGGTGTGGTCGGCGTCAGTCAGGGGTATCCACCACAGAGGTGAGAGGGAGAATCGCTAGGACTCACAGTTCCACAAGGGGCGCAATCAAACCCAGCTGTGAAGGAAGCGAGGTGAGTTCGTTATTGTGCAGATGTCTGTGAGCGTGTCATCGTGTCAGCGTATTCTGTGGATCGGCGGGCAGCCGCGGCCGTGTCGACACGTACAGCCTCTTCAGGATGGGCAGCTTCGTCACGTCAGAGGGCACCACGGTCATCGTCCCCTCGGTGAGTATCCTGCGCAAGGTGATCGTCAGCATGTGCATGTCCCAGCAGCGGCGCAGGCGGGGTGGGTACGTACAGCTCTTGCAGCGCGACGAGGTACGAAACATTCGGGAAGGAGCTTAAACCGGTGCAGACCAAGGACTCCGTGTCTGGGTCGAAGCTACCCACGTCGCACGAGCTACCGTCGCACGTGCAGGCGGGAGAGGCCGTCGCAACGCCGAGGAGGGCGTCGGCGGACGCCACCAGCAGCGCCGCAGCCGCCGCCAACGACCTTCGCATGGTGGTGAATAAACAAGCGAAGCGGGCAAGCGAACGATACGCTCGCGCGCGCGCAAGCGAGCGTGCAAGCGAGCGAGCGAGCGAGCGAGCGAGCGAATCGGTTCTGCCCCGGCTCTGCTCTGCGTGCGTGAGCTGCTCGGTTTCCTAACGCGCGGTTCGCTTTGCTCCAGTGGGGGTGCGCAGCCCAGATTATCGGCCCGGCTCGCGCGAGCCTTCGAGTCAAATGACGTAAGTTAGAGAGTAAGCAACAACACCTTCAAGGCCCTTGGCCGCGCGCACAGGACGGGCAAGCTCTGACGGTACATCAGCAAGCGATGGCGTCCTGGAGCCACCTACCCTGGGGCACGCCCCCCCCTGCGAGCGCGCTTCCGTCGCGCTAACGACGAAACCTCCGAGCACGCACTGCACTGGCGGGCCGGGCCTGAACCGTCGCGAGCGTGTCGCGCCGAGCCACGCGCAAGGCCGCCTGTCACCAAGCAGCGGCGCCCTGACTGAAAGCGTGCGCGTTCGCTCCCTCGCGTCGCATGCGTCGCAGGCCAGGTGATCGGCCGGTGCGAGAAGGCAGCGCCCGAGCCTGCGACTTTCTCGCGCAGGCCGCGGCTGATCTCCGCGCCTGCAGCAAGCCGCCTTGCACGGCTTCCTCCACCTTGTCGCAGCAGCTGCAGCACAGCTCAGCCTGCGCTTGGCGGAAATGTCCCCTGCGCCGGCGAGGCCGCGATACACTGCTTGCCTCGGCTGCACCTTGCCTCTCGGCGCGCGACACGTTGCTTGCTGCTTGCTTCCTCGGCGCGCGCTTCAACACCAGCGCCGCCGTCCGCCCGGGCACTACATCATCGGCCTGCTAGCGAGCGTGCGCCGCAGCGACTTTCCCCCTCGGTCTGCGAGCACCAGTACTGCCTCATCATCATCTGGACGCCGTCGCGCGTCTCCATCTCGATCACTTCGCCGTCACTCCTGGCGACCGTCGTCCTCCTGGCCCAGGCGCCCAGGTGCTCCGACACGGCCGACATCCGCCTTCGCAAAAGCAGTCTGTGCTAGCTCGGCTAGCTAGAGGCTCGTCACGCGACGGGCGGGCACGTCTTGATGTGCTCCACGACGGCCAGGTACGTCGCGCACGAGAGCGCCGCGACCACGGCAAACCTGAGCCCGTGCGGCGAGCTGCCGTGGCCGTCGCTGCGCTGCGCTGCTTCAGGGGAGAAGAAGGCTCCGAGACGCCCACGCACGGGACGCTTGGCTTGTCGTCGCCGCGCGTTGCTTGGCTGCGATCCCATCGAGAGCGCGGGCGCCGGTTGAAGTTTGATCATGGCTCGCGGATTTTGAATTTGAATTCGGAGTTGGGACGCGGCGCGCGGCAAAGATACTTGGCGCGGCGGCGGCGGCGCGGCGGCGGCGCGGCGCGGCGCGGCGCGGCGCGGCGCGGCGCGGTGCGGCGCGGCGCGGCGATGGCGGCGGCGAAGGCGAACGTGCTGTTCGTGTGCGTGCTGGACGCGCAGGGCGTGGGCGCGGCGGCGGCGGCGGCGGCGCAGCGCGGCGATGCGGGCACCGTGAACCCGTTCGTGGTGGTGAGCTTCTCGGGCCAGCAGTTCACGACGAGGGTGCAGCGCAAGAGCCATGGGCGCGTGCACTGGGACGAACGCGTGGACTTTATCGGTGGCCGCGGGAGCAGGCTGACCAAGGTGGTTCTGAAGGTGTACGACAAGCAGACGCTGTCCAAGAAGCTGCTGGGCCAGGCCGAGGTGAGCGTGAACACGCTGCGTGAGGTGCGCGCGGACTTTTTGAGGCGCGCGGTGCAACAGCAGGCGCAGGCCGCGCCCCTTGAGGAGGTGCGGTCGCTCGCGCTGGAGCTCACGGACGCGTACGGGACGCGAGGCGCCTTTGGCACGCTGCGCGTGGCCCTCGGCTGGACGTACCGGCACAGCCTGCCTGGCAAGACGCGGCTCGCGCTGTACTCGCGCATTGGGCTCAAGCGGGCCGCCCGAGGCACCAACGTGGACGTGCTGGTGGAGTCGTCCGGCACTGCTGCGGCAAGCCTTGGCGGCGAGGTGGATGAGGACGACGAGGACGACGACGTTTACTCGGAGGCCGGGAGCGGCGCCGGCGGTCAGCCCGGCGTGCGGGAAGTGGATGTCGGTCGAGAGTCAGACGCCGAGTCCGCAGGCGAGGCCGCAGACACGGAGGCGGCGGGCGAGGACGCCATGGCAGAAGAGGACCGCGAGGAGGCCAAGGAAGCCCTGGAGCGAGCAGCGCAGCAGGAGGAGGAGGACCTGGCCCGCGCGCTGGAGACGGTGATCCGGCCTGGCGCGTACCGCGTGATCTTCCACGTGATCGAGGTGCGCGAGCTGCACCCCGAGGACCTGGCCGGGACGAGCGACCCGGTGTGCATCGTGTCGGTGGACGTGCCGGCGCGCAAGTCGGTAAAACGCAGCACGAGCATCCGCAAGAGCGTGCGGTCGTGCGTTTTCGACGAACAGCTCTTTCTAGACCTGAACAACATGGATGAGGCCACGGTGGACGCGGCGACCATCAAGTTCTCGGTTTTCGATGCGGACATTGTGATGCGCAACGACCTGATCGGGTCCTTCACCTTCAACTTCATCGACGTGTACCTGCGCAAGGGCCACGCACACAAGAACCAGTGGATCGGCCTGATCGACGAGAAGAACAAAAAGGACTCCGGCGTGCAGGGCTACGCCAAGGTGAGCGTGTCGATTGTGGGCCCGGGTGACACGGCGCAGCTTGAGGAGGAGGAGGACGCCAAGGAAGACGCTGGCGAGCGCGACGAGGAGATCTCCGAGGTGTTGCTGCCGCCCAACGTGCAGCTGCAGCTGAGGTTCCTGCGCGCCAAGGTGTACATCGCGGAAGACCTGCCAGCGCTGGACAAGTCAAGCCTGACGGGGCGCGAGGGCCTGGACGCTTTCGTCAAGGTCAGCTTTAGCGGGAATCCGCCCATCAAAACAGCCGTGGTGACGGCATCTCGGCCGCGCAGCACCAAGCTGCAGATGGTGGACCCGGCGGGTTCGCACCGCGACAAGGAGTCCCTCCGCGTTGTCTTCAACGAGGAGCTCTGGATGCCCACCTTCAACCCGCACATCGCGCGCAATGTGAACATCAGCGTGTACGACCACGACAAGGCGTCTGCGAACGACCTGGTGAGCACGCTGCTGGTGAACTACCAGGACGTCTTGCGCGGCGCGAACCGGCTGCGCGGCCAGTACCGCGGGGCCATCAAGCCGCGGTGGTACATGCTGTATGGCGCGCCGCGCCAGAGCGGGCTCTTCGGGTCGTCGGACGTGGACGAGATGAACCGCAACCCTTCCAAAGCCTCGGCGTACCGCGGGCGCGTCTTGCTGGCCTTTCGCGACTTCATTGACGCGGAGGACTCCGAGGAGCCCGAGGCGGTGCACAAGAAGCGCATCCGGTCCATCAAGCAGCGGCTCGTACCGCCGAACGCACGCTACGTGGTCCGCTTCTGGGCCGTGGCGGCCACCTCGGTACCGCGCACGCAGGGCGCCATGGGTCTCAAGTCGCGCTCCTCCGTGGCGGCGTGCCTGGCCATTGGGCCGTACCGGCTCATGACCAGGACGGCACTCCCGGGCGACGGCGGGACGGCGGACTGGGTCCAGGCCTTTGAGGCTGCCTTTGAGTTCCCGGACGAGTTGCAGCGCCTCTGGGACTGCACGCAGGTGCGGGAGCTGGTGAAGGCGTACGACAGGTGCAAGAATCAGGTGGCCAACTTGCGCCAGGAGATCCCTGGCGATGCGCTGCGGCTGCGCTCCGATCCGGCACGCGCCAAGCCACGCGGTAACCCAGTCCCGGCGCTTGAGCTCCAGTCGGAGCCCTCGCCGGGCGGGACGCGCGAGAAGCTGCAGCACTTGGACCGCCTGGAGCACGAGCTGGGGCGGCTGCGCCGCACGCTTCTGGCGGCGCTCACGGAGGCGCAAGTCCCGGACTTTTTCCTTTACCTGGCGGATGCGAACGGCAAGACCATCTCGTTTGCGCGCTTCTCGCCGGAGGAGGTTCTCCTGGAGCGCTTCCAGGGCGAGCCGCGCTGGGTGCACCTGGTCGAGGACAAGGCGAACAACCGCCTCGACGACGAAGACTTTCCTGGCAGCCTGCTGGTGCGCGTCGGCTTCGGAAGCGAGGCGCTCGCGCGGGAGACTGCGGCGGACTGGGCGCAGGCGCGCCTGGATGAATACAATAGGCAGGATGACTACGCCGTCCGTGTTCACGTGTACCAGGGCCAGGGTCTCCCGGCGGCGGACAGCGACGGCTTGTGCGACCCGTATGCGCACGTGCGCATCCTCGGCCACACCAAGCGCAAGATCAAGCGCAGGGACAAGACAAACAACCCGCTGTGGTACGAGAGCGCCACCTTTGAGAAGGTGAAGCTGCCGCCTGCGCGCTTCGCGCCGCAAGCCGTCATGGACGTCTACGACTATGATCGCTTCGACCCGGACGACTACCTCGGTTCGGTGCGTGTGGCGCTCGCGCCGGAAGGCGCGCAGGCGTACGCCACGAGCCGGCCACGCTGGGAGGGTCTCTTCCAGGTCGTACCTGGCGACTGTGCCGACGCGGCCGTCCTCGTGTCTGTAGAGATCGTGCCTTTGCGAGGCGGGGCGCCCGACTTTTCGGGGATCGGCTCGATCCGGCCCGTCATGAAACAGAAGGTGACCCTGCAGATCGCCGTGCTGGGCTTGCGCAACCTGGCTGCCTTCCGCGGCATCCCGATCCAGAATGCGCTCGTGGAATTTCACCTGGGCGACGCGTCGCGGCAGCGCAACGTACAGCGTACAAAGCGTAGCAAGCGACCTTCCGGCTCGGACCCGAACTTTGGCGAGCTCATCGAGCTGCGCTTCCGGCTGCCGGAGGACCTCATCTTCCTGCCGCGCTTGCAAATCACCGTGCAGGACTCGCGCGTGGGTGGCCTGCGCAAGGAGGTGGTCGCCACGAGCGCCGTGGACCTCATGCGCTTCGTGCCGACCTCTCCCGAGTACGTGCCGCACGGGGGCGCACCACCCGACACGGCGCAGAACCCATACCTGAACAATGACACGGTCCTCTCGGCAGAGCCCGAGGTGGACCTCTTGGGTCTCAGGGAGATTGGGCAGGAATCAGGCGACCGTGGCGACGCGGACGAGGGTGACGGCCGCGACGTTGATAACGACGACCCCATGACCATCTACGACGAATCGGATGTGGAGGAAGCCGTGGGCTTCTTCTCCGAGACGGACGCGTCGACCAGCGGGGACGACGGCGACAGCGACGACGACGACGACGACGACGCGTTGAGCGAGGACCTTCATGGCAACACGGAACTGGTGTTCGAGGAGTGGCCGCAGCACGACCCGCTGCCGCTGCCCAAGTTCATGAAGGGGCGCAAGGTGCTGAGCCACGAGCTGGAGCGCGAGCTAGGGCCGACCCCGTTTGAGAGCTTCCCGCTGCTGCGCGGGCAACGTATCCGAAAGTCGCTCATTGGGAGGCGGCTCAAGCCAAACATCCGGCAGGTAGGCACACTCAAGGCGGCGATGCGAATCGTGCTGGACAAGGAGGATACGCCGTCGTCGATGCGCGAGGACACCGAAGACGCCGGAATCTTCGCGCCCGCCATGCTGGAGAAGATGCTTCTACCGCGCGCCGTGGAGGTTCGCCTGAACGTGCTCAAGGGGTTCAACTTCGTCCCGATGGATGTGGGTGGCGGTAAGAGCGACCCGTATCTGATCCTGCGCCTGGGCCACATCAAGGTGAGCGACCAGAAGAACTACATTCCGAACTCAATCAACCCGGCATTCTACCGCAACTTTGTGCTGCACACGGAGCTCCCGGGCCCTTCGCAGCTGCGCATCCGCGCTATGGACTACGATACCTTCTCGAGCGACGACCTTATCGGGGAGACGGTGATTGACCTGGAGGACCGCTGGTTTAGCGAGCGGTGGAAGAGCGTGGCCGCCGCCCAGAGTCTGGAGGAGCGCACGCGCGACGAGATCGAGGACGAGGAGGAGTTGGCGGCGGTCGTGGTGGAGGAGGCGCAGGACGCGGACACTTCGGGCGTCGAGACGTACCTGCGCAAGCCTGTGGAGCGTCGGTCGCTGTGGACGCCAACCTCAGAGCTAGAGCAGGGCAAACTGGAGCTCTGGTGCGACATCATGGACATGGAAACAGCTGTGCATTACCCGAAGGTGAACGTGGCGCCGCCGAGCAACGCAGTCTATGAGATGCGCATTATCGTCTGGAAGTGCGAAGATGTGCCGAGCTTCGACTTCCTCACCAAGCAGAATGACCTGTACGTGCGATGCAACTTCAACGGCTACAGCGACAAGGCCTGGAAGGAGACGGACACGCACTGGCGCGCCAAAAAGGGCAAGGCCTCGTGGAACTACCGCATCAAGATGCCCGGCATCCAGCTGCCGCTGTCCAAGCTCAAGAGTCGGCTGTCGATCCAGATCTGGGATCGAGACGTGACCAAGTGGAATGACCTTATCGCCGAGACTGTGCTGGACCTCTCGAGCCACCTGCGCGCCGCCTTTCTGCGCAACGAGGAGCGCTACGAGGTCTTTGACAGCGGCTTCCGCCGCGCCGCCGGCCCGTCGCTGCCACAACCACATTCACAGCCGCATCTGCAGCCGCAGGTCGTCTCACTCACCGAGACGCGCGTCCAGCCTGCAGACGGCGCCGGCGCCGCAAGCGGCGACGACGAGGTGAGCGGCAACGGCGGCAACGGCGAGCGCCTCGGCGCGCGGCAGGCGTCGGAGCTCAGCATTCGGGTCGACGAGGACACTGGGCTCGCAGCGACGAACGCGGACCCGGACGACCTCGACTCGCACTACAGCACGCGCGGTCGCGAGCTGCGGCGCGAGAAGCGGCGGCAGGAGCGCGAGCTGCGGCGCCGCACGCGGCGCGAGCAGCGCGCCAGCGAGCGCGCGGCCGCGCAGGGCGCCGCCCAGGGGGAGAACGAGAAGCGAGAGGAGGCGAACGAGCTCATCAACACTTACGCACCGTGGGCAAGCAGCGTGCTGCCGCACCGCGAGCCGCCCAACTCCAAAGCGCTCAAGCTCTTCAAGATGGAGCAGGGCGTGCGGCGCGATATGGGCAAGCTCTGGGTCTCGATTGAGCTGGTCCGCCAGGATGCCGCCTCGGCGGCCCTCAGCAACGGCGCGGGCCGCTCCGAGCCGAACCGCTTCCCGAAGCTGCCCAAGCCGGTCGGCCGCCTCAACTGGAAGCTCTTTTGGAACCCATTCTACGTCCTTCGCGAATGCCTCGGGCCGGACCTCTGCGTCAAGTTCTGTTGTGTCTTCATTGTCCTCATCGTCATCGTGCTCACCGTCGTGCTCTTTCCGCAGGTCACCAGCCTCTTTTCTTTCCTCAACACGCTCCCTCACGGCATCGGCTACCTCCTCATCGCGCTCATTGCGCTCGTCGTCCTTGGCGCCTGCTGCTGGTGCGGCATCTCGGACCGCATGCGTCGTCGCCGCCAGGAGGAGGAGCTCGCGCGCGCCTACGACATTGAGGCGGAGGCCTTCGCCAATGAGAACCGCCGCCAACAGCTCGGGCTCGCCGAACAGGACCCAGACGGCGGCGAGCGCCCAGTGCGCAACTGCTGCTCAGGGTGCTGCCGCACTCGGGCCGCGCGGTTTGAGCACAAGCGCGTCGCGGCCTCCGAAGGCGATGCTGGTAGTGGTGGTACCAACGACCGCGCCCCACGCGCTGACCTTGAAATGCTCAAACTGTGATGCGCTGTGTCGGTCGGTCTTCACTTGCTTTGCTTTTCCATCCAAGTGGCGAGGCGCACAAGCAAGTGGCGAGGCGCACAAGCAAGTGGCGAGGCGCACAAGCAAGTGGCGAGGCGCACAAGCAAGTGGCGAGGCGCACAAGCAAGTGGCGAGGCGCACAAGCAAGTGGCGAGGCGCACAAGCAAGTGGCGAGGCGCACAAGCAAGTGGCGAGGCGCACAAGCAAGTGGCGAGGCGCACAAGCAAGTGGCGAGGCGCACAAGCAAGTGGCGAGGCGCACAAGCAAGTGGCGAGGCGCACAAGCAAGTGGCGAGGCGCACAAGCAAGTGGCGAGGCGCACAAGCAAGGGCTACGGACCCGATCGATGTCAGCAAGCGAACAAACACACGCCACGATGAAGTGCGACTCAGCCTAGCCTCGCCTCGCCTGCCAGTGGTCTGGTTTGGTCTGGTTTGGTCTGCAAGTGAGCTGGTCTTGCGATTCTTCGCTCGGGTCCTGGACGCGATGGGTGTAACGCTGAGGCTGGCCGGGCTACGATTTATTTTCCGAAATACCAGCACCGTAGAGGTTTTCACGAAGGACTATGTCCCTTGATGCACTCTCCAAATGCGGGACAAAACGTCCCTCGCCCGAAATGAGGTAGCAGTTGAGATCTCTGCGCATTTCAAACTTTCGGTACCTGGCGCCGTTCATTTGGGCATTTCTCCACCTGTTCTCGATGTAGGACTCGACATCATGGAAGTAACAGTTCCAGGCGTCTTCGTCGTTTCCAGCCGCTGCAGTCCGCCCCTTGTAATCGACAAAGCGCGCTCGTGGGCCATGCGCGACCTTGAACGGAGTTCCCTGGCGCAACTTGTCACGCAATTCGTCGGCGCCCGTGAGGAAGAGGATCAGCGGCATCTTTTCGAGGTGCTTGGAGTTGACGACCTTCTGAAAAACCCTGATCGAGTCATCTAGCGAGCTCTGCTCGCCCTCTTCCCCCGGAAGGTCAAAGTCTGCGAGCGATGCCACGAAGATGAGGGCAAACATGTTACTAAAGATATGCAGGTGCTTCAAGACACCAGGCCCTGGCATACCCGCATCGGTGATCCAGATGGGAAGTTTCGAAAGGATTCCGTTCTTCGACCTGACCGGGCCCGGCAACCTCTCCACTTGATCACGGCGCACGCCCTCGTCCCCGTCGTCTTCGTCACCCCAACTCTCGGCTTCCGGCTCGACGACCTCCTCAGCATCACCGATGAAGTCGCGCAGAAGGGCCGCCCTCCCGTCCGCGTCGGTCCCCATGAGCACCATCTGCATAGACATACTCTGCTCCTCCCATATCAAGGCCCCCATGATTTGGCGGTCCAGCTCCGCGCTGGTCCTTGGCCGGTTCGCGCTGCTCGTGCACAGTCCCATGCTCGTAAGGCTCGCCGCCTGCACAGCGGCCCCCTGCACTCGCGCCTCGCAAGCTTGCTCCCGCGCCCTCGTTGCTCGCCCCGGTCGCCCCCTCGCGTCTTGGTTCTGCCAGCGCCGCGCAGCCTGAGCGCCGCGCCGATTTTGCGGTTCCCACTCCGAGTCCGAGTCCGAGTCCCGGTCCGAGTTGGCTGTACGGTCACCGTGGCACTGGGCGGGACTCGTGCTTTAGAACAGGGGCAGGCTCGGCCGGCAGGCGCTCGCGGGCGTCTCGCTGGCAGCGCACTCCTCGTGGTTGCTGGAGGTCTTGCCGTAGAACTGCAGCGAGTGCTGCACGCGCTGCACGCGCTGCTTGTGGCTGCGCCGCTCGTGGCTCGTCCTGACCTGCCGGTGGGCCACGCTCGGACTTCGAGTCAGCCGGGGCTACTCGTCTCGCATCAGAGCACTGGCAGGATCCCCGCTCGGCCCCAGCCGGCGTGTTCTGAGCTACGGCGACTGCAAGTTGCCAACGTGGAGTTGATTGAAGTTGAGGTCTGCCTGGTCCCCGCCTGCCTGCCTGCTGTGGCTGCGTTGGCCAGGCGTGGCCAGGCTGACAAGTGAGCGTGTGCTCCTCGTCTCGTCAGCCAGAGAACGCCACCTGGCAAACGCAACAGAACAGCTGGGCGTCGCTTCAAGTTCGAGTCGCACCAAGGCAAGCAAAGAGTAGCATCGCTTGCAAGGATGAACGCGAGATCACTTTATCCTGCCAGACCTGGACCCCGGACTGGGATTGGCGCGTGTCTTCGCGGTTTTCTTATCCTCCAATCGTGAGATGAAGAAGCAGCTCAAGTCCTCGTTGTCGCGGCGCCTAGCTGCATGCCAGCGCGCGCGCCAACATGCAGAAAGAACATCAACAAGCCAATAGACAAGCGTCAACGAACAGAAGGACGAACGCGTGGGAAATTATGAAAAAGAGCTGCACCTCGTCGTCCATCCCATCTGGCGCATCTGCGCGAGTATGGCCAAGCCAGCACGCAAGAGAATACCTCCTGGCGTCGCCGCTCGCAAACGGCCTCGTCGTCCTCTCCTCCGCCTTCCTCCCCTCCCCGCCTCGCCTTCTCCCCTCCTCCTCCCCTTCTCCTCGTCCTCCTCCCTCCTCGTCCACCTCCTCGTTCTCTGTGTCCACCTTGTGCACGTCGCTTTGGGGCTCGACCCGGTCTTGCTTCCAGGAAACCCCCAATGATGATGGATCCTCTGCGGATCCCGGGACGCGCGCGACGGGACGCTCGCTGGCTGGCCGGGGCCGCCCCTGGCGCGCCGCAACGGCCCTCGCGCGGCCGAGCACGGCCCAATCTCATTGTCGCTGGTCTTGCGATTCTTCGCTCGGGTCCCGGACGCGATGGGTGTAACGCTGAGGCTAGCAGGGGAGATTGAGCAGCTTGAGCAGGCTACGAAGGGCTATGTCCCTGATTCCGCTGCCCAAACGCGGCATAAAGTTTTCCTCGTCCGAAACGAAGTAGCACAAGAGCCATCGGTGCACTTCAGACTCTTCGTACGTGGCGCCGTTCATTTGGGCATTTCTCCACCTGTTCTCGATGTAGGACTTGACATCATCGAAGTAACAGTTCCAGGCGTATTCGTCGTTTCCAGCCGCTGCGGTCCGCCCATTGTAATCGACAAAGCGCGCTCGTGGCCCATGCGCGACCTTGAACGGAGTTCCCTGGCGCAACTTGTCACGCAATTTGTCGGGTCCCGTGAGGAAGAGGATCAGCTGCATCTTTTCGAGGTGCTTGGAGTTGACAATCATCTGAAAAAACCTGATCGAGTCATCCAGCGAGCTCTGCTCGCCCTCTTCCCCCGGAAGGTCAAAGTCTGCGAGCGATGCCACGAAGATGAGGGCAAACATGTTACTAAAGATATGCAGGTGCTTCAAGACACCAGGCCCTGGCATACCCGCATCGGTGATCCAGATGGGATTCGAAATGCCTCTGATCTTCGAGCTGACCGGGTCCGGCAATCCCTCCACTTGATCACGGCGCACGCCCTCGTCCTCGTCGTCGTCGCCACCCCAACTCTCGGCTTCCGGCTCGACGACCTCCTCAGCATCACCGATGAAGTCGCGCAGAAGGGCCGCCCTCCCATCCGCGTCGGTCCCCATGAGCACCATGTGCAGTCGCTTACTATGCTCCTCCTTTAGCAAGGCCGCCGTGATCTGGCGGTCCAGCTCCGCGCTGGTCCTTGGCCGGTTCGCGCTGCTCGTGCACAGTCCCATGCTCGTAAGGCTCGCCGCCTGCGCAGCGGGCCCCTGCACTCGCGCCTCGCAAGCTTGCTCCCGCGCCCTCCTTGCTCGCCTCGCTCGCCTCCGAGTCCTCGCGTCTTGGTTCTGCCAGCGCCGCGCAGCCTGAGCGCTGCGCCGATTTTGCGGTTCCCACTCCGAGTCCGAGTCCAAGTGTGGCAGCCTGTGGCGGCGCGTCCGAGTCGCCATGGTCGTCGGAGTCAGCAGGACTCGTACGCTAGAACAGCCTGAGGGGGCAGGCTCGGCCGGCAGGCGCTCGCGGGCGTCTCGCTGGCAGCGCACTCCTCGTGGTTGCCGGAGGTCTTGCTGTAGAACTGCAGCGAGTGCTGCACGCGCTGCAGTGCTGGTTGCAGTGCTGCCGCTCGTGGCTCGTCTTGACCAGGGCCCACGCTCGCATCAGGTTCCCCGCTGGCGCGTCCTGAGCTCATCACGGCGACTGCCTTCGCTGTGCAACGTGAAGCCTGTTGATTGAAGTTGAGGTCTGCTGCCTGGTCCCCGCCTGCCAGCTGTGACAAGTGAGCGTGTTCTCCTTGTCTCGTCAGCCAGAGAACGCGAGTGACCTGGCAAGCGCAACAGAACAGCTGGGCGTCGCTTCAAGTTTGAGTCGAACCAAGGCAAGCAAAGAGTAGCATCGCTTGCAAGGATGAACGCGCGATCAGTTTATCCTGCTGGCTGCTAGACCCTGGACCCCGGGCGCGTGTTTTCGCGACTTGTCCTCCAATCGCGAGTTGGAGAAGCAGCTCAGAAAACGTCTTCGGTGTCGCGCCGCCTAGCGCGCCAACACGCAGGAAGAACCTCATCAACAAGCCCAAAAGCAACGAAAACCCTCGTCCATCCCATCTGGCGCACCTGCGCAAGTACGGCCAAGCCAGCACGCCAAAGAACACCTCCTGTCGTCGCCACTCGCAGACGGCCTCCTCGTCCTCTCCCTCCTGCCTCGCCCTCCCTCCTCCTCCCTCCTCCTCGTCCACCTCCTCGTTCTCCGCGTCCACCTCGTGCACGTCGCTCTTGTCCTCGACCGGTCCCAGCTATCTAGCTAGCTAGTAGTGCGCTGGCAGAAAACCCTCGCAACGATCCTCTGCGAGCTGGCTGCGCTGGCCCGAGCCCGGGACTCGCGACGGGACGCTCGCTCCTCGCGCGCCGCCGAGCTCGGCGGGCGGTTACCGCGCGGATTCCCTCAGAGGCGCGCCTTGGCCTTGCCTGCTTGCGCCGGAGAGCGCCCCGTTGGGGCGGTTGGCGCGCTTGGGCCGGTTCGCCCGGCATGTAAAACCGCCGCGCCGCGCAGCGCAGCATCATCCCTGGCGGCTCGCGCGTCGCGGTCGGCGCCGGCGAGCAGTCGGGCAGCGAGCGAGCAGGCGCGTGCTGCGCTGCGCCGCTCCGCGCCGCGCAGAGGAGCGCTGCGCCGCGGCGGCCGGGGCGGCGGGCGGCATGGCGCTGCCGAGCAGGTACGATGGGAACATCGTGGAGCAGATCCTGGAGAACCTCGGCAGGCTCGGCGAGAGCAAGAAGCGCGAGCTGGACAGGCAGTTCGAGGAGCATGTGGGGTGGTTCCGGGCGCAGATGGCGGAGCGCGGAGGGGACATTCTGAAGCTGGCCAAGGACGGGGATGAGCAGGCAAGGCAGCAGCACAAGCCCAGGCAGAAGTTCAACACGTACGATCAGGACGTGATGCACAAGGTGCTGCAGCAGCAGCAGCAGGAGGAGTTCGACAAGGAGAACGCGACCAAGAGCACCAACTCGCGCCGCGTAAGCGCCGAGACGGCCGAGGAGTTCAAGCTCCAGGCGAAGCGCCGCGTGTCCAAGATGGTCGTCGGCACGCTCACCAGCGCGCCCGGCGCCACCGCCGCGCCGCCGCTGCCGCCGCTCGGCTCCACACGCAAGCGCAAGTCCGACGAGGGCGCCTCCGAGCTCAAGCGCCTCAGCGACCAGAGCGACGCCGGCAAGAAGCTGCGCACGCTCAGCGTCGACGGCTCCGTGCCGGCGCAGCCCAAGTCCGAGGACGACTTCTTCACCGAGTGCATGGACCTCACTGTCGCCAAAATCAAGGCCCAGCTCAAGGCCCGCGGCATCTCCCTCAAGGGTCTGCGCGTCAAGAAGGAGTTCGCCCGGCGGCTCGCCGAAGACATGGCCACCCAGGCCATGGAGGAGGCCAAGCAGCAGGAGCCGGACGAGGCCGACGCCGCTGCCGCGCTGCCGCGCAAGGACGAGGAGGAGTCCAAGGATGATGACGGCGACGGCGACGACGACGACGACGAAGGCGGCAACGACGAAGGCAACGATGATGACGACGTTGAAGTTGCCGACTGCAGTTCTGCCGTCGAGGACGCGCAGCAAGGCGAACAGCAGCAGCAGCAGCAGCAACAACAACAACAACAAGAAGAGGAGGAGGAGGAGGAGGAGGCGCCCCCGGCGCTGCCGCCCCGACCAGCTGCCGCCACGTCCGTCTCGTCGGCGCCCACGGACGCCGAGCTGGAGAAGGAGGATGCCGCCGAGGACGAGCACCTGGAGAAGGACGAGGACGCCGACGCCACGGAGCAGCAGCGGGCCGCAACGCCGGCCCGCTCGCCAGCGGTGGTGGAGGTCGCGCACGCGGCGTCTGACGCCAAGCCCGCCGCCCTCGCCAAGCTCGCGTCGCCCGCTGTCGCGGCCGAACTCGCGGCCGACGAGCCGCGCACGCCGGACTCGCGCCGCCGCAGCTCGCTCGACTCGGACTCGGGCGACCGCGACGCGGAGGAAACCAAGCGCCGTAAGCTCTCGGACGAGCACGAGCGGGCGGCTGCCACGCCGGTTCAGCCGCAGGCCTCCACGGCCGCGTCCGCTTCGCCCGCGCCGGCCTCCGCGAGGAGCCTGCAGCGCAAGCCATCCTCCGAGACGCCCGCCGAGGCCGACCTCGAGCCCCCCTCGCCATTCGTGCATAGGAGTGTCCTGGCCGCTCGCGTCGCCGACCCTGTGTCGGCAGCACCCCCGCAGGCGGCGTCGCCGCAGAAGCAGCAGCCGCAGCACCAGCAGCAGTACAAGCCTGCGTCGCCCGGGCCCTCTACGGCGCAGCAGAAGACCGGTCTCGCTCTCAACATCCCACCGCGGGCGCCCGAGTCGCCCAAGCCTCCCGCGGCCAAGCCCGCCGCCGCCGCCCCCTTGGCGCCCGGCTCTTCTGGCGCAGCGACGAGCACCGGACCGAACCGACTGGCGCTGGCGCGGGCGAGCGTGAGCACGCCGGCGCCGGTTGACACCACCGGCAGCGGGCGCAAGCAGCAGCTCCGCGAGGAGATGGAGAACCGCCTCCGTCGCATGTCGTCCTCGGTCCCGGCCACGCACCAGGAGCTTGTCATTAAGGAGGCCGAGCAGATTCGCAACCAGGCGCGCAAGCGGGCCATGGATAAGGTCAAGATGCTGCAGAGCACCATCGTGAAGTCCTTCTCTCCGCTCAGCAGCTCCAGGAACAAGGAGGACGCTGCGACTCGCGCCAGCGCCGGCGCCACCCGGTTCGCCGCAACTGCGAAGGCCAACAATGCCGCCGAGGCGCCGCCGACACCCGCGGCGGTCGCTTCGCCCCGGTCGGGGCCGCCATCATCTACTGCTTCGGCGGCTGCGGCGGCGTTGGCCTCTGGCGCCGCGCAAGAGTCCGCCTCTTCGTCCTCGTCTTCATCCTCCAAGCCCGCGCAGCCGAGCAACATTTTGCGTGCGTCGACGTTCATCAAGAAGGCGCTGCACAAGGACCCGGCACAGGCGAAGCCGCGCAGCAAGCAGGCGGTACCTGCGCTCAAGAAGGCCCAAAAGCGCAAGGAGGAGATGGAGCGCCGCGAGCGCGAGCGCCGCGAGCGCCAGGAGCAGCTCCGACAGATGCACCAGATCAAGGGCCGCCATCTGGCGATGCAGCTCAAGCAGCAACAGCAGCAACAGCAACAGCAACAGCAACATGACGAGGCCGAGTCCCAGAGCGACGCCGACGACGTTGTCACGACAGGCGCGACGGCCACTGGCGCTGGTGTGAGCTCCAGCTCCAAGCCGGTGCGGGTTCCGGCCCCGGCCCCAGCGCCAGCGGACCTTGCACCGCTGCCGACGCCGCAGGAGGCCATGCAGGCCGCCGCGGCCGCTGCCACGCTCAGCGCCACCAAGGCCACAACCATGACCACGCTTGCCGAACTGGCACCACCCGTGAAGCGCGTCAGTTCGCGCAACTCGGGCTCTGCAGGCCGCGCGGGAAGCAGCGCCTCCGCCAAGGCGGGCGAAACCGGCGCGGGCCATGATGAAGACGAGGCGGAGGAGGTGGTCGAGACCGAGGGCGGCGCCGCTACGCCGCAGACCCCGGACCAAGCCGCCGACGCCAACGCCGATGCTAACGCCAATGGCAGCGGCGCGGTGGACGACTGGAAGGAAGAAAACAACTACCAGCTTACCGACAAGAGCGATAGCAGCGAGTCGGACGAGAGTGAGGAGGAGGACGAGCGTTCCAAGAAGCCTGTGCCGGAGTGGGCGCAAAAGGCCAACCTGCAGCGCGCGTTGCAGAGGCAGTACTATGACGAGCGCCGCGACCCGGACATGATCTTCGGTAAAATGCCCGTCTGCGACCTGGAGGCCATCTTCAACAGCTCCAAGAAGCGCTACAAGCACCGCGGTAGCTCCGGAGTCTGGCTCAAGGATGGCCTCACCGTCAAGGAGACCAAGCAGTACCGCAAGGACCTCGGCCTGCAATAACTCAGACTCGACGACCCGTGTGCATGACGATGTATTTTTCCTTCCTCCCTTCGCGTCACTTGTCCCATTACTTGGTCACTCGATTCCTCGCTCGCTCATGTACCTCGTCAAGTCTACAAGCAAGCCCGGTCGCTCACAGGCAGACCTTCACACACACACACTCTCGAACTGACAGACAGACAGACAGACAGACAGACACAGACACACAACACTCATACACTCATGCTGAGACAGACCTTCACTCGTCCCGGTTGGCCGTCAGGTTGGCATGCTTTTGCTGCAGGTCCGAGATAGAGCGCTGCAGCGCCTTGATCTCCTGCGAGCGCTTGCGGTAGTCGTCGACAAGGAGCGAAGACTTGAAAAAGCCCTGGCTCTCGCGCTTCTTGTTGTTGGAGGAGCGGAGGTGGTCGCGCTGGCGCTTGCTTTGGTTGAGCTGGTCGCGGCTCGCCTGGAGCTCCTTGTCGAGCAGCTTGAGCTCGTCGCCCAACTGCACGGCCTCGGCCTGCACAAAGACGAGCTTCTCTTTGAGATGCGTGAGCACCTGCACGGTGGTGGTGGTCTTCTTGTTGAGCTTGGCGAGGTCCTCGTTCCGCTCCTCGATCTTTTCGCTGAGCGCCTGGTTCTCAATCTTGAGCTGCTCAAAGTCGATCAGGTGAAGGCCGTCGGCCAGGCGCTCCTTGTTCTGCAGGGCCTTCTCAAATTTGTTCAGCTCCGCGCGCAGGTGCAGGTTGCGCAGGCGAATCTTCTCCAGCTCCGCAGACTTGCTGCTCTCCGCCGCCTCAAACTGATCAATAATGTGGGGCGGGATGGGCTTGCCGGAGCGCGAGTTCTCCGCCTGCCGAGCGATCTCGCGCTTGAAGTGCGCAAAGGCAGACTGAATCTCCTCGCACTTCTTCTCCTTGCCGTCCAGCTTGGACTGTAGCTGCATGGCCACACCGTCGTACGAGTCCTGCGTGCGCCGCAGCGTCTCGCTCGCGTCGCGGTATGCCAGCAGCGCGTTCTTGTACTTTTGTTCCAGCTCCTGGTCGAAGGCGTCCGCGCCGCCCGAGCCGTCCGCCGGGGGCGCTGGGCTCTGCGCCTCGCTCGCGCTCGGTTCCGTCTGGTGCAGTGCCTGTTTGCGCTGCACCAGCACCACGAGGTCCCGCTGCAGCCAGCTGTTGGCCTGCGTCAGCGCGTCACGCTCCGCGCGCGCCTTCTCGATCAGTTCCGCAATGCGCGCGGCCTGCGCGCGCCGCTCCGCCTCCTCAAGCTCATTCGACTTGCTCTCTGCGCTCGGCAAGATGCACTCGCCCAGGTCCCCGTCCAGGGCGCCTTCGCCCAGCTTGTCCGACGGCTCAAAGGCATCGCCGTCGGCCTGGGCGCGCCACTCGTCGTCTTCGTCCTCCTCGTCTTCGGCCTCCGCCTCGGTCTCGCCGCCCTTGGCCTCGTCCTCCTCGCCCAGCTTGCCCTCGCCGTCCGCCTTGGCCTCCTCCTTTCCCTCCTGCTCCTCCACCCCCACCTCGGCCGCCTGCTGCGGCTCTGGGGCGGCGAGAGGCGCCGAGGCTACAGTTCGATACGCGATCGCGAGTGCGCCCGGGGCAACGTTGAGCACCTCATAGCCCTCGCCCGCCTCTGCATCGCCTGTCAGGAGCACCACCTCGGTCACAGCGCGCTTGCTCAGCTCCAGCGGGTCGCTGCTCTCGCGCACGCACAGGAGGATGTCCTCGTCGTCCTCCTCCGTGGTCGTCTCCTTGCCCTCCTCCTCGCCCTTGGCGGCCCTGGCCTGCTCCCGCAGCGCGCGGACGACGGCTTTGAGGCCGGGGCCGGCGGCGCGGAACCCGGGCGCCACGTCGTCGGGCCCAAACGCGACGGCGAACTCCACGACAGCGCTGGCGCCCTCCTGGTCGACGCCCTCGCACCTCTTCACCGCCAGGCCGGGCCTGCCGTCCTGCGTCGCCTCCACGACCTCGAAGCCCTCCGCTACAACCTCATCCTCGAGCGCCTTGGCGGCGCCGTCCTCTCCCGCCACGAGCACGCGCACCTCCTGCAGCACGCTGCGCCCGGCCATCTCGTCTCTCTTCTGCCCTTTCTCTCTCTTCCCGCGCTGCCCTGCACGCGCTGCGTCGCGCTCCAGCTCTGCGCACTACTCGGGCCCGGCCAGGTCGCTTGCCGCGGCCAGCCAGGAGGCCATGCACAACCGGAGCGCGGGCGCAGGCAGTCGGACGCCCCTGCGCTTCGCCACGCCGGCACGAGGCTCCGCGCACGCACCACGCTCGCTCGCGCGGCGCCGCTTCTCGCGCGCTGCCTGCCAGTGCGCCCAGGCGGCGGCTCGCGCAGTGCCCGCGAGACAGAGAGAGAGAGAGAGAGGGATAGATACGTTGGAGAGCGCGGGAAAAACCGGAACCTGCGGCAGGTCTCGGGGTCAAGCTCGCGTGCGGACTCTCTGCGGCGGCAACGCGGACTGCGACGCCATCAACGGTTCTCCTGGGCGTGGCAGGCAAAGCCAAGCGGCGCCATGGCGCAGAGGCCAGCCCCGGGCGCGGGCGACGGCCGCGCGTGGCGCACGATGCCGCCGCCGGAGCAGCAGCAGCAGCAGCAGCAGCAAGAGGGCGCCGACGAGGGCACGCTCAAGGCGACCTTTGCGGCCCTGGACGCGAACCATGACGGCAAGCTCTCGTACGAAGAGTGGCGCGCGCTGGACGAGGCGCGTGCAGGCAACATGTACGAGGGCCCGCGCTTCGAGGGCGAGGCGCGGGTGCCCGTGGACGAGGAGCTCGGCAAGCTGGCGCGCCGCATTCAGCACAAGAACCACTGCTACGCGCTGCTCGCGTATCTTGGATTCCTGGCGGTCTATGTGGGCATCCAGCTGTGCTACCCGCGGGCCAACCGCGGCGCCCTGCTGGCGGACTCGCGCGCGTGGATCGAGCGCGGGACCTGGGGCGGCGGCAACTCGCTAGAAGATGTGGACTCGTACGAGGACTTTTGGTCCTGGCTTGACGAGGTCGTTGTGGAGGGCGTCTGGGAAGACGAAAACGCCACCGTGCTGGCCTTCAACAAGGTTGTCACGGGTGTGACGCTCGCGCAACGGCGCAAGAACTTCACATCGGACTGCGAGACGCTCGAGGCCAAGCTCTTCGCCACCTGCCCACGCTGGGTGGAGAAGGACGTATTTTTGCAAGACCAGGTCGACCAGGAGCTGGCGGCGCTCATGGACGGCGCGTCAACGCTGGCACAAGGGCCTCGCACGGGATTTTTGTTCGAGGCGCTCCCAGTCGCGGAGCGAACCACGAGTGGCGACTGGGTCGCGGTGTCCAAGTCGGATACCCTGGACCACACTGCGTCGCTCCAGGCGGCCAACTGGCTCAATGAGAGCTCTGCCGAGACGGTGGTGATTTTGAGCCTGTACAACGCCAACACCCAGCTGTTCGCGAACATGCAGTTCCGCTTTCTGCTGCAGCCGACGGGCGGCCTGCGGCATGACGTGGTGCTCTGGGCGGGCGTGCTGGATTCGCTCAGCGACACGGTGGAGCGGGCAGGCGGGCTACCGTGGCAGTTCCGCATGGCGCTCGAGATTGTCTTTGTCGTGGGTGTCACTGTCAAGGCCATCCGCGAGGCCGTCGAGATCAGCCTCTGCGTGCGAGCGGCCATGGGCGCCAAGAAGAAGACGTCGGTCCCGGCCGGCGTTGCGCGCGGGCTCCTCGCATACCTGGCGGCGCCTTGGAACCTGGTCGACCTCCTGCTGCTAACCCTGGCGGGCGCAGCGGTTGGTTTGCAGATTCGCGTCTACCTTGTGCGCAGCGACCTAGTCAGCTACCTAAGCGCGATCAAGGCAGCCCAGGGCGAGATGCCGGACCAAGTCCTGATGTCTGTGTACCTGATGCGCGTTGCGAACCTCGACGCACTCCTGGACGTCTGCAACACGCTGTGCCTGATGGTGGCCTTCTTTCGGCTTTTCAAGTACCTCGAGTTCCATGGTCGCCTGGGCGTGGTCTCGCGCACGCTGGGACGAGCTTGGAGTCTCGTGGTGCACTTTGGTACCGTTCTGGTGCTGATCGCGTGCGGGTATGCGACCGTGGGGTGGATGCTCTTTGCGTCGCGCAGCGCTGCGTTCCGGGACCCGGTGGCGGCCTTTGCATCGGTGATTGCGACTCTCGCGCGGAGCGGGAGCTACGGCGATTTGGTGGCGCTTGTGGGGGGCAGCGACCAGCTGGCCTGGTGGGCCTTTCTCCCTTACTCCATGTTCTTCTTTGGCTTCTTTGTCATTGTGGCGGTCCTCGTGCTCAACGTGCTCTTGGGCATCGTCCTGGCCGCCTACGAGGAGATGGCAGCGCGCCGCAAGGAGGAGTTGCAGAAGCCTGGCGGCGCAGAGGGCGACTCCATGGCCGACGATTTCCGCGCCGCCTGGTTTCAGGTACGCAAGGCGCTCGGCTGCGTTGGCATCAAGCCGCGCTCTTCCAAGGTCGATCCCATGTGCGCGTATCTGACACCGGCAGACGCGGAGCGCGTCCGCCCGTCGCTCGAGACGGTCTACAACGAGCTCGTCTCGATCCGCGAGGTGCTCCTGCTGCCGCGCGAGGACTGCATCGTGCCCTTTCGCGCCCTGGAGCGCGACCCGCTCGTCGTCACGCTCAACTACGCCGACCTCGCGCAGCTCTTCACGGACGGCGTTGCCATGTACCTGTGGGCGCTGCACGGGCCTGGTGCTCCGGAGGGAGAGCCGGACGTGGAAGTATCGGCTGCGGCCGCGGCCGCTCTGCAGGAGGCGGCGAAGGACAAGGCCCGATTCGACCGCCTGGCCGAGAACCAGCGCCGGCTTGAGGACAGGCTCCTCGACCTGGACGCGAAGCTCAATCTCGTACTTGCGGCGCTCATGGACGACCACGAGTCCGCACGGCCGACCACCCAGCCGGCCTCGCCCTCGCCGCGGCCGCTGGAGCAGCCGCAACAAAAGCCGGAGCAGCAATCGCCACAGCCGCACTCGCAACTGCATTCGCCACAGCTGCAGCCGCTCCAACAGCAGCCACCGCAGTTGCAGCCCCTGAAAGCGGCGACTCCGGCCTTGCGTGCATCGCTCCCGCAGCTGCAGCTTGGGCGCGCGCAGGCAGAGAGCAAGCTTGAGAAGCCGCATGTGCTGGCCACGGCGCGGAGCGAGGGCGCTCTGAGCTCGTCGTCCAGCGGGTCCTCGAGTTCCTCCTCGTCGTCCTCGTCCTCATCCTCGGCGGCCTCACGGTCGGCCCGTGGACGCAAAGCGCAGCAGAGGACCAAGGTTGAAGCGAGCGAGGTGCCACCAGTGGAGGAGAAGGCATCAAGCCAGGCAGAGGCGTCATCGAGTCGCGAGAGTGCGCAGGACCGCCTCGAAACGCCGCGGCTTGGGTCAAAAGAAACTGTCCAGCCTGAGCCGGCCGAGACGCCAAAGGCATCAGGGAGGTCGAGCTGCAGGTCTTCCTCCGCGAGGGAGACGTCCAAGATGCCGGCCGCGGATCGCGACGAGTCTCCGCAAGGTGAGGGCCAGGAGGATGAAGCCAACGGCGACGCGGACCAGAACGCCCAGACGGGGCGCAGCGGGCGCGTCAGCGAGCCGGAGCAGCAGGACGTCAAGACCGCATTTTCTCGGCTCATGGACGACCTGCTGCGGGAAGACGGGTGGTGCCCGTTGCAGGCGGTGGAGGATGCTTGCGAAGCCCGAGATATTCCCTGGGAGGAGGCCAAGTCCCTTCGGCTGGGCTTGGGCATTATCCAGCGGCGGAAGTTTGTGTCGCTGGACGGCGGAAGCCACAAGCAGCTAATTCGGGTATGGAAGCGAGCCACCTCAAGCGAGGATCTCGAGCTCCTGGAGCGCAGTCTCGCCAAGGCCAAGGCAAAAGCCGCCACCTGACCAACACAGTCACACCTGCGCATGCCATTGAGCGCAAGACGGAAATTGAAGCGAGGGAGGAAGAGATGGAGGCTATAAGTTGTTGTTGTTGTTGCTTTTGTGCTTTCCATCATGCCATTGGGTTGATGTCTCCACTTCTGTGCCATCGCGTTCTTGTCGAGTGCCAAGCCTTCGTCGACAACAACGTCCAGCTTGACCTTGACCACAGAACCACGTGTGGCTGCCGACGTGTAGGACGGCGTGAGGTTCCAAAAAAGACGCCGTGCTGCCCAATACCTAACTCGAGCTCGGACGAGTCGAAGATCAGAGAACGAGAGCACTGCGCATTTACTGGCAGCGCAGCGTCGCTGCTTATGATTGAAGTCACAAAAGCCAGACCGGTGTTGTTGCCCAGGCGGATGCTGCCGTCATTCTCGGCCGAGCGACACGGAGCTGAGGGCCGCGGCAGCTGCTGTCCTGCTGCCGTCCCGCTGCTGCTGTATCGCTGCTGCTGTCCCGCTGCTGCTGCTGCCAGTAATCTGCGCAGCATTCGAGCAAGTGCAACCTGAACCGTCAAGTCCGCCTGCTTCTCAGGCAGTGGCACGTGCGAGATAAAGGCTCCCTCAGATACTTGCCGCGTGTTCGTGAGCATCCATGCCACCGCATCAGACGATGTTATCGTCTTGAAAGCAGCTCGCGCGAGCTTGACTTGCGCCGCCACGGCATGGCGTGTACGCTTTAGCTGTCACTGCTTCCGAAGCCGTGCCATGGTTTTTCGCTCACACGCTCACACGCTTGCTCGATCGATCGATCGTCCTCGTGGCCAGCCAGAGAGCTGCGCGACTGGCGCCTGCGCCCGTGCTGGCGCTGTTCTGCCTCGCGCTGGGCCGCGGTCTTTGATAGATCCGATTTAGTGGCGATTTTTCCCACGCGCAGCCGCTGCCGAAGCAGGGAGCCCGAGTGAGTGGCCCAAACAGTGGATCGACGATCCTGCGAGCTATGAGCTTTACGTGTCGAGATTGAGTGTCAGGCTCCCCATGGGCATTGAGTGCCACGGCGGCACTGGAAGCGGGCCCACCCCAAACCGCCTGGTGATGCTGAGCCGCTGGCGCGCAGCTTTCTAAGGTAAAAAAAGAAACAAACAGATAGGAAGAGAGACAGAAGAGTTCTTCGTGAAATTGTACCTCTTCGGACTTGATGAGTGAAAGATGCACGTGGTGGGAGGGCCCGGCGAGACTGGGTCCGAGCTCGCAGACCCGCTTGGTCTACTCGCTCTCGTTAGCTACTAGCTTGAAAGCCAAAGAGAGCAAGCCGATTAGCTGGGCAGGACCGTGAGGGAGGCTCCGTGTGAGACATTGCGCTGGCGCAGCAAAGGCTCGCGGTTCGGCAAGTTGTCCGGGGACGAGCCCGCCGAGTCGCTGGCTGAGTCCTCGACAGTCATGGCACAGCAGGGCTCGACGTGCTCGACGACAGGAGCGCGCGCGTTGAAGATCCAGTGGCCGGCGACGAGGCCCGCGACGATGCTAAACATGATGGGCACCGAATAGGTCATGGCGAAGAGCATGTCGACATAAGCCAGCAGAAGCTGCGCAAAGTGCAGACCAACGCGCGTGGTGAGCTCCGGCATTCGGGCGCGGAGCTTGAGCGCGGAGGCGGGGCGAGGCGCGCGCGCGCGCGCCTCGACGCCGCGGCGAAGGTGGCCGAGCGCCTCGGTGGCGATGCCGGCGACAAAGACGCCGATCATGCCAACGAGGAACTTGACGCGCGAGTCGAGCTTAAAGGCGCTGAAGAGCAGCACGACGCAGGCCTCGTCCTTGTCGGCCCAGCCGACGAGGCGCTCCATGTACATGACGGTGCCTTGGCCGTTGCAAAAGTCATTGCCGAGGTTGTCGCCACCGCTGTGATTGTGCGGCGGCGCAATGCAGCGTGGCGCGCACTCGGTGCAGTGCGAGGTTGGGTTCCAGGGGCTGCCGTCGGGGTGCACGCAGCGCGCCTGTTGGCCGCCGTGGCAGTGCGGCGTCTTCATGCACTGCATCCAGCAGTACAACTCGTTTTCCTTGCACGTCTTGGACTGCTCCCCGGCCATGGCGAAAGCGTCCAAGCAGCCGAGCGAAGCGTAGCGCGGCTGGTCGCCGGCAAACTGGTCCCGCGCCAGGGCCACCTGCGCAGCGTGCACGTCCTGGAAGGGCTTGCGTTCCGCCGCGTAGAGCGCGTCGCCAGGCGGCAGAAACATCTTACCGAACCAGGCGCGCGAGACGCCGGCGCCGACGCGCAGCTCGTGCGGCACGGCACGCAGCGGCACCCGTGCGCGCGGGTTCACCAGGCGCTCGTACGCCGCGCCGAGCATGAGCACGACCACGTCGCCCTCGTCCGGGAAGACGGGCGCGACGCGGCGCCCGCCGGCCAGCTCCACGGTGAAGCCGTCCAGATGGCGCTTTTGCGAGGCCTGCGCGCCGGCGGCGGCGGCACTGGCGCCTTGTTGCACCTGGAGCGCTGGCACAAAGAGGATGAATAGGCCTGCATCCTCATGCAGGTCGAGCGAGGCGGGCGAGGCGGGCGAGGCTGAGGTGCCGCCGGTGTAGAGGTGCATGTGCTCGAGCTGGGAGCCGGCCTCCACGAGCGCCTCCACGGACGCGTAGCCGGCCTCCTGGCCCTGGTCGTTTTGCTCATGGTGGTGCTCGTGGTGCGCGTCCTCGGCCTGCAGAAAGCGCGCGATGGAAGCGCCGGCCGGCAGCTGACTCACCGCGTCTAGGCGCGCCACGAGCACGCGCTGCGCGGCCAGCACCGCCTTGCGCAGGCGCTGGCTGAGCTGTCGGAACTGCACGCAGGCGGGGCGGTCCGAAGCGGACAGCTCATCGTCCTCCCAGGCCTGCAGCGCGTGCGCCGAGGTGCGTGCGGCCACGCTCACACGGCGCGCGCCGTCGGCCAGGTCCGCGCGCACCGCGTCGCGCAGCCCCGGCAGGCAGTCTGCCGCCGCCCGGAAAGCGTCCCTGCGCAGCTCCGCGACGCCCGGCACGCCGCGCACCGCCACCAGGCCGTCCGCCGCCAGCGCGCTGCGCAGCGCCGCCTCCGCGGCCGCCGAGTCCTGCACCAGCGCCGCGTACTCCACCGCCGCCACGTCCCACGCCGCCGCCGCCGCCGCCGCCGCCGCGGCCTCGCCGCCCGCCGCCGCCAGCGCGGCGGCCAGGACGGCGGCCGCGCGCATGCCGCGCCGCATCCCGCCGCGCTGCCGCTGCCGCTGCCGCTGCCGCGCGCGCTGCCGCGCTGCTGCGCTGCCGCGCTGCTGCGCCGCCGCCCGCGCGCCGCCGCCGCCGCTCACGAGGTACCCGTGCCGGGTCTTGAGCGCGAGCGCGAGGCTTTGAGCGAGGTTGCGGGTTTGCTCTCCCTCTCTGGCCGCCTCTGGCCTCATAACAGAAAGCTCCGACGACGACTCCGACGACGACTCCGACGACTCCTCCGACGACGGCTCCGTCGACGCAGCCTCGCCGCCCGCAATCGCCTCTGGGGGCTTCCGCAGGCATGCGTGAGCGAGATTGCCGGGTTCGCCAGGCGGCGGAGGAGGGACGGGGAGGAGGCAGCTTGGAGACCTTGACGACGACACTCCGGAGGAAACTCTTCGCTGCCACCGCCAACGACGCGTCAGCCATGTACAGGGCGGAGAGCGCGCAGAAGTGATCGAGCTTGAGCGCCTCGTAGCGCTCGCGTGAGATGCTCAAGAGCAAGACGGTCCGGGGCGCTGACATTGGACAGATGCGCGCGCGCCGTGTCGGCCTTGATGTCGACCGCGGCGCGGTTGCGCATCTCGCGTGCGCCGTCCACGATGGCCCTGACGAAGCGTATCTTGGTGGCCAGGTCCTCGACGTCGGCGCGGGCCGTGGCATTCGAGAACTCGAGCGTGGTTGCGCAGCGATATACCAAACGAGCCCGATGAGGTGTTTGATCGCCCACGCTTTCATTTGCGCCCTCGCCATGCTCGGCAACGAAGGCTTCGTAGTCCGTCGTCGTGGGGAAAATGCGCGACGGACCGCCGCCGCCACGCGAGCGAGGCCTTGATGATGGAAGCGAAACAGAAAGCTGCCGCACTGGATCAGAGCATACGGGCAGCTGTGTGGTGCACTTGTCTTCTACGCCGTCGCCTTCCCCGCCCATTCGCGAATCATGCCTCGCTGACGCCCTGGTTTGAGACTATCTAGCTCGTGGTGACGCAGGTACCCGGGTGCCACTGCTATCAGCACTTTTCCGAGCCATAGCCAAACGCAGCTTGCCCTCGCGACCCTGCGCCTCGCTGCGCACTTTTACCAGCCCTCCAGCAACAGTCTCCCCAAATGGGTGTTATAAAGCGGCGATGGTACGATGGGAGTACCAGGTAGTACCACAGTAGTACGGCCATCGTGAAACTTCGACCATGCTTTTGTAGCCAGGACCTCCTTGCCTGTTGTGACGCTTGCACCTCTCGCCGCAGGCGCGCCTCCAATCACGGAGCTCGTGACCCGGACCGGTGCCTGCTGAGCGGCGAGCACAAACCCTTGCTGGAGTAATGGTGGCTGCTGATGACAGCGGCCTGGTAATCTTCCAAGTGAGGCTCGCGGGACACTGCACGAGCCACACGCGCCGTGGCGCGAGCAGGCGCCGCGATCGCTGCGAAGTTCGAACAGACTCCGTGCGAGCGACCGCAGCGACCACGGGCGGGCAGAGCAGCGGGCACTGGGCAGGGACCGTCGCGACTGTCGCGCTACCTACGCTGCGCAGAGAACGCGAGTCTTCTTCCTGATGGCCCTGATCTTGCCTGTCGGCCGATTGGAGATCGAGTGGCTGCGGAGAACTCTGAACCGGCAGGAAACCACAAACGCAGGGTGTCATGGCGTGTCATGGTGGCTGCAGTGCTGGCACAAACCAGCCTGAGGGCGTGTCATGGTGGCTGCTGGCGCGAGCCATGACGAAGCTGACGTCAGCGGAGGCCTGGATTCAACCTGGAGAATGACGAGCCCAAGGCATGGCTTTGCGTCGTGGTCGTGAAACTTGGGCGGCGAATCCATGTCATGACGGGCCTTCTCTCCTACTTTTTGTTTATCTTTCTTGCTGTCATTTTTAGGTGTTGTTCGACTCGGCGGTCTCCGAAATCAGAAGCGCGAGATGTCGCGGCCGAGGAGGAAGGACTTGAACCAGTACATGGGGATGAGGATGCGGTTGGTCCAAGAGTTCTGGCGCAGGAGATAGGCGGAGCGCCACATGGCCCAGGAGAGGAAGCCGGCGAGGTAGCCGAGGTTGGCGGGCTTGTTGGGCTTGCCGACCTGGGTCATGTCCACGGCGCCCTGAAAGGTGCCGAAGGTGAGCATGCTGCCGAGGGAGTAAAAGGAAAAGGGCTTGGCGTCTGGCTTGAAGACGGCGGTGGGCGGCGCGGAGATGCCGACGCCGGCGGGCGCCTCGTTAAAGGCGGTGGCGAGGTACTTGGCCTGCTGCGCGGCGACCTGGGCGAGCGGCGCAAGCGGGGTGTCCATGTTGACGGCACAGTCGCCAAAGGCGAAGAGGCGGTTGTCGAACTTGCTGTCCGGGTCCGGCACGCGGAGGTGGTCGTCGATGATGATGCGCTTGCCCGGGCCCTTGGCCACGCCCTCGAGGCCCTCCTGCACGAAGCGCACCTGCTGGAGGCCGGCGCTCCAGACGAGCAAGCCGCAAGGGATCTTCTCGCCGGTGCTGAGCTCGGCGACGGCAGGGCCCGGGTCAAAGGCCTTGACGGAGGCGCCGAGGTGCAGGTGAATGCCGAGGTTGCGGAAGCGGCGCTCGACGATCTTGGCAACGGAGATGTCGAAGGAGCCGAGCAGACGGTCCTGCGCCTCGACGAGGTGGATGGAGATGTACGGCACGAGGTCCGGGTACCACTTGGCGACATCCTTGTGCACGAAGTCGCGGAGCTCGCCGACGAGCTCGCACGAGGTGGGGCCGCCGCCGACCACGACAAAGGTGAGCAGGCGGTCGCGCTCGCGGTCGTCGGTGAGGTGAATGGCGGCACGCTCGAAGCACTCGAGGATGCGGTTGCGCATCTGGCGCGCGTGGTAGAGGTGCTTGAGGAAGAAGACCTCGCGGTTCTCGCGGTCCGCGATGCCGGGCGTGTTGAAGGTGTTGGTCTTGGAGCCGCAGGCCGTGACGAGGAAGTCGTACTCGACGCGAAAGGCCTCGCCGGTGAAGATGTCGTTGCACGTGATGAGCCGCTTGTCGAAGTCCACCGCGGTCGCCTTGGCCTGATAGTACGCGCCCAGGTTGGGCACCGTCCTCACGGGCTCCTGAATGGCGCGGAACTCGAGCGTGCCGACCACGGAGCTGGGCAGCAGCGGCGTGAACAGGAAGTGGTTGGACGGGCTGATCACCTGCACGTCGTACTTCTTCTTATCAATGTAACTCAGGAAGCTGTATCCACCCCAGCCGGACCCCACCACGACGATGCGCGGCTTGATGTTCACCAGCGACCGCGAGCTCACCAGCCGCACGGGCTTGCGCAGCCTGGCCTCGGCCTCCCCGCTCAGCCCGCGCCGCGCGCCGCCCGCCGCGCCGCCCCGCGGCACGCGCCGCGCCGCCGCCGCCAGCGGTCCCGCGCAGAACCCGGGGGATGTCACCAGCCTCGGTCCTTTCACCATCATCATCATCTTGGCGCACTGCCACTGGCAGCGGCGCGACCGCGCTGCTCGCCGGCTGCGCTGCGCTGCGCTGCGCTGCGCGCGCTCGGTCGCTCGAGGCCTGCGGTCGCTGCGTCGCTCGCTCGCTCGAGGCGGTCGCTCGGTCGCTCGCGAGCTAGCTAGGCTAGCTAGCTAGAGGCGCGGCGATGCGCAGGCGGCGGCGAGGTCGCGCAGCCAGGCGCGGAAGAGACGCGGGTCTGCGGGCGCGTCAGCGAGCAGCGGCACGCGGATAGGGGTCTGGGCCTGGCGCTGGTCGCCGGCCGAGGGCGAGGTGGAGCCGCCGTCGCTTCCAGCACCGCTGGAGGCAGCGGCGCTGGAAGTTGGGTCGAGGCCGGCAGCCGCGGTCGACGGCAGCGGCGCTGAGTGGCCGCTGGAAGCGGCGCTGGCGTCGGCGGCGCGGCGCTGGGCCTGCGAGGCGGAGGCCGCGGCAGCGGCGCTGGGCGAGTCGGGGTCGGTGTCGGTGGGCACGGCGTCGCACCAGAGGCCGTACTTGCGGAGCACGGCGAGGCGGTTCTCGGCGTTGCCCCAGTTCTTGCGGTTCTTGGCGCGCTGGCCGTCGAGCGCGTGGCAGTGCGCCACGGCGACCGTGCTGCGCCAGGCCTCCTCGGAGACGCGGTTGCAGTTGCGCGGCACGACGTCGTGCGAGAGGATGACGACGCGCGGCATGCGCAGGGTGGCCGGCGCGACGGCCGGCACGTTCTCGTACATCTCGAGCGGGCGGCCGAAGACGCGCGTCGGGTCGCGGCCCAGCGAGTCAAAGAGCGCCGTGTTGAGCCCCTTTTGGTCGTCGTTGGCCTGCACGGCCTCCTCCAGGGCGTGCTCCAGCACCGCCACCACGGACGGCACGGCGCGGAAATAAATCACGCCCATGCACAGCGTCGCGCCCCAGCCCTCGGCCACGTCCCACGGGAACTGGCCGCGCGACGCCACGATGTCGCCCGTGCGCTCGTGCAGCAGGCCCGTGGCCACCGCGTTCTCGATCCAGACCGCGTCGCTGTCGGAGAGCACCACGTTGAAGCCGCTGCGCAGCACCTCGAGGAGGTGCACGAGCCGCATGATCCACAGCTTGCTGATGGCCTTGACGTTGAGCTGGCCCTTCCTCGACCCGTTCTTGACCGTGCTCGACGGCGTGTAGCACGCCATGCCGCGCGTGTGCAGGTAGTCGCGCAGGTACTCGTCCAGGCAGACCACCGCCACGCCGCGCACCTTGGCGCGCTCCATGGAAACCAGCCAGTTCAGCAGCGTCGCCTTGTACGAATACGAGGCGTACGTGAGCACCACCGTCGGCTCGTCCGGCGCCACCACGTTCAGGAACGCGCTGATGTTGCGCGCCGCGGCCGCGCGCGCCAGCATGAGCTGGTGCGCCGCCTCGTCCGGGTCTCCGCCCAGGGTGCCGGCTGCCGCCTTCTTGGCGTTCTCCAGCAGCTGGAACACGCGATCCGATGCTCTCGTGCCTGCGCCCGCGCCACCCGCCCCGGCGCCGGCGCCCATGCCTGGCACGGACGCCTCCTCCACGACCTGCAGCAGCACGATGAAGAGCACCGTCAGCGTCGCCAGCAGCAGCACGCCGCGGTGATTCACTCGTCGCGGCGGCCGCCGCTGCGCGCGCGCCGTACCGCCGTCCGCCTGCACCAGGGCCGCCTCCTCCATGACCGCCGCGCAGTTCGGGTCCTCCGCGTCGAACGAGGCCTCTCGCGCCAGCTCGCGCGACGGCGTGCGCCGCCGCCGCCCGGCCGCCCGCGCCGCGCGCTCCGTCGCGCCCGCGCCGCCGCCGCCCGCGCCCGCCTCGCCGGCAACGGGCATCATGTCGGCCCCCTCGCCGCGCCGCCGCCGCCGCGCCGCCCGCGCCGCGCGCGCCGCGCCGCGCCGCGCCGCGCGCGCTCCGCCGCGCGCCGTGCCGCGCTCCGCCGCGCCGCCGCCGCCGCCGCCGCCGCGCGCGCGCGACCCGCGCCGACCCGCGTCTGCCGCGCCTCCGCGCGCTCCGGCTTGGCCACCTCGAGCGCGCCCATCAGCAGGGCGCGCATGCCCGCCGCCGCCGCCTCAGGCGCCCGCCGCCTCGGCCCGCCGCGCGCGGCGGCGGGCCGGCGGCGGCGCCCTGCGCGGCCCTGGGCGCGCTCCCGGCGCGGTCTGCGCCGGGAGACCGGGCTCGAGGCGCTCGACGGGCGGCGGATGGATGGATGTTGCATGGTCCGAGCAGCAGGAGAGCGCTGCATGGCGCGGGCAGCCCATGCCCGCCTGCGCGCCTGCGCGCCTGCGCGCCTGCACGCACGCACGCACGCAGGACGGGCCGCGGCGCGGCAGGCCTGGCGACGCGGAGGACGTGAGGCGGGGCGGCCTTGCTGCGAGAGGCGACGGACAAGACGGTGCGGAGATGAGGAGCGCGACCTGAGCGGGATCGCAGACGCTCGGCACCGGCTCGCTCACTCGCTCGCACGAACCTGTAGGCTAGTGCAGCTGAGGGCAATGCAAGCCGCAGAACAACTGCAGGGCCGTGCGTGAGGCGTGCGTGAGCTCTGCCACTGGCAGGGCGCGCCGCGGCGCCGCACGTGGGCGAGCGTGTGGCCGGCGGAGGGCGGCAACCAGCTACAGCCGGGCCCTGCGCTGCACTGCAGGCTGGGACTCGGAGCGCGCCGCCCTCAGCTCCACGTCTGCAGGTGGGGCGCTGCGTGCGCGGCGCCCGTTCGTTCACCTCGTCGCTCAGGCGCCGCAGGCGTACGTCCCTCCGTGCTGCGAGGAGCGCCAGACGCCTGGCCGGGCGCGCGAGAGCTCCGTGGCGCAAGACGCACGCAGGCACAAGCAGGCGCGGCCGTCGCCACGGAGATCTCGCGCGCCTGTGCCAGGATTCTGATCATGATCGCCTCGGCCCGGGGTGCGCGCGTGCATAGGCCCTTTTGAGGGTGCATGGGCCCCTTCGCCGAGGCCAGCCGCGCCGGAGCGGTCTCGTTGGCGGCGCAGAGTCCTACTACTTCTCTCGCGGCTCGGTGGGCGGAGGCGCGGAGGACGCGGGCGCGGCATGGAGGCGCGCTGCGGCGGGCCCCTGGCCCGCGCGCTGCGGCGCGGGCGCCAGGGCCGCAGCGGGGCGGACAGCGGGATGCTGATGCGGGTGGCGGAGGGCGAGCGCGCCGGCAGCAGCAGCCCCGCGTGGCGGCGCGAGGCGCGCGCGAGGATGAGCGCGTGGGGGCTGGGCGAGAGCGTCAAGGCGGCCATGGAGCGCATGGCAGCCATGTCGCCCTGGCGCGAGGAGGACGCGCCCGAGACCTTTGGCGACTCGCTGTCGCGCAGGGACCTCAAGCGCCTCGAGAAGCGCAGCCGCGTGCGCGCCGCGCAGGCCGCGGTGCTGCCGGCCAAGATCAAGGACGAGATGTTCGAGGTGCTCAAGGGCCGCAGCCTGCACCAGCTTTCGGCGTACTACGACAAGCTGCACAAGCGCCGCATGGACCGCCTCTCGCTCATCAAGAACGATTCGCCGGCCAAGCCCATTCTGTACTCGTGGAAGGAGTGCCTGGCGTACCTGGCCTTCGACCTGGCGCCCAGCTTTGGGCTCGGCAAGCGCGTCATCGAAGACTCGCTCGCGCGCGCTGATCCTGCGCTGCTGCCGGAGGGTGGCGTGCGCTCCATGCTCGACTTCGGCTCCGGCGTCGGCTCGAGCGTGCTGGCGGCGCGCCGCTCGCAGGGCCTCTCGCTCACGCTCGAGGAGGCCACGCTCATTGACCCGTCGCGCTCCATGTGGGAGATTGCGCAGCGCCTCATCGAGCCGCCGCCCGACCTCCGCCGTCCCATCCAGGATGTGCTCGCGGAGCTCAAGACCGGCGGCGATGGCGACGGCGATGGCAACGGCGACGGGGCCGCGAACCCGGCCGCGCCGCGCCGCCCGCCCATGTCGCTGCTTTGGTCGCCCAGCCTGCCCGAGCTCGTGCAGGGCCTCGACGCCGACGACTACCCGCAGTACGACCTCGTCACCGCCAACTTCGCGCTCTCCGAGCTCCAGTCCGCACCGGCGCGCGCCGTCGCGCTCGCGCTGCTCTGGCGCCTCGTCAAGCCCGGCGGCGTGCTCATCGTCGCTGAGCGCGCCGACGAAGGCTCGCGCAACGTCGTGCTCGACGCGCGCGAGCTCCTCATCGAGCGCATCTCGCTGCAGCGCGGCGCCACGCGCGTGCTCGCCATGAACCCCTTCCGCGGCTCCAGCGTCAACATCATCGCGCCGTGCCTGCACAGCCAGACCTGCCCGCTCCTGCGCGACGATGTGCCCGAGGGCCGCTTCGACCGCGGCTGCCACTTCGTGCAGAGCGTCACGCGCAGTGTCACCAAGGCCAGCACGCGTGGCCAGGGCTTTGGACGCAAGACCTCCAGCTTCGCCTACTCCTATTTTGCGGCCCAGAAGGTCCCGATTGACGAGGACGAGGCCGCCGCCGAGGACTCCGTGGACGCCTACGAGGATTCAGACGACCAAGACCTGGAGAAGGAGAAGGAGGAGGAGCGTGAGCGTGTCAAGGCGCTCGTGGCGGAAGCGAAGAAGGCCAAGGCCGAGGCCAAGAAGGCCGAAGCGAAAAAGGCCCAGTCGATCGTGGGCCCCCCTCCCGAGGAGATCGACTGGCAGGACGCCTACCTTTCGCACATAGACGACATCGCCACGGAGCCCGCTGCGCCGCCCACCACCTCTTCCGCGGTGACATCGACCTCTTACTCGTCGAGCGCCTCGTCGCCAGACCCCAGCGGACCTGCTGCAGGGACCCCGCCTGTCTCGGACGCGGCGGGCTTTGTGCTGCCCGCGCGCATCATCCGTCACCCGCTTGTGCGCAAGGGCCATGTCACCATGGATCTCTGCGAGGCGGACGGCAACGTCTCGCGCATCACGCTCAGCAAGAGCAAGGTGCGCGACCGTGTCTACCGCGCTGCGCGCAAGGCCGAGTGGGGCGGTCTCTGGATGGCGCTCGACGATGACGACGCCGACGATGACGACGAGAGTGGCGACTCGCTCGCCGCCGCAAGTGACGCCAACGATGAGGACGACGAGGATGAGGACGTCAAGAAGAGTTCCATGCGCCGCATGGAGAAGTATGACAACGACGACGACGACGACGTATTCGACCATGATGATGACAGAGCTGCCTCCTTCGAGCCGCGTGTCAAACGGAATGCCGAGGACGGCGGCGCCCCGGCGCGTTCGAAGCAAAACAAACAGCAGTCGAAAAGCAACAGGCCCAAGCGGGCCTATCAAAAGAAGTTCAACAACAACAACAACAACAACAACAACAACAACAACAACAACAACAACAACAACAAGTAGAAGCCCTGACCAAGCCTCAGAATGGTGCAGGAGTCACCGACGATTTGTACAAGGTAGTTTTTGACTGATTTTGTCACAGAGACTTGCGTCAGCCCGCAGCCAAGAGATGTCGCGCAGACCCGGTCAGTGCATGGCTTGGACTCTCTGTGGCCCCGACGAGGCTCGAGCCTCTCTTGGTTGTAAACCTTCTTCCTGAAGCCAAGTTCGTGCTTCGTAGTACCGTCACCTGTGTCTGCCCAGCGTCATCCCGCAGCCAGGAAACGCGCAACTCCGATCTGCTCAAGGTCGGTGCAGGGCGTTCCGCTGCCCTGAATTGCCAGTGCAGTTGCACCGCCACCGCCGCCGCCGCAGCCAAGCCACTGCAGCCGCCGCCGAGCGGCCGAGCCACGCTGCCACGAGGCACCGACGACCGGACGGCCAGCAGTCTCCTTCTCCCAGTGGCAGTTGCAGGCACGTTGCGCGCGCGTCCGCGTCACGGTGACAGTCCGAGTCAGCCCGCAGTCCGGAGTTGCGCGTGGCTCGGGCAACCGGATGTCAGCGCACTGCCTCGCTCGGCCTTGTCATTGGCAGGAGAAAACAAACCAAAGTCACTTCCGATATCGTACATCTACTACCAGGCATTGGCATGCTTCATTGCGTCAGCCAACAGCCGGCACATGCGCAGACTTTCAGCCACCGCCACAAATCAGCGCAGAGTCACGGTCTCGCGAAAAAAAATCTTGCCAGCCTGAGAGCGGCAGAGCCTCGGCCTCGCGAATGGTCGATGGCTGAGTGCCTGGGCGGCTAAACGCACATCAGTTCGTGTTGATCAGAGCAATGTCCGGACTGGATGGCGAAACGCACATCAGTTCGTGTTGATCAGAGCAATGTCCGGACTGCGCGCCAGCATGTCGCGCAACGAGTCAGAAGGGCACCAGAGTTCAGCGCAGATTGCGTCAAAGCTCTGTTGACCCTTGAGCAACGAAGGCGAGGGCGGTCTCGGTCGCTTCTTCGCGGCACCGGTCGAAGCACCGCTCGTGGCGACGCCCCCTTCCTCGTCCTCGTCCTCGTCGTCGCCGCCGCCGCCGCCGCCATCGTCGTCGTCGTCCTCCTTGTCGTCGTTCTCCTCCTCTTGCTTGGGCTCGCCACGGAGCGGGTGCGGCGCGTTGGGCGGCTCGTTTGGGTCGCGCACTTCCTCCAGGGCCGAGACCACCTGCGAGGCGACCTCACTGCGGTACGCGTAAAAGGCATCGCGCTCGTGGCCGTCGAGCCTGCTCCGCGGCACCGCCGGCGCGAGCACCGGGTACGTGTTGACGCGGCGGATGATGCTGTTGAGCACACCAAAGGTGACGAACTTGCGCAGGTTGATGTTCACCAGATCCCAGTGGTAGTGCTGGCAAAAGACCTCCAGCGGGAGGCACGGGTGCAGACCGGCATAGGCCTTGAAGACCTGCGCCAGCGTGGGCGCGTCGCCGCGGTCGTTGGCCACGTACGCCAGGCAGTTGTGCTGCAGCGTGCTATCCTCAACCAGTTCCACGAGCCGAGGTGTGCACGTGTAGCAGTTGGAGTACTGGAAGATGTCCACCAGCCGCACGCAACGAAAGTACAGCAGCTGCCGCACGCATCGCCGCACCAGAGCCACGGCCACGTCGCTCTCCTCCGCGATGAGCTTGACGTGACGCTCGCCGTCCATGTAGCGGATCACCTGCTGGATCGTCAGGTCCCACTCCTTGGTGACAAAGTACGACAGGGCGCGGATCGGCACCGGGACCTGGTGGTCCAGCACGTCCGTTGGGTCCACCAGCCGCGGCGAGATCTTGAGCGCCAACACGTTGCGCGCGTCCACCGACACGGTACACTCGCCGTAGCTCGACAGCTCGCTCAGCACCTGCGCGAGCACCTCCTTGACGCGCGGCTCGGTCTCCTCTTTGGACAGGAACTGGGACTCCACCTCGGCCGCTTTCATCACGTTCGACAGCTTCTTGAGCACCGGCTCGAAGGCGCCCGTCTGCGTGTCCTCGCGGAACACGAAGCCGAACGCAAAGAAGAGCGCGTTACGCGTGTACACCTTGGAGTCCTCCACGTACAACGGGTTGCTCATCACCTTGAGCTGCGTGATATCATCCGACACCGTCAGCAGCGATCCGCACAGCTCCTGCTTGGTGATAATGAAGTCGCTCACGCGGTCGAAGAACGCGCCGTCGCTGCTGCTCAGCAGCGCCCGCTCCGCGCCGTCCTCCTCCTGCTGCTCCCCGCGCCTCTGCTGCTCCTGCTCCTGCTGCTGCTGCTGCTGCTGCTGCTGCTGCGCGGCGCCGGGCCTCTTGGCCACCACCTCGCAGACCACCTTGGGCCCGACGATGTCGTCGAACTTAGCGAAGAAAACCGACTCCATCGCGGCGGCGCGTGGCGCCCCTTCGCGCGCCCGCGCCCACGCCCGCGCCCGCGCCCGCGCGCGCCCGCGCCCGCCGACGATGGAGATCGTGTCAGCCCGGAGGAGGAGTCGCGCTTGGCGGCGGCCCGGAATTCCGGGCGCGCGCGGAGGTCCGGGCGGCGGAGCGAGCGGCGCCCGGAGATCCGGGCGGTTTGAACTGGCGGCGGAATTCCGGGCATCAACGTCTCTCCGCGAGCGGCGCGAGGTCGAGTCCCAGGAGCGCGACCAAATCGCGCTCGCGCCGGGCGGCGGCGCTCGCGGCGGCGATGCTCGCGGCGCTCTTCGAGCGGCTGCTGCGCGCCGCAGCGCGCGGCAAACGCGCGGCCGGCGAGGACGACCTCGAGGCGCTCGCCAGACTCGTGCGCGTGCTGCAGGGCGACGAGGAGGGCAAGGAGCTGGAGGACAGCCCAGCGGCGCGGCGCAATGGACCGGAGAGGCTCCTGGCTAGCGGGGACCTTGAGGCGCGCCTGCGCTCGGCATGCGGCCAGGACTTCGTGCTGGAGGACGCCGAGGTGGACGCGCTGCACGCGCTCTTCGGCGCAGGCCGCGGCCAGCTGCGCCTTGATGACCTCGTCCAGAGCCTGCGAGACTTCCATCACACTGCAGCGGTGGAGGCCTTCACACGACGCGTGCGCAGCCTCCTGCACCACGCGCTGCAGCATGACGTCAACGTGCGCATGCACTTCGAGAGGCACGACCCGGCGCGCACAGGTCGCATCCTCGTGGCAGACTTCTCCGCGGCACTCCGCGGTCTCGGGCTGCGCGCTCGCCCCGAAGACATCCAGGCCGTCGCCAACGAGTTCCTTGACGCAGCGGACCCCTCGCGCGTCGACTATGCCCACTTCCTGAGAGAGATGCGGGGCACAAGCGAGCCAGTCGCCGGTGCCGACGCCGACACCCACGCCGCGGTGGCTTCTGCATCGAGCGCGCGGGCAGCCGATGGCGACGTCGTGGCGCGCCTGAGAGCCTTTGCCACCGAATTCTGCGCTCGCAACGAGTACGGCTATCGCGACATGTGGTCGCAACTCGAGTCGCGCGACGAGAACCTCGACGGCGTCATCGGGCCCGAGCAGCTACTACTCGGCTTTCGAAAGCTTGGGCTCGAGCTCCCAAAGATTGACCTGCGCCGCCTGCAGCAGCGCTTCGCGCGCAACGGCGATCCGGACCGCATCCTGTACCGAGACCTGCTCGTGCACATTTTGAGCGAGGCGCCCTCGGAGGAAGACTCGGCCACAGACGTGCACGCAGCGGCCCGGCATACCGGGTCAGAAGCAATACCTGAGAGCGACGGCAAAGCCGTAGGCCTGGCGGACCCGGCCGCCGCCCTGCATGCGCTGGAGCGGCTCACGCAGGCTGAGCTCGTCGACGTGCTCATCAAGCTCGAGAGCCTCTGCGAGGCGGCCGTGGAGGCATCCCAGGAGCCCCCCACGAACGCTGCAGCGGTGGAGGACGCGACCTCGCACCACGGCGTGGACCCGCGGGACGTCTTTGAGCAGTTCGACACCTTCCTCACCGGCAGGATACGCTACGATGACTTCCTCAGGTGCATGACCTGGCTCGGCTTCGTGGCGGTTGGAGACGCCGCTGAGGCGCGCGGCCGCAACCTGGTCAGGCGCCTCGCAAATCACCTCGCCGGCGTGGACGACCAAGATGTCGACTACCGCCACCTATTTGTCCTGCTCGAGGACTACCGGCACTCGCCCGCGCACGCCGAGGCCAAGGGCCGGCGTGATGTGCACGAGCGGGAGCTGCGCAAGATCGCACTGGCGCTCCAGACGCGCGCCAAGGCCCTGCGCATCAGTGGCATCAGCCTCGCCGAGGGCTTTTGCGCGCTTGACCCGAATGACACCGGCGTGCTCACGCACCGCCAGGTGCACCAAGCCCTGCGTCAGCTCGGCGTCGACGTCTCCCTCATCTCGCTGCCTCGCGCGCTCACGCGCTTTGAGGCTGCCTCCGTCAGCAGCACCATTCGCGGCCATACCACTGATGGCCTGCAGCGAAGCTTGAGCAGCAGCAGCCACGCGAGCGTCGCCAGTGGTGCCAGCACCGGCACCGGCACGGGCACGGGCACGGGCACGGGCATGGGCACCGGTACCGCCGCGGGGGCGGCGGAGGAGGTGCGCGTGCGTTACCGGGATTTTGTGGACGCGGTGACGGCCATTCTGCACGAGGAAGAGCTCTCGCGCAGCGGCAACTATTGGGATACGTCCAAGGCAGGGGAGGGAGCGCCTGCAGTGGACGTGCTTCCGCAGCAGCTAGTGACGCGGCACGCGTCCAAGGATATCTTCGACGGCTTCGAGTTCATCAAGCTGTTGCGTCAGTTCGTGGTGGACGAGGCCGGCGAGCGCCCCTCGCCAACAGACTTTGTGCGCGCGCTGCGGCGATGCTTCGACGACCTCGATGTCGCCGAGGACGGCTCTCTCCAGCTGCGTGATGTGCTCCACACGGCGCGTCTGTTAGACTTTGTGCTGAGCCCGTACGAGGCGGCGCGCGTCATGGACTTTCCCTTCCTCTTCTTCGAGCGCACCTCGGTGCCGGGTCGCCGCCCAGCCGCGGTCGAGCCGCGCTCGCCGGAGGACCTGCGCGAGGATCGCGCGCGCCGGCCGCGCGTGCTGGAGCTCACCTTTGAGACCTTCGGCCTTCTGGTCGACCCACACTTTCATCGTCGCGAGCAAGCGCAGCAGGCGCTGCAGCACTCGAGTGCGTGGAAGCGCCTCTTCAAGGATCGCGAGGAGACACACTACGAGCGGGACGACCTCATCGCCGCCTTCCAGGCGCTCTTGGCCGCTCAAGAGGCAGCCGACCCGTCACTCGGCGGCCTCTGCTTGCTGGACGAGCTCGAGCTGCGCGACGAGCACTGCACGGATGTCGTGGACGAGGAGGACCTTCGTGACGTCTTGCAGCAGGCAGCGGACCTCGCGTTCTCTGCGCCGGAAATGCGCCGGCTGCTGCGTCGCCTCGGCTTCGCCGCGGCCCGCGAAGACACTCACCAGGACCAGACCGCGCCCGCTTCGGGCCGCCTGGTCGTGGAGCGCGTGCGCTACCGAGCTCTGGTCGAGGCTGTGCACCCCAAGGAGCTGCACGCCCCCCTCTCCTGGAGCGACGAGACTGTCTTGGAGCAGCTGCGCTCCGCAGCGGCCGCGTCCGGCGGGACCCTCCTCGACCCGCTTCTGAACGAGCCCGAGCCCACTCGTGCGCGGGTTCTGGGACTGCTCGCGGACGCCTTGGTCCGCGCGCGCGAGACAGGGATCATCACACGGGCCGCGCTCCCTGCCTCGAACCAAACCGAGGACGCGCCGCGCTCGCACGAACTGACACGCGCGGACGATGTCTCGCTGGCGCGGATCGTGCGGCCTTTTCTTCAGGCCGAAGATGCGCGCATGGTCAACCTCGTTGCTCTCGAGCGCAAGCTCTTTCTGGCCTTGCCCAAGCTCACCGAACGTCGGGTGCGGCAGCTTGTAGACGGTACAGGCGAGGCGTCGCAGAGCCCTTTGGCGCGCTTCGAGGCCTGCGACCGCGACTTTGCCGGTCTTGTCTCGCGCGCCGCCTTTGTGGACTGTTTCCGCGACCTCATCGACCACATGGGACTGTCCGCGGACGAGGTGGACCGCGTCTGCGAGCGCTTTCACGCCTTCGACGAGACCGGCGCCGCTTGCGTGGACTACCGCGCGATGATCCGTCACTTCTCCTTAGCGGGTGGTGACGAGGAGCGCCACCTGCACGACGATAGCTCGAGCGGGGGCTCTGGCAAGGCGATGCTGCCGCTCGACGAGCTGCTCCGGCTGTCGCGGCGAGCCGGCAGCGTGTGGAAGCACGTGTGGGCAAGCTCACCCCGCGACAAGGTGCGCGACGCGCGCGACGAGGACGAGGAAACTATCGCCTCCGACAAGCGCCACAGCTTCGCGCTCTGGAAGGTGCGCAAGGACCTCGTCGAATCGGCCGTGTGCACCATGGAGTCGGCCCCGGAGGAGTTCGCCTGCGTCGATGAGGAGTGGCGCCGCGCCGGCAAGGCATTAGCCGCCACGGCGCTCCTCGTCCGCATTCACGGCGCGGGCTCGGCCGCCAAGACGCTGGAGCACGCGTTTTTGAGCTGGTCCAAGAAGGGCCATGTCTTTGAGGACAGTGTCGGCTTTGACCCCGACGCGCCCAAGGACGATGCGACGAACCGTGCCTTTGTTCGAAAGTGCCACCAGGCGTGGCAGGCGTGCGAGCGTGAGGTGCGCAAGGATCTTGTCGTGGCGCGCATCGAGCACCAGCAGCTGCAGGAGGCCCTGGCGGAGGCCAGGGAGGACGGCGACGAGACCCACCGAGAGGCCGAGGAGAGTCGCGCCGCTTTCGCAGGAGTGATCGCGCGGAACAGCCCCCGCGCGCCAAAGGTGTCTCGCTTCACGGCCAAGGGATTTCTACGCCGCCTCGGTCCCGAGGCGCTGCAGGAGTGGCACGCCGCGCTCTTGCAGACGTTAGAGCGCAAGAAGATTCAGGCCGCAGCCGACGCCGCCAAGGAGCGCGATGCGCGGCACGCACACTTTGTGCGCACCAAAAACGAGCTGCAAGTGCGCTTACCTGGCGGGCAGCGGGCCGCCACGGCGGCGAAGCTGGACCCGGAGCTGGAGACCCTCCTCGCGCGCTCGCAGCAGCGCTTCATTCACGCCACCGGCTTCGTTGACCTGGAGCGCTGCCGCGCGGTGGTCCTGCGGTCCGGGAGCATCTTTTTGCGGAACTTCGCCGACGCGGACGGCTTCGTGGACAAGGACACCGTGCAAGAGCTCAAGAACGCGCGCGCCGACCTCGGCCTTGGCGGTGACCGTGCAGACGCCCGCCAGCAGGGCGCAGACCACCACTTCGAGCTCTGGTTTGGGCGCAAGCGCGCCCACGAGCAGGCGGCCCGTCTCCTGGCGGCGATCGAGCGGCCCGCCGTGGCGGCGGGCGGGCCCGAGGACCGTGACGCGCTTTGGCGCGATGTGGGCCGCGCGCTCAAGGCCGTGGACGCCAAGGGCCTGCTGCCAGCCTTTGCCGCCTGGGCCGAGGGGTTCGCGACACGCGCCAAGTGTGCTGCACTCTGGGCGCAGCTCCCGCCCAAGACGGACGCGGCCGCCGGCTCGACCGACTGGGAGTGGGTGCACCTGCGCAGCGTGCTGTCCAAGCTGCTCAGCAAGAGCCGCGCGAGCCTCGCGGCTGCTTTCCAGGAGGTCATCGCCAGCGGGTCGCCACCCGCCAGCGAGAACGCGGACCGCCGCCGCGCGTACTTTGCTCGCCAGCTGCGCCAGCTGCCGGTGGACAGCTTCCGCCTCGTCCTGACCAGGGCGGGCCTCCGCCTGCGCCTGCATGAGGAGAAGCGGCTGGTCAGCTTTTACCCAGGCCTCGACGCCCAGGGCGAGGCGGTGGCCAACACCGTGCACATGAGCCTGCTCCTGCAGTCTGCCTGTAACCTCCCGCTGCGCGCTGACCTCCCGGATGCCGCCCGCTTCTGGGCCGGGCCCAAGGTCGGCACGCTGGCGCACGGCACCGAGTACGAGCTCTCTTCCGAGGAGCTCGTGCAGCAGGCCCTGGTCCTGGCCGGCGCGCCGGCTGACATCGCCATGGACTGGCGCGAGCAGCGCGCAGAGCTGCAGCGCGCCCTGGTCTTCCTCTCGGTGGCCTCAAGGCGGAACCGGGCGCATCGCGCGGCGCACGCCCAGGCCCGGGCTGCCGCCGTGCCTCCCGGGCGCCCCGCACTGCAGCGCGTGGCCCGCCTCAGCTCCGCGTCCACGCTCACGCTTGAGTACTTTATCCCGGACGGCACCAACCCGAACGTGGACTTCTTCTGCCTGGAGCGTGTCCGCGATGGCAGCTTCACGACGCTCTGGAAGGACCCGCCTTCCCGCACCGACCCGCCCTCGCCGCCGGAGGGCAGCTACACGATCACCGGGCTCGAGCCCAACACGCGATACGAGTTCCGCCTCACGGCCTTTAACGAGCACGGCCCCTCGCGCGCCGTGCGCAAGACCTTCTGGACCGAGCCGCTCTGTCCCGCCGTCCCGCGAGCCGCGGCCTGCAAGTACGACGGCGCGCTGGCCAGCTGCGTGCTGTCGTGGGCGGGCCGTGCCGACGACGGCAAGCGGGTACCGGCCGACCGCCTCCCGGTGGCGACCATTTCGCCCATGATCGAGACCAAGGCGAAGACGGCTTCAACACGTGGCGAGGGGGCCACCGCTTCGGGTAAGGGCAACGACGGCGGCGAGGCTCTGGAGGCCTCGGTGCAGGGCAGCTACTTTGAGCTCGAGGCCCGCGACCTCACCATTGCCGGCCTCGAGGGGCTCGACGCCGGCCTGGTCATTTACCGCGGAAAGCAGGAGAGCTGCCAGGTCGTTGGGCTGCGGCCAGGCGTCGCCTACAGCTTCTCCGTGCGCGCGTGCAACGAGGACGGCATCACCAGCGACCTCTCCGAGAGCTGCGCCGTGGTGCCGCTGGCGCCGCCCAAGGCGCCGCGCATCAAGCGCAGCAAGGCCGACGTCGAGGCAGGCAAGGCCGAGATCACCTGGCCAGCCTACAGCGGCAAGCCTGACGCACTTGCGCTGGAACGCAGCGGCGCGCTCGGCGATCCGCGCGAAACCTTCCGCCGCTGGACTGCGCAGGATGCCACCACGCTCCGCTGCACATACGTCGTGCAGGTGCGCCGCGCGGGCCGCCGCAAGCCCGACGACACCTTCGAGACCGTGCTGCACCGCTGGGCCCTGGCGGGCCTTGGGCCGAACGAGAGCTTCGCAGTTCGCATTAGGGTGTCCTGCCATCTCACGGGACTCGGCAGCTTCAAGAGCCCGTGGTCACCCGCGGTCGACTTCGTCACGGCGCCACGCAGCCCGACCAAGCCCGTTCTGGTCGACGCCTTCAACGACAGCTTGCTTGTCCGCTGGTACGCGCCGGAGGGTGGTGCAGACCAGTACGTCATTGAGTACTGCGCGTGGACCGAGGGCCAGGCGAGCGCGCCGGGGGAGAAGTGGGAGACGGCGTACCGCGGCCGCCAGCCGCTCGCGCGCGTGTACGGGCTCAAGCCAGAGACCGCCTACCAGGTTCGCGTCTGCGGCCTCAGCGCGGACGCCAAAGCCGCTTCGCTGCCGAGCGAGCCGCTTCAGGCCCGCACACTCTCTGCCGCTGCGGCTCTGCAGCAGACGCCCAAGCCAACTTCTGCGCAGGCGGACTTCTCCGTGCCCTGTGCAAACCAGGACCTCGTCTTGGGCGACCTCTTCATATTCTCGGAACGCCAAGGCCTGCCGTGCTGGCGCACCATCGCCGGCCGCGTCGTGGCGACCAAGTCCGGCAAGCTCTGGATCGAGGTGCAGTGGTCCACAGTTTCGGCGGCAGGTGAAACTGGCCGCGAGCTCGTCCTTCCCCATGGTGCCTGCGTGCAGCGCACCTTGCGAGAGGTCTTTCGCCACGAGTCCGAGCTCGGTGTCTATCGCAAGCTGTGGTCCGAGGAAACTGGCCGCGTGCGGTCGCACCTGCCGTAGACCCAAAGAAGAAGGGGAAGGAGCAAAAACGCCGCGCAGTGATGAGTCTCCTCTCGCATTTTGAGTGACAAGCAAGGTTTCCGTGTTGGGTTTTCCTCGCCATCGGTCGCCGCAGGTGCTGGGTGCAGGACCGCGAGCCTGTGTCATGGAAGCGCCGCAGCTGTGCCTCAAATTCTGCTGCGAGCATCTCGTGGCCCAAAATGCTGCGAGCATCTCGTGGTCCAGGAAGGCCGGCTCGGTTGTCCTTCTCGTTCAAAGGTACTCTGGCCCTCAGAGCGACAGGCGGCTTCGCGTCCAGGAAGGCGAAGGCGATGCGCAGGCCCCGAGAGTTGCGCCGGCGCCTTGTCCAAGCACGACAAAGACCAAGGCCGCAACACCGCTGGAGATGTAAAGACGCCGCGCATGTGTCTCCCGCGCTCTAGCAACATGTGTATCCATCCGACAAAGACCAAGGCCGCAACACCGCTGGAGATGTAAAGACGCCGCGCATGTGTCTCCCGCGCTCTAGCAACATGTGTATCCATCAAGACATTGGTAATCTTTCTGACGAGCTGCACTTGACTGATTATCCGAGGGCGAGGTCAAAAGGCTCGGGCTTCTCCCTGCCGAGCGGGATAATGGAGTCGAAGGGCCTCTCCTTTTCCTTCGCATCGTCGCTTGACGCCTTTCGGGCACGTCGCCGTGTAGGTAGACCGCGTCGTAGATCTCACGTAGCGCGGCCTGAGCTCGCGGCATCAAGGTGGCGTGGCCTCCGAGACGCGCATACTGCGAGGCCTTGAGGTTCACGATCGCGCGACCCACCTGCTCTGTGCAGCGTCCCAGGAGCTGCAGCGCGTTGCTCTTGCCATAAAAGACCACAGGCGGGATGGCGACGCCCTGCAGGGCGTGCAGGACCTCGTAGACAGCGGCCTCCTTGCGCAGACTCTCAGCCTCGCTGGCGCTCAGGTAGATAGATGGCTTTGAAGTAGCAGCGCTTGTCGGTGGGGACCTTGAGGTTGAAATAGCCCACGCGCCCTGCCGCCGCAACACCCGACGCGTGCCATCGCACATGCAAACGGGTTACAAGACGACGGTCCATTCTTGAAGTGGGCCCGTGGGCCGAGGCTGCCTCGCCCGCGAGGAGACTCGAACGCTGCTGTGGCTCCTTCCGCGCCTGATGTCCGTGTTCAAGAAGACCCATCCGGACCGTCTCAAGGTCGCGCGCGAAGAAGAACGGGGCTACGATGGGAGCAACAAGTGAGGCTTCCACATTCTTTTGTTTCGCTTGGTTGTTTCTTCAAAATCATGCCTCCTTTTCCTCGCCATCGGCCGGCGCAGGTGCCGGGTGCAGGGCGGCGAGCAAGTCTTGGAACCACTGCAGCTGCGCCTCGCGCTTTGCTGTGAGCATCTCGTGGTCCAGGATGGTTGGCTCGGTGCGATCGCTGTACTGGTCCAGGAGCGCCTCGTCCTCCTCGTTCGCAGGCACTGGGCAGCGGCGCCAGCCTACCTGACCCTCGGCGTCGCACATGGAGCGCAGGGTTAATCGTGCCTTTGCCCGCGCCTCGACCTTGGGGTCTTCCGCATCCCGGGCCTCGCCCTCCTCCGCCGCCTCTTGGGCGGGCTCGCTCGGGTAAAAGGATGCGCGGAAGCTTGCACGCAGGTCCGCAGCACGCGCCGCACGGCCAGGCTCGTCCGCTTCCCACTTGGCCTTGACCTTGAGCGCCGCGCACTCCCACGCGGTCTCCCGCAAGAGTTGCACAGGCTCGCTGGAGATGGTGCGGAGGCTGTACGTGAGCGGCGTCGCGGCCTCCGCCTCGGTCTCGTCGTTGGCTGCGCCCGCAAAAGTCTCTGGAAACTGAGCCTCAAGCCAGTACGGAGGACGGGCCGCCAGCGTTCTGTCCTCCAGGAAAGCCTGCAACACCACGCGCTTGTCCGGTGTGGCCCTTGCAAGCGGCAGCAGATCCTTGCGCACCGCGTGCAGCTCCACCACCCCGGGGATACTCGCTCGCCTAGTCTCCGTCGACGAGAACTCTGCCACCACTTCGTCGCTGGCGGTGCCGAGCGCGCGGGAGTCGAGCTGGGCCGCCACGTCCTGGACGATGACCTGCACCTTGAACGGGATCTTTACGGAGGAGTCAAGACTCACGCGTAGGCTGAGGACCTCCGGCACGCTGGTCAGGTACTCGCGAAAGAGGAGGCAGCGGTTGTTCGGGATGTACGTGCGGCGAAAGAGCTCGGCCGTCCCGGTGTCGAGGCGCTCCTTGCTCGCGAATCCGCGCGCGGCCGCCAGCGAGATCGTGCAGGGGGTCGCGGCGACGTCTGCGCCAACCAGGAGAAAGACCACCTCGAAGTTGCGCGAGCGCCGTGCACTGGGCGCCATGTACATGCCAAAGGAGTCGCGGCGCACGTGCGTGCCGGTCTCCGTGTCGACCTCCCAAATTTGCAGCACGCGCCGCAAGGAGCGGTCAGCGAAGGCGACTGTCGCGCAAAAGGCCGCGTCGCCAGCATCGCCGTCGACCGTCTCGCCTCCTTCCGGCGCGCCGTCGCTGCCCGCCAGCGATACGCGGTAGCGAGCGAGGCAGCGCCAGTCGTCGCGCTGCAGCGTCGGCGTCTCAAGGTCCTCCGAGAAGACGAAGTCGCTTCCGGAGTCCGAAACACCCGCGCTACGGTCCCGAAGCGCCTTCCACGCGTCCAGAGCCGGCACGATGGCCGGGCTGGGCGTCTCGGGAGCATCGCCCACCGCATGCAGCGAGAGGCCGTGCGAGGCGTCCAGCTGGACGATGTGCAGGGCGTCGCGCGCCAGGCGAAGCCGGAAGGCCGCCACTCCCTTGGTGACGTCCACTTCGAACGTGCGCACGTGCGCATCGGAGCCCGCGTAGGCAAAGTCCGCCACAGGGGAAAAGAGGTCTTGTTCCACCGCGAGCAAGCCGCTAGAGAACGTTGCGAGCTGCACCTCGGCGAAGCCGGATTCCACGTCCGTGGATAGGATCAGGGTGTAGTCCACGGCGGCAGCCTGGTCGATCTCGGCGTCCTCCGGGGCTGCGGGGATGAGAAGCGCGCGGCGGTCGTCGGAGCTCCACACGCCGCGCTCGTTTGGCTCGTGATTTACGCGGAGAGCGTCCTGCGTTGGGTCGACGCGTGTCCAGAGCTGGAAGGAGGCGCCCACAGCCTCGAGGTCCTCGCGAGCGAGCCAGAACGTGGGCTCGGCCTGGGAGAGGTCCTGGTCATTTTCCGCACCGCGTAGATCGCCAATGACCCGGACGCGCGAGGCCCCGAGCTCCACCACGAGCAAGGGGGCCTCGGCGTCCAGCACTACATCGACGTCCTCCCACCGCGCCTCGGACAGGGCCAGAAGCTCTCCTTGCACGGCGGCATCAGCGGCGTCTGTTTCGTCGTCCTCGGACCGCTCCGGCACAACGAAGGTGCGGAGCGAGACCTGCGCACGCACCGTCCCGCTGGCCCTGAGCAGCTCGAAGCTGCGACGCTTGGTGCGGTGCACCTCGGTTGCCGCGGCGAGCGCGGTCTTGTGTGCGGCGAGAGCAGCCTCGAAGGCGAGCGTGTCCACGGGGAGGGCCTCGTCGCGGCTCTTCTTGGCCCGCCGCGACTTGCCGCGCTTGAGCTTTTTGGTCTGCTTGCGCTCCAGAACCGGCGCAGGGGTCGTCTCCTCCGCAGCCTGCCCACTTGGGGTCGCCGCGGCGCCCTTGGCTGCCTTGGCCTCCTCCCTAGCGGCCAAGATCTGGCGCTTGCGCTCCTTGGCGGCCTCGCCGGCCGTCTCGAGCACCTCGAGGACCGCCTCGTCGCCCGCCTGCTTGGCCTCGGCCTTGGCGCGCATCCAGTCATCCCAGGAGTCAAAGTAGAAATCCTTCGTCTGCGGCACCTGCATGTGCTCCCAGTCGGCCTCGGGGGCGCTGGCACTGCCCACCTCCAGGGGCGTCCACGCCTCCTCGATCTTGACGCACGGCCCGAGGAGCGTCAGAGGGTGCGCGCGGCTCTCGCTGCAGCCGCAACGGACCTGGACCCAGAGAATGGCCTTTTCAAGCAGGCTGGGCCACAGCACTGCGCGGAAGCGCGGTGCGGGCGGCGTAGGCACCGCCGGCGTGCTGCCGACTTCGCCCTCGGTTTCGTCTGCTGCGGCGGTCGCCGCATCAGCGTCCTCGGCCTCCTCTTCTTTTTCTTCTGTTGGCTCCTGCGGCAGCTCCTGCAGCTCGTGCGCGAGGAGGACCTTGCCGTCGCGCACAGGTACGCGGTCGTTCAAGAGGATTTCGCGGAGTTCGCCGTCCATGTACACTTGGACCGCGAAGACATGCTCCTCCTCGCGTTCCAGCGCACCCTGCTCCACCTGCTCCTGCGCGTCCTCCGCTTCAGCCGCGTCAGTTTCACGTAGGCGCGTGCCCCGCTCTTCCACTCGAGAGGACAGGCTAGGGTTCGCGAGGTCCACCTTGCCAGCATTGAGGATGGCCAGGCTTGCACGGAAGACGGCGCTGCCGCCTTGCAGCTGGCGGACGTCCCACGGCGCGCCCGCAACGTCGTCTCCGGCGGCCGAGCCGTCCTCCTTTAGCACGGCCTCTGCAAAAAGCTTGGCGAGTGACACCCACTCCACGTCGGGGCCCCAAGCGCCCGGGACCTCATCGACGACCACGCCCTCTTCAACAGTTTCCGCGGTCCGCGTTGTTGGCCACGGCTCGAGGGCGACCCTCCTCACGTAGCCGCGCGACCTTGATTCAGCAGCTTGATTCTGGCCGCCGTCCACGACACTCGCCGTCGCCTCCTTTGCCTGCTCCTGCTCCTGCACCTGCTCCTGCGGCCGCTGGTAGGCCTCGTCCGCTGCCCATGCCTCCACGTCCAGCAGGCCGGTCTCCAGTGCCGGGTTCGCGGGCGGCGCCTTGCCGCCGCCGCCGCCCTTGGCCATGGCTTCGTGCTCTTTGATGGCTTTCTGCGCGGCCTCGGCCGCGTAAGCGCGCACCTGCTCAGATCCGTTGGCAGGGATTTTTCCCCCTTCGGACAGGATTTGCGGGGAAGCGCAGGAACATGCTTCGACGGGGCACGCCGGAGGCCAGCCTTGGTCAATGCAATGAGGGAGTTGCGGTGGTGCAGTCATTTTCGAGCTGTGCTTGGAATTTTATGATGGTCTCGAAGTTGGACGCAACGCAATACTGCACTGCAGAGCCGAAGGAGGCGGAGCCATTTGGGCTTTCTCCTTCTCGTGTTGGACTTTGCGCGACCGCTCGATGCGAGTGGTTCAAGTTATGTGCAAAGAAGGCAAGCGTCAGGTGTTGCACGAAGCAAACCGGAGGACCGCCGTTGTGGGCAGGCGCAATCTTCTCACGCGAAGGTGGCCCGCCTATCGCAGCAGATTCGAAGTGCAGCTGGCATGGCATCACTCTGTGTGCGAGAAGCGCAGCCTGAGGGCGCGCGCACGGTCTATCGGTCGGTTTTGATGGATAGAGTGCAACGAGGGGTCAACCCGAGCGAGGACTACTAGAAGCCCGGTCAGCCGGCAGTCAAGTGTGACGTGCGACAACTAGCGTCGGAGCGTCCACCGCTAGACTCCTCGTCGTAGGAGCTCGCAACCACTGGGGTCGCACCATGGCATCGGCAGACTCGCAACTCCCGCTCGACACGGCAAGCCAGCACTCATCTCCAACTTAGCTCTACCCGAGTTGAAGAGACGAGGACCCCCTCCCCGAAAACGTGCAAGGCAAGCAAACTCGTCGAAGTCAAGAGAGCAGCACACGCGTCGCAAGCCTCAAGTCAAGAACCAACGACCAGCTCATTCCAAGCTCCACTCGCGTCACTGGCGTCCGCAACTTGAACAGCTCAAATGCCTGCCAGCGCACGCCCCAGTGCTCGCGCCTTTCCCACTCGCGCCTCCGCGACTCCGCGTCGCCGCTCCCATCCAAGCCCTTCAAGTTCGAGCCACTCCTCCGCCGGAGCCCAGTAATCTCGGACAGCCATTACGGCCGCGCCGCCAGCACCTTCCGCGCGGCCGCCGCGCCCTTCGCCCCGCCGGCGAGCGCCCCTTCGCCTCTCAACTTCTCAAGCCAGTGGGCTGCTCCTGGGCTGCTCGGGCTGCTCCTGCTCCACTTCCCGGCGTACCACCCCCTCCTTTGCGAGTCCAGGACTCGCCGACACCGCGCGCGCGCGGCCGTCACCGTCCCGGCGCGCCGCACACCGCCCCGGCGCGCTCGCGGCCGGCCGCCGCCGCGCCGCGCGGCCGCCCCGCGCGCGCGCCTGCTCCGGGAGCGCGAGCTGCACGAGCTGCACGCGCTGCTCGCCCTCGGTGACGGCGCGCGCGGCGCCCTCTGCTGCGAGCAAGCGCCCTCGCTTCGAAGCTCAAGCAAGGCGTCGCGCAGGCTCGCCGGCGGTCGCCCGCTCGCTCGCGCGCGCCTCTGCCTCGCCTCGCGCGGTTTGGTACCTCCGCGCCGCCGCCGCGCCGCCGAGAGCGCGCGCGCGCTGCAGCGGGCGGCGCGCGCCGACCCTGACGCACCCTGCCCGGCGCGCGCAGCGCCACGCCGCCGCCGCCGCCGCCGCGCCGCCGCGCGCGAGCCGCGCCGCCGCGCGAGCCGCGCCGCGCGGCGCGCCGCTCGCGCCCGCCGCGGGCTCAGACGCCGCGCGGGCCGCGCGCGCAGCGCAGCCGCGCGCGCAGCGCAGCCGCGCGGCGCAGCGCGGCCAGCCTGGCCCGGCGCGTGCCGGGAGGGAAGAGGGGCGGCAGGCGAGGCTGATGCCGCGCGCGCGGGCAGACGCGCAACGCGGGCGGCCGGCGCGGCGGCGCGCGGGGCGGGCGCGCGGGCGGCGGGCGCGCGCGGCGGGGCGCGCCGTGCGCGAAGCCGGCGCGCCGCGCCGCGAGGGAGGAGGCGGCGGCGTGCGGGCGCGCGCGGCGAGGACGCTGGGAGGACGTCATGCCCTACTTCAGGACGGTGGCCGGGGCCGTCACGGCCTTGCAGAATGGCGAGACCAGCATTGAAGGGTACGTTGCGGGCGCGTTGCGTAGAAAGCTGAGCGCGGCGAAGGCGCAGGCTTGCAGGGGAAGGGAGGCGGGCAGAAGGCAGCGCCGCGCTCGGAGCGCCAGGGGCGCCGCCGGAGGGGGCGGCGAACGACAGGCTGACTGACGGTCACTGACCACGGACGGACCTGCGGGGAACAGGATCGGGGACCTCAACCAGGCGAGGGCCCTCACGCTGGCGGAGGCACTCAAGGGCAATAGGAGGATTAGGTTCTTTGGGTGAGTTGGCGCTTGCGCGAATAGCGGAGTCGCCGGCGCAGGCGTTGTTGGTCGCACCAGGACGGCCGCGGCTGCCTGCAGCGCGGGCGAATGAATGGTGGAAAGACGCACGCGCGGGAGATTCGAGCGAAAGTCAGGGCGAGAGACTCACGCACGACCTGCGCGCTGGTCACTGCCATGCAGCATTGGTGGTTATAACATCGGGGACGTGGGCGTGACCGCCGTGGTGACAGCGCTCCGGGGCAATACATCGCTCAAGACAATGAAGTGAGTCGGATCAAGCGTCAAGCGGGCGCATCTTCTTGCCATTTGGCTGCCAGCGAGACGCGGCCCGGCGGGCGCGCACTGCCGTGCTGCGGCCTCGCGCCGCGCCCTGGCTTGGCCATGGCGCGCGCGTTCGCCGCCCGGCAGGCAAGCCGAGGCAAAGCAAGGCGCGGCGCGGCGCGGCGCGGCGGCCTCGCAACGAGCTCGCGCCCCCGCGAGCGCCCCCGCGAGCGCCCCAGCGCGCGCGCGCCCAGCCAGCCAGCCAGCCCGCCAGCCAGCGAGCGCCCCAGCGGCAGAGAGAGAACCGGAGACCGACTGACGAACTGCGCGCGTGCCGCCCTGCCTGGCGTCTTTGCTCTCGGACCACAGGCTCCACAGCAACTCCATCGGCGACGCGGGCGCCGAGGCGGTGGCGGGCTGGCTGGAGGCCAGCGCGACCATCGAGACCCTAGGGTGCGTCACTGCGTCGGGCGCGAAGTGGGAGAGAGAGAGAGAGAGAGGGAGAGAAAGAAAGATGGAAAGAAGGCGGGCGCGCGGCCCTGGTCCTGGCGCGCGGCGAGCGGCGCCGAGGCCGCCGCCGCCGCCGCGGCGCGGCGCGGGTCTGCGCTGCGAGGCGCGGCGGCCCCGGCGAGGAGCGCAGAGGAGGAGAGGAGAGCCCGGGGCGGGACGGGCGAAGGCCGCCAGGCAGGCAGGCAGGGAGGGAGGCCGGGCTGCAGGCCGGGCGGCCTGGCGGGCGGCCACGGGCGGGCTGACTGACGAGGGCGCGCTCGCGTTTTTGGAATCGCAGGCTCGAAGACAACGGCATCGGCGACGAGGGCGCGCAGGCGCTTGCGCGCGCGCTGGGGCGCAACAGGTCGTTGAAGAAGCTCGAGTGAGTTGGAGTGGAGCTGTGTTGCGTCGGCCGTGCCGCTCGCTGCGCGCTCGCTAGCTAGATGGAGCCCGCGCGGCGGCGACTTGACTTGGCCGCTTGCGCAGCGCGCGCGCGTGGCGGGCGCGCGGCGGCGGGCGGGCAGCGCGGCGCGGGCTGCAGTGGCGCGCTCGCGACAGCCAGCAAGCAAGCAAGTGAGTGCGTGAGTGAGTGAGTGAGTGGCGGCTGACGAGAGGGCCCGCTGCTGCTGCGTGAGGACAGCTTTGGAGGCAAGAGGATCGGTAACGCTGGCGCGGAGGCGCTGGCCGGGGCCCTCGAGGAGAACCGCTGGCTCACGTACTTGGAGTAGGTTCCTTTTGCCTGCCAATGCCTGGCAATCATGTCGCCCATCGTGAGGAGAAGGTGTGGCTGACGGACGGCTTTTTGCGGTGTCGCGACGCGATCTTGCTCCCTATCAATCAAACGCGCAGCCTCGACGACAACAACATCACGGACTCGTCGATCGTGGCCAAGATCGATGCGGCTTGTGCGCGCAACAGGGCGAACCCTGCGCCTGCTGAGCCCCCTGCTGAGCCTGACGATGCGTCGGCGTGGGCGAGCGCGGTGCGCGGCGCGCTGGAGGAGGGCGACGAGGCGCCGTGGGGCCGCGCCAAGCTCATGGTGGTGGGCCAGGAGAGGACGGGCAAGACGGTGACGGTGGCCTCGCTCTTGGGCCTGGAGCCCGTGGCGGAGCACGTGTCGACGGTGGTTGCGGACGTGAAGCGTACGCGTGCGCAGGACTGGCGCGCGCTGGCCTCGGACGAGGGCGAGTTCGACGCGCAGGTGCGCAAGGTGGCGCGGCGGCGTCTGCAGCCGTCCGCCGCGGAGCGCGCCAGCCTGGCGCGGCGCTTGTCGGACGCGCTGCGCGCGTCGCTCGGGCGGCTGTCGCTGTCGTCTGGCGCGTCTGGGGCGTCTGCGGCGGCGCCTGCGGCGGCGGCGGCGCCGCTGATGGCGTCGGAGGAGACGGCGCGGCGCTTCGAGATGACGGCGGAGGACCAGGCGCTGATGCGGCAGACGGCGAGCATGGACCTGAGCTTCACGATCTGGGACTACGGCGGCCAGGAGGTGTTTTACGCGCTGCACCACATCTTCCTCACGGACAAGGGCGTGTACCTGGTTGTCTTTGACATGCGCGAGCTGCTGTCGGAGGCGACGCGCGCGCTGGCCGTGGAGCGCCTGCACTTTTGGCTGCACAGCATCGCGCTGCACGCGCGCGAGGCGCCCGTGCTCCTGGTGGGCACCTTCAAGGACCAGGTGCGCGACCTGCGCGGCGTGGAGGCTGTGCTGCGCGCGCAGGCGCGCGCGGCGCTGGCCAAGGTGGCGCTCGTGCGCCCTTCGGGCCGCGAGGGCCTGAGCTTCTTCGCGCTCAACAACATGAGCAGCGACCCGAACCGCGCCGCGCACCTGCGCGAGGCCATCGCGGCCACGGCGTCCGAGCAGCGCTACGTGCGCGAGCGCGTGCCGCTCGCCTGGCTCAAGGTGCACGAGGACCTGCTGCTGAGCGGCCGCCCGTACCTGCGGTACGAGGAGGTGGTGCGCATGGCGGCCGACTACCATCGCCCGCGCCGCGACGTGGACGAGATGCTGCACTACTTCCACGGGCTCGGCGTCGTCGTGCACCTGCGCGGGTCGGCGGTGCTGGCTGGGGTCGTCGTCGTGGACCCGCAGTGGCTGCTCGACCAGCTGGCGCGCGTCATCGCGGACGGCATCCACGTCGGCGACCTCTACCGCAGCCCGGAGCTGCGCGCCGCGGGCCTCCTGCCGGCCTTTGAGCGCCTGCGCTCGGAGGCCGTCGCCTCGCGCTCGCTGCTCGAGTGGCTCTGGGCTGGCGATGAGGTCGACTACCTGACGGCCTTCATGGACGAGAACCTGCTCCTCTGCCCCTGGAGCTTTGACGCCGACGCGGACGAGCCCATGTACCTGGTCTCGGGCCTGCTCTCGGACTCGCGCCTGCGTGCCGACACGAGCGCCTTCACGCCGGGCCTCACCTGCGTGCTCGACTTCTCGGCCATGTTCCTGCCCAACGGCGTCTTCCACCGCCTCGTGGCGCAGTGCGCGGCCTACGCGGCGCGGCCCGAGGTGATGGGCGACGAGGAGCCCATCGTGCCCGAGGTCGACCAGTCCACGGCGCTCATGTCCTTTGGCATGGACGACTTTGTGCTGGAGGCCGAGGGCAACGCGCTCACGATCCGCATCAGCGCCGACGCGGAGCACCCCGCGCGCGTCATCAAGATCCTCGTCTCCATGTTCCGCGAGCAGCACGCCACCGTCTTCCGCGGTCTCCCGTACGAGTTTCTCATCCGCAGCCCCGTTTCCGGCATCGTGGCGTCTTACGCCAAGGTCGTCGCCAAGTGGGCGCCGGGAGTCTCGACGCGCATTCGCGGCCTTCAGAACGCCAAGGTCGACGTCGGCGAGTTTACCGCCTTTTTTGACGACACGGTCGGCGCGCTCGACACGGACGCCGATGGCGCCGTTGTGCTGGACCAGGCCATCAACCTGCCGGTCCTCGCGGACGGCGAGACGCACATCTTTCTGAGCCACGTGCAGCGCTACGGCGGCGATCTGTGCGACGCTCTCCGCCTCAAGCTTGGGAACCGCGGCGTCAAGGTCTGGTTCGACCAGGCCTTTGCCGGCAACCTCAACGAGCAGGCCATGCTGGCCGGCGTGCGCGCCTCGCGCGTCTACGTGCTGGTCCTCACCAAGGGCGTCTTTGCGAGCGCCGCGGTCTGCGAAGAGCTGCGCTGTGCCCTCGATGCCGGCAAGCGCGTCATTTGCGTGCACGAGTCCGACACCAACCGCCCCGGCTACGTGCCCTTTGGCGACTACATTGACACGCGCCCGGCCTTTTGGCCCGGCATTTTCAAGGAGGCCGAGTCCATCCCCGTCCAGCGCCGCACGTACCTCGAGAAGGCCTTTCTGACCGAGTTCCTCGCGCGCTGCTTTGAGTGAGATGACGAGCGTGCTCTACCACCACATTATATCTGTTCTTTGTTGTTCGTGCTTTGGTTGCTGCGATGACTGATGCAAAACTGATGACTGATGCAAAGTTGGCCGCTGCTCAGTGACGCGTGGACGACAAGGAGCACCTTCTTTGGCTCCTGCTTGCCAAGTAGCTGCAAGCCATGAATCGATCAGGCACGCATGCTAGCCAGTTAAGAGCCATGGGTGCTCACGGGCCGACGCCTCGCGCTCATCTGCTCGTGCGCTCACAGTCAATGCATGCAACCGAAGCACAAACAACAAAGAACAGCACGCTCGTCATCTCACTTCAAGCAGCGGAATTGCTAGCCGCGTACGAGCACGCCGTGAGCATCTTTCGGGCCTTCCTAGCCCTCAGTTCGCCTCTCAACTCATTAGCGGCTATCTTAGCTTCAGCTCGGCCAGGCGTGGGGAAGACTCGATCGTGGGCTCTGGCGGTCTGGTCTGCCCTTGCGCGGTGCTCTCGGCTGTGTCTCGCCTTCGTTCACTCACTCTCCGCGCAATGAAAAAGCAGGGCCCCGCTTTTAAATCAGCAAGCCAGTGCTGTAGAGAGAGCTGAGGTTAGCGTGGTGCCAACCCAACAACCAAGGCGCGGCCAACTCGATTCTAATCAGAGTCTGAGGCCTGTCGCCGCGTCAACCGCTTTTTCCCTCCCCGGGTTCCCCGAAACGCTCGCCACGCGCCGCTTCTTCAAGTTGCGCTCGGTGCGGTGATCGGCGAGGTCGCGCGCGTGGTGGGGTGGCAGGGCGTTCACTCGCGCGGGAGATCGAGAGCGTAGGCTCCGGCGCGGCCGGGTCAGAGCCCGTTTGCCCTGCCGCGCCCTTGACGCCGGGGGTTCGGGGCGCTCGCGGCAGGAGGTGCCATGGCGGACCTGCGCAAGGCAGCGGCGCCGCCAGCACTGCCGCCGCCGCTGCCGCCGCCGCCGTCCGAGGCGGACCTGGCGGACCTGGAAAGGTTCGCGAAGCGCAGGACCAAAATGGAGAGCAGCGAGGCGGCCGCAGACAAGCCGCGCGGGATGCACAAGCCGCTGCGCAAGAAGGTGCAGCGCAAGGTCGTGCAAGCTGCTCTGCACGCGGAGGAGCAGACGCTGCGCGTGCGCGCTGGGAGCTACGAGTTTGAGACCAAGGACGCCGGGGACGCGCCGTCGCCGCCTCCCTCGACTCGCAGCAGCCAGCCGCCTTCGACACGCCGCAGTCAGCCGCCGCCGCCGCCGCCGACAGTGCCGCCCTTGGAGGACACCCCGGATGACCCGCCTCCATTGCCGCCCTACCCGGACGACTTGGCCGTGAGCCCCGCGTCCTTGGCTAGCATGCATCTGGGTGCCATCCCGCCGCCGCCCTCTATGCTGCCACCCTCTCCGCCGGCGCTCCCCTTGCCGTCGATGCCCTCGCCGCCTGCAAGCGAGTCGCCGCGGCTCCCTGCAGACCTGCCGCAAGTGCCGCCGCCCGCGCTCCCAAATCAACCAGCGCCCCCGCCCTCACGGCGGTCAGTTTCTGCTCCGCGGGCGGAGTCGGCGCGCCCGCCCGCGACTGTGCGTGTGCCGAAGGAGGGCATCAGCACGCTGTCGGAGCCCGACGCGGCACTCAGGAGCTACAAGCGGATGCTCAAGGCCGGCGTGCCGGCCGGTGCCGTTCGCCAGCGCATGGAGCGCGATGGCGTCCATGCCCCGCCCGGGTTCTTTGGCGCAGGAACAGAGGGCGAGACCACAAAGACCGTGGCGTCCACCAAGCCTGCTGTCGGTGAGGAGGCACTGGTGCCGGAGGAACTCGCGTGCTACGATATGATGATCCGCGCTGGCGTACCAGAGGGCGGCGTGCGCCAGCGCATGGCGAGCGAAGGCGTCGCAGCGCCTGAGAGCTTCTTCGAGGTGGCTCGCGAGCGCGCAGCGAGCGCAAGAAAGAGTCTGTCCGTGGCGAACGACTCGTCTCGTGCCCAGAGCGAGAGCGCAAGCTCGCGCACCAGAGCCCAACAGGACGAGCACGCATCGAATCTCTCCTCCGTTCCCGACGGCAAGTACGCCAAGTACCGCACGATGCTCCGGGCAGGCGTGCCGGAGGGCGCCGTGCGCCTGCGCATGGCTCGCGATAATGTCAATGCTCCAGAAGGCTTCTTTTCAAGCGGCAACGAGCCTGCGGACGCGCTGCCCGCAGCCAGAGAGCCCCAAAGCAAGGCGAGCATGACCGTCAGCACCCAGGGCGAGCCGGTGCCAGGATCCTTCGTGGCGCCCTTTGCAAAGGCGCTTCGTACCAGGGCAGAGACGCCGCTGTGCAAGGAGGACATGCCAAAGGAGGAGCCTGCCGCCGAGATGCTCCGTAGCCGGGCGAACACGGCGTCCAGCCCGGCGGACGACCCACTCGCCCGCGCGGAAGACGTCGCATCCGATCTCCTCGACGCGCGTTCCACCATTTCGGACGTGTCAGGAAGCTCTGAGCAGCGTCGTCTAGGTCGCTTGCGGTCTCTGCGCAGGCTCAAGGAGCAGCGCCAGAGCTCCCGCAGCCTCGGGTCCGTGTCTGACGCGCAGACCTCCTCGTCGCGCGGTCTCCCGCTTTTGCATACGTCCAGGTCATCGTCCAGAAGCCTGAGTGACTTGCAAGTGGCCGTCGAGGAAAATCCGACCGTAGCGGAGAGTGTCACGACTGACGCACGGTCTTCAAGGTCTCCCCTGCCTGAAGCCGTGACGGATGCGCCTTTGCGCACTCAGACTGAAAGGTTGGCGGATGCGGCAGTTTCTCAGCCGGAAAGCAAGCAAGATGCCAAGGGTACGCCGCCATCAGAGGCTTGTGAGCCCGCGGGGAACAGACCAAACAACACGACACGCTCTGCGCCGGTGAACCACGCCAAGCGTCCTCACCAGGCAGTGCAGCCTTCACCGCGGCCGAGTGTGGAGTCCGCCGTGCGTGCCGTGCCACCAGCTCCAGCGCTGCAGACCGCCGAGGTGAGAGCGGCCCAGCTCAACGTGACAGAGGCGCATCAGAGAGCCCAGGAGCAGGAAGTGCGCTCGGCCTTGGTGGCGCGGCGGTCTCGCGAGCAGAGGCAAATTGCGGAGGTGGTCCGGTCGCAAGCGCAGGCGATCCGCACCAGGATAGCGGAGGATGGCGAGCTTGCTGGTGCCCTTCAAGCAGCGCACCGGCGGCGCGTCATTGCCGAGGCCTGCGTGGCGCAACTCGCCAAGCGCGTCGACCTCTTGGCGCTCCCGACGGCGGAGTCTTCGAGGCCGCGCAGCGTGTCGGCCGGGTTCCTGAGCCGGCGTAACTCGCTGCAAGAGCAGGATCTGTTCGCGGCGCTGGAGAAGCTCGTGGAGGCGTCGCAGAAGACGACCGCGATGCAGGCGGAGGTGGACGAACACGTGCGACGCGGCGAGGCGGCGCGGTCGGAGGTTGCGCACCTGCAGGCGAAAATCACGTGCTTCGAGCGCGCGCTGGAACGCGCTGCGAGCTTCGACGAGGCCAAGGTCCAGGAGAAGCTGCGCGAGCTGGAGGCCGGGTACCGGCTGCAAAAGACGCTGCAAGACGCGGACTTTCGCGCTGCGCAGCAGCGGCGCGACGAGGTGGCCGCCAGAGTCGACTTGCTGGAGAACGCAGAGCGCGCGCGCGTGCAGCGCGCCGGGGAGGAGCGGACGCGCGCCGCGCTGCACGAGGTGCAGCAAAAAGCGCGGTTCGCGCGTGAGAAGGCGACCGCGGTGCACGAGGAGCGATTGGGGGCGCTCGCGGACAAGGCAAGCAGGGCGCGACGCGAGGTGCAGCGCACGACGGCGGCGCGGTTCCGGAGCGCGGGCACGGGTTCTACAGCGGCGCACAAGAAGCGCAAGGAGGAGCTGCAGCGCACCATCGAGGCACTGCGCGCGGAGCAGGAGAAGGCGACGCGTGAGGGCGGTCTCTTGGGGCGCGAGCTCCGGCAGCGCGGCCTGCCAGAGGTCCAGACCGAGGCGGAGGCGGAGGCGGAGGTGCAGCGCGTGCGTGCAGACGTGGGCCGTAAGCACGAGGCGCGCATCGCCGCTTTGCGCGAGGAGCTCCGCATCGGATGGGCACAGATGCGGGAGAGCGGTCTCGTGGACGAGGAAGCGCAGCACAGGTTGATTTTGATGCGCAAGCTGGAGGCCTTGACGCCGGCAACGCGCGAGTTGGTCAAGGCCTACGAGGTGGAGGTGGGCCGACTGCAGCACGCAGTGCCCATCGTGCTGGCGGACGAGGAGCTGGCGCGGCTGCAGGACGCCGTGGAGGCAAGCGCGGACATTTTGGAACGGCAGGACCTGCCGGACGAGGCGGAACGGGCTGCACTCATTGCGTTTAACCGCGACAGCGCGGCACTGCAGCGTGTGCGGGACGACCGCGACCGCAAGGCTGCGCGGTGGGCAGCTATGTACGGCGAGCCGGGGCTGGAGCCGCCGCCGGGCTGTTGAGTGAGTACCCATGTTGTAAGATTGAATCACAGATGGATGAATTTGTGTTGGGGGTTTTCGGTGCTTGCTCTCGAAAAGCTTTGCTACAGTCATTCGTGGACGTGAGTGAGCATGTGGACGGCAGCCGTGCTGCCTGCGCAGCCGCGCGTGGGCTGCCTGCCGCCAGTCTGCCTGCATTCAATGTCAGGCAGGCCGGGGTTTCACGGACCGGGGTTGCCGCCGTGGAGTCTCACTCACAGTCAGGTGTGCAATGCAATTGCTGCAGCTAGGCTACTGCTGCAGCGACTGTTGCTGTTGCTGCGGGTTGAGATTCAACTTGACAAGCTCGAGCAGCTCGCGCAGGTTTCCAGTGGAAATGAGCCAGTCGCGAAAGTGCTCTTGAACGACGCGCTCGAGCTGCTGCCTGCGGGCCTCGGCGTCCGTGTCGCGCAGGCGAAGAAAGGCCTCGTTGTCGTCGTCGTCGTCTAGCTTGGAGTCCTCAGGCCCCGCGGCGCCGCGTGCCTCCTCCTCGTTGTTGTTGTGAGAGCTGGAAGCGTCGTCTTCGCTGTCGTGATCGTTCGCCCCGGCGTAGGCGAGCGAGAGGCGGCGCAAGAGGGCCTCGACGCGGTCGACCTTGTGGTAGAGCGACTGCGCGTACTCAGGTGGCAGGCCGACCGGGTTGTCGCGGCAGGCGTCGGCAAGGCCGGGCTCGGGAAACGGCACGACAAAGGGGGAAAACTCGGAGGGCTGCAGCAGCGTCCAGGCGGCGCCAGCGCCGGCCTGCACGGTGATGTCGATGGGCTGCAGGCAGGGGAACTGCGCGGTGGGAAATACGAGGCGCGCGTCGATGCCGGCGCGGGCGAGGTGGCGCGTGAGGCGCGGGTAAAAGGTGTTGTAGGGGCCGAGCTCCAAGCTGCGACAGTCCCCGAAGAGGATGGGGCGCGCCTCGAGCGTGTGAACGAATATCCTGCAGTCGTAGGAGTTGCCAACGGTGAGGTGGCGCGCGATGCCCATGACCTGCAGGTTGCTGCAGTGCTCCATGGTGACGATCTGCGCGCAGGGCCCGAGCACGACGGTGGCGTCCGAGCAGCCGACGATGCGCACATGGCGACAGGGCACGAGCGCGTAGATGTAGGCGTTGCGGCAGGAGAAGATGGCGAGCTTGTTGACGAGGAGCGTCTCGGCCTGTGCGGACTGCGAGCCGGTCTCCACGACGGTGCGGCGGCGCACGTTGGCGATGACGAGGCTGGGCTCGAGGCCGTCCTGGGCGGCCGGGTCGGCCTCGCCCTGGCCGGCCTCAGCGAGGATGCCCAGGGCGGCGCGTGAGGCGGAGGCGGTCGTGGCAGCGGGTGGCGCGCGGGCGGTGGCGGCGGGCTGGGCAGCGGCGGCGGGCGCCGCGTCCGCCGCGGCGAGGCGGCGATGGGGGTCGTCCTCGTCGTCGTCGGTGGCCACTTCGGTGGTGTCGGAGAGGTTGTCGTCGGGTGCGGGGGAGTCGAGGTCCAGGACAGCGGGCGGGCGCGGGTTGGCCTGGTCGTTGAGCACGAGGGAGCGCCCCAGAAGCAGCTCGAGCTCGAGGCAGGAGACGGAGGCGTCGGCGGGGCGGTCCGCGCAGAGCGTGCGCAGGTCGCGGCCGTCGGAGAGCAGGAAGCCGAGCGCGCGCACCGCGTCGGCGCTGAGCTCCTGGAGGTTCCAGCGCTCCAGAAAGGAGCTGCGCGCGGAGAGCCCGTCGCAGAGGCTGAGCAGCCAGAAGATGTCGCGCACGTGCGCCTTGATGAAGCGCAGGCGCTCCTCGTTTTCGCGCGCCACGGCGCGCAGCGCGAGCGAGCGGGGCGACTGCACGGACGAGGACGGCGGCGACGGCGACGCCGGCCCGGCGCTGCCGCCGCCCGCCGCGGCGCCGCCCGCGGCACCGCCGGGGCTCAGGAGCGGGAAGGCGTCGTCGGCGGCGGCGCGCTGCGCCGATGGCGAGAGCGCGGGCCCGCCGCCGGCCTCGGGCCCCACGTCCGAGGGCCAGCAGATGAGGTCGTCGCGCTGCAGGTGCGTGTGCACGTGGAAGAAGAGCTGCACGACCAGAAAGAGCACGAACTCGGCCTCCGCCTGGCGGTCGCTGCGCCACGCGCGCGGCCGCAGCAGCGCGAACAGCTGCAGCATGCTGGCGCACTGGTTCTCGGACAGCACGCGATCGCCCTGCTCGGCCGCCTCGTTCCAGACGGCGGCCAGCAGCTTGGCGCCTGCCGCCGGCGGCTCCTCGCGCAGCAGCATGGCGCCCAGGCCCCTGGACCGCAGCCCGACCAGGCACCGCCCAATCCTGTCAAAGGCGCGCCCGCTCGCCGCCGCGGATGGCTCTGGGTCCCTCTCCAGCAGGCCCACGTGGAGCAGCCCATGGTCGAAGACCTCGCCTCTCAGCCACACTGCGTCCGGCATTTCGTCCAGCAGCGAGCCGCGCCACGCCACGAGAACCTCTGCCCTGGCGCCGTCCTCTTCGGCCTCCAGCCCGGCGCGCTCTAGCTAGCTCGCCTTGCGCAAGCGCGCGAGGAGCGCGCGATACCGCCTCTGTATTCGTGTTATGTGCGGGCCTCGCTCGGGTGCCGCCGCGCAGCCTGCTCCTCCGCCAGCAGGCCGCCGCGACCGCGACAAAGCGCGCGGGTCGGCCGGCTCCGCTGCCGCGCGCCGCGCTCGCGGGCTGCGGCGTCCGCCGGGCCTGCCTTGGCTTTCTGCTTGCCCGGGCTGTCCTGCGCGGCGGCGAGGCGCGGCGCGGCGAGGCAGGCCGTTGCAGCGGGGCCGCGCGGGCACCCCGTGCGCGCCCGGTTCCGGAACGCCAGAACGGCGCGGGGAACCCGGGGAAGTAGCGCAGGCAGGCAGGCAGGACGATGATCGCGGACCGAGTCAAGGCTCGCCGCGTCAGTGGCGTCACGGCCGCGACGCTCATCGAGACATCAGCCACGGTCGGCGAGACTTGCGCGGCCTTGCGAAGGCCGCTCCGGTCCGAGTTTTGAAGGCCGCTCCGGTCCGAGCCCAGGCACTCTTGGCAAGCGGGCTGGAGAGGTGGTACCATCAGCGACGGTCGGTGAGAGTTGCGCGGCATCTTCGACAGAGAGGATGGTCGCAACTTGAAGAAGGTCACTCCCGGTCCAGGCAATCTCTAGGCCTAGCTCAGCTCTAGCTTATGCTCGCTCTAAGGCCTAAACATCCATGGTAACACATCATGCATGTCTAATCCGACGTCCACGCTGATCTGCAGCTGCAGCCAGCAGCGATCAAGGCTCATCAAGCTCAACTCACGACAAGGAGACGCGGCTCCTCAAGGCGAACGAACGACCGCTGAGCAAGGCGGCCAGCCGCGAGCGCCACCGCGCCGGCTGCGAGCGCCACCGCGCTGGCCGCGGCGTCCAAAAACTTCCTTCCCACGTAAACCCGGGCAGCCGCTGCGGTTTGCGGCGCGGCGGCCGCGGCCGCAGCGGGCCTTCGCGGCGTCGCGGCGCGGCGCGCTTTGCGGCGGCGCTCGGCGTCGGCGGCGGCGCGGCCGACCCGACGCCGCGCGTCGTAGTCGCGCTCTGGCGGTCGCCGCGCGGCGCGGCGCGGCGCGGGACGATGTCCGACCGCCGCAAGTAGGCTATCCGCGGCGCGCCAGTGGGCTATGCGCGGCGCGCGCGCTTGCGGCGCGGATTCCGCACTTGCAATTTGTGGCGCAAGTCGCGCAAGAACTCTCGCCGCGCGCAGAACTCCCAGCCGGCGGCGCCGCTCTGCCCTGCCCTGCCGCGCCGCGCTCGCGGCTCCCGCGCGCGGCGAGAGGCCCGGCGGCGCGCGCCGCGCCGCAGACCGCCTTCCCACCTCCGCCCCGGGCAGCGCGGCGCCGCAGGCGGGCGTGCGAGCATCCGCCGCGGGAGCAAATTTGAAAACGCGCGACGCTGGGACGCGGCGGCGCGGCGCGGCGGCGGCGGCGCGGCGCGCGCGGCGGCGCGGCGCTCCTCGCGCGCGCGCGCGCGCTCGCTCCCCCCCCGCCCGCTCCCTGCCGCGGCGCGGCGCGGCGCGGCGCGGCGCGGCGAGGCGCGGCGCGCGACAGCGGGTCGGCCCATCCCGGCTAGGGACGACCTGCGTTAGCCGCAGAGGGAGCTCAGGCAGCAGACAGCGCGCCAGGCGCGGCAGAGCGCATACCTCGGGGCGCCCGGCGTGGATCGCGCGCGGCGGCGGCAGGCGAGGTGCGCGGCGGCCCGTCGGCGGCAGAGCTCGGCCCAGCTAGCGGGCGAGGCAGGCCGAGGCCGGCGGAGCGAGGATGCGGCGCGCGGGGTCCCTGGCGCGGCGCGGCGCCGAGGCTGTGGCGCGGCAGCGCGCAGGCACGATGGGCGTGGCGGGAGGGGCCGCGCGGAGGCTGGCGGCGAGCGCGGCGCCGGCGGCGGCGGCGCGAGTGGAGGATGAGGAGCCGCTGCACCAGCCGGAGGAGCGCATGAACATGTTCATGGCCATCAACGACGCCATGCGCACGGCGCTGCGCAGCGACCCGTCGGCCGTGCTCTTCGGCGAGGACGTGGCCTTCGGCGGCGTCTTCCGCTGCAGCATGGGCCTGCGCGACGAGTTCGGCGAGGAGCGCGTCTTCAACACGCCGCTCTGCGAGCAGGGCATCGCCGGCTTCGGCATCGGCTACGCGTCCATGGGCCGCACGGCCATCGCCGAGATCCAGTTCGCCGACTACATCTTCCCGGCCTTTGACCAGCTCGTCAACGAGGCCGCCAAGATCCGCTACCGCTCCGGCAACCAGTTCAACTGCGGCGGCCTCACGGTGCGCGCGCCCTACGGCGCCATCGGCCACGGCGGCCACTACCACAGCCAGAGCCCCGAGGCCTACTTCTCCCACACGCCAGGCCTCAAGATCGTCATCCCGCGCGACCCGATCCAAGCCAAGGGCCTGCTGCTCTCCTGTATCCGCGACCCCAACCCGTGCCTCTTCTTCGAGCCCAAGGCGCTCTACCGCGGCTCCGTCGGCGACGTGCCCGTTGGCGACTACACCATCCCGCTCGGCAAGGCCGAGATCGTGCGCCCGGGCACGGACGTCACCGTCGTCGGCTGGGGCGCCCAGATGAACGTGCTCGCCAAGGCCTGCGACATGGCCAACAACGAGCTTGGCGTCTCCTGCGAGCTCATCGACCTGCGCACCATCCTGCCCTGGGATGCCACCACGGTCATTGACTCCGTCAAGAAGACGGGCCGCCTCGTCGTCAGCCACGAGGCGCCCAAGACCTCCGGCTTTGCCGCCGAGATCGCCGCCACCGTCTCCGACAAGTGCTTCCTCTACCTCGAGGCGCCCATCCAGCGCATCTGCGGCTACGACACCCCGTTCCCCCTCGTCTTTGAGAAGTTCTACGTTCCGGACCACCTCAAGAACTTCGAGGCCATCAAGCGCACCATCGACTTTTGATCGCCCTCCTCGACCTCTGTCATCTGCTGTCGCTTGCAAAGCTCCTCGCCTGCAGAGCCACCATCCCGAACAGGCAGTCTCCCGCCGCCCGTCTCGGGTTTCTCCCTTTCTCTCTTTTGCTAAGCGAGAGCCCTCTAACTTACTATGCTTTCTATTCCGTTTGCAGGCTGCCAGTGCCTCTCTGCGTCACAACGGCCTGCAGCGCCGAGGCCACGGCCTCGGCCAGGGTCGTCGTCGGCGGCGGGGCTCGCCACTGCATCGGGCTCTGCTCAGAACCAGCGTCCTTTCCACAAGCCCAGCCCATTCGGCTAAGTACTGACTGTAACGTAAAGCCTACGCCACTCCGCGTCTCTCCCCTCCCTCCCCCGCCTCCTCCCTCTCCCTCTCGCTCTCCTCCTCCCTCGCCATTCGCTTTTTCCCTACTTGCGCTTCGCTCCCTTTTTCCATGACCCATCGCGCGCCAATCTTCATGCGCGCGGTCCCCTTCCGCCCGCACGCGCCCCACCACATGGAGCAAGATGCATCAAGGCCCGTGCGGACCGCACCAGACACGACCGCGCGGCGGCGGCGCGAGGCGAAGGCAGCAAACACGAAACGAGGATAGGAGCAGCAGCAGCGACGGAGCGCGGCAGCAGGCAGGATGTCGGGCAAGGGCAAGGGCGGGCGCGGCAAGAAGGGCGGCAAGTCCACGACGCGGTCGGCCAAGGCCGGCCTGCAGTTCCCGGTGGGCCGTATCGCGCGGTACCTGAAGAAGGGCGGCTACTCGAACCGCGTGGGCGGCGGCGCGCCGGTGTACATGGCGGCGGTGCTGGAGTACCTGGCCGCGGAGATCCTGGAGCTGGCCGGTAACGCGGCGCGCGACAACAAGAAGGCGCGCATCATCCCGCGCCACATCCAGCTGGCGGTGCGCAACGACGAGGAGCTCAACAAGCTGCTCGGCAACGTCACCATCGCTTCCGGTGGTGTCCTGCCCAACATCCACGCCGTGCTCATGCCGGGCAAGAAGAAGGCCGCCGGCGGCAAGGTTTCGGCTTCCCAGGACTACTGATCGTGTACTACAACAACAAAAACAAAAAAATAAAAACACCACCGCGTTGCTCTGCTTTCTTCTTTTGGTTCATGTGCTTGTGCCGGGTGACGCTCCAGAGGCAGACAGAGAAACAATCCCTTCACCTTGGCACCGGCGGCCGCCTCAATGTCCGGCGCTTGGAAGCGGATCGAAATGGGCACGTAGGAGCACGCCAGCTTGAGGCCGGCCGCCGGCAAAGACCCAGTTGCCGGTCACAAGGAAGAGGAGCATGGCAGCCGCATCGGCCACAGCGACGTGCACCGTGGCCTCGGCCGTTAGACAGAGAGATAATCAATGCACCTTGGCATCGGCGGCCGCCTCAATGTCCGGCGCTTGGAAGCGGACCGAAATGGGCACGTAGGAGCACGCCAGCTTGAGGCCGGCCGCCAGCAAAGACCCAGTTGCCGGCCACAAGGAAGAGGAGCATGGCAGCCGCATCGGCCACAGCGACGTGCACCGTGGTCTCGGCCGTTGGACAGAGAGATAATCAATTCACCTTGGCATCGGCGGCCGCCTCAATGTCCGGCGCTTGGAAGCGGGCCGAAATGGGCACGTAGGAGCGCGCCAGCAAAGGCCCGGTTGCCGGCCACAAGGAAGAGGAGCATGGCAGCCGCATCGGCCACAGCGACGTGCACCGTGGCCTCGGCCGTTAGACAGAGAGATAATCAATTCACCTTAGCATCGGCGGCCGCCTCAATGTCCGGCGCTTGGAAGCGGACCGAAATGGGCACGTAGGAGCGCGCCAGCTTGAGGCCGCCAGCAAAGACCCAGTTGCCGGCCACAAGGAAGAGGAGCATGGCAGCCGCACCGGCCACAGCGCCGTGCACCGTGGCCTCGGCCGTGCGCATGCGCACCTCGTCCTCGAACAGAAAGGCCGAGTCGATCTGGTACGTGGAGTCCAGCGCCTGGATCTGCTCCAGCACGTCCTTGAGCTCTTGACGAGACGAGTGGAGCGAGGCCTTGGTCTGCTCCAGCGAGGCCTCCTGCGTCTTGAGGTCACTCACGGACGCGTCGTGCAGCGCGGACTTGCCCTGGTCCGCCAGGCGCTGGATGTCCGCGAGCAGCTGGTCAATGTTCGATTTGTACATTTGCACGCGCCGCTGGAAGAGCTCAATGTTCGCCTGGTGCTCGCGCGCGATCTCCTTGAGCGCCGCCTTGCGCTCCTCGACGCTCTGCCCAGCCCGCGCGCCGCCATTCTCGCGGCCGCCCTTTCCGTGGCCGCCCTTTTCGTGGCCGCCGCCGTTGCCCCGCACGTTGCCGGGGCGCCCTCCTTCCGGGCTGCTCGCGCGATCGTCGGGGACCCGGGGCGGGGTGCTGTCGCTCGCGGCGCCGAGACCTCCTCCGGCCCCAGTCCCGTGACTGTTGAGCACATGAGACCCGCCGTTCTTGTCGCGCGCCGCCGCCGTGGCCCCGGCTTCGTACATGGAGGACGGGACCTTGTCATCTGGCAGCGCCGAGAGCGTCACCAGGTAGGTGCGCACCTCGCCGGGCTGCAGCACGAAGGAGCCTGCAGCTGCGCTGGCGGTGGACTCGTCGGCAGCGGCGTCGGCCGCGGATGGCGCGCGCGGCTGCGAGAGGTACTCGAAGCTCGCGTGCGACGCGAGCGAGGCGAAACTGGAGCCGCGAAAGGGCGTACCGAAGCGCTTATGCGCCAGCGCGCCGCCAGAGAGCGCCGTCTCCTCGATGCCCTGCATCTGCAGGCTCGGCACGAAGAAGCCCTTGGCCAGGTCCAGCGCAACCGCCGCGCTCGAGCCGAGGTTGCGGAAGCGCACCAGAACCTGGTCGCTCGAGGCGTCGCGCGCGCGCAGCGCCTGCATGTCCACCTGGCGCGGCAGCGCCTCCACCAAGAAGCTCGCGCGTGTGCTGAAGCGCGAGGCCCAATTCTCGCGGTTCAACAGCTTGCTCAGCGCCGGGTTCTCCAGCGCGAAAAAAGGCCGCGCCGGCTGCGTCAGGCGGCGCTGAGCGTGCGGCAGGCGCTCCATCACATCGCCCGGCGTGCCCACCAGCAGCGCGCCGGAGAAGTGCGTCGTGCTAAAGTCGTTGAGCGGCTCGTTCAGCCCACGCCCGTCATCGTCCTCGTGGTTGCGGTGCAGCATCACCTCCAAGGTGCCCGTGCCGGAGTCTGCGAACGGGCTGCCAGCCGCAAAGGGCGTCTTGCTCACGAGCGCCAAGATCTGGCCCATGCGCGTCACGGCTGTCGCCTGGTTGTCGCGCAGCGCGACCGTCGTCGTGGCCGGAAACACGCTGCTGGCAAGCGGCGCCTCGCGGTGCGTGGCGCGACGGACCAGGTCGCCCAACGGGTTGTCCGTGTAAAAGGTGCCGTCCGTGTCCATGCTTGTCTCCAGACGCATCACCGTATCCATGCCCACTTCAAAGCCGACCACGATGGCCAGCTCCACGCTGGCCAGCAGGTCGTCCGCCGCGCTCGAGGCACCGTCGCCGCCGTCGCTGGGCTCGCGCGCCGCCTCCCTGGCACCGCTACTGCCACTGGCACCGCCGTCCACCTCCCTGTATACGCGGATCGTCTGGCTCAGCCCGTTGTTGCCCACCACTTGGATCTGCTCAAGCAGCGGGCCCTTGTTGACCGACACACTGATGGTAGTGCCAAAGTCCACGGCCCGTACCGGGTCGGGCCGGAAAAGATGGACGCCGCTCCGTGTGCCTGGGTACTGCAGGAAGCGCTGGTTCAAGAGCGTGTTGCGCTTGGTGCGCTTGTCTAGGATCGAGTGCAGCATTCCGGTCGCGCGGTCCACGTGAACCTCCACCAGGTCATTCTCGATCGACAAGGTGCGCTCGCTCGGCGACAGGTCCGTCACCACCTGCATCCCGTTGATGGCGTCGCCGTCGGCACCACCCCCACCGGCCGCCTTGGCATCGCCACCCCCGCGCATACGCTGGCCGCCCTGGACCGGCTGCTGCCGCTGCGCGGCCGCCGCGCCGACGCCGCCAAAGCCAGCGTCGTACGGGTCCGCGCCGCCCCCGAGGCCAGGGCCGCCGAAGCCGGGGCTGCCGCCGCCGCCACGCCCCGCGCCGCCGCCGCCTGCGTTGCGCTGACCCACCAGCTTGCCGCCGGCGAGGTTGTAAAGCTTGGTCACCGGCGTGGCGACGCTGCCGAGCTGCGCGTTCTTCATGCGGTCGCGCGGCGAGGACGTGAAGCAAAAGAAGGTCGCAAACCCAAGCGGCGGGACCTTGGCAACGAACGAGAGGAAGATGCGCGTGCCGCCCTCGCTTTGCGAGGCCGCCGCCCCTGCTGGTGGCGGCGGCGGCGGCTGCTGTTGGAGGCTGCGGCGGCCATTCATGGGGCCGCCGCGGTTGTTGAAGGCCGGCGCGTAGTAGTCGTTGCCGAGGGCGTAGTTGCCGCCGCCAAACCCTTGCGCCTGCGCCTGTTGTTGTTGTTGTTGTTGCTGCTGCTGCTGCTGCAGCATCATGCCCGCACCGCCCATGCGGCCCCCGCCGGCGCCGCCCCCGCGGCCCGGCATGTTCCCGTACGGGTCGAACTGTTGCGGCTGCCTCTGCGCCGGCCTCCCACCAAAGCCATCGGCTGCGGCGTAATAGTCATTGACGGCGCCCCCAGCACCAAACCGGTTGTTGCCAGCACCCCGGCCACCACCAGGCGGCCCGCCCATGTCAAAACCGGCCGGGTTATTGTTCATGTTGATATTGTTGAAGCCCCCGCCGGCGCCAGCGCCACCCATGCCGCCCATGCCGCCGCCCATGGCAGCACCGCCCATTGCGCCGGCCCCACCAAAGCCACCAACACCGCCCTGCCCCCCGCGTCCAAAACCGGCGCCAACGCCACCAGCGCCAAAGGCAGGCGAGACGCGCGGCTTCTTCATGGCGGCCGTCATGAGGTGGTGGAGCTGCGCCTTGACGGGGCTGCCGTCCGCGTCAACCACGTGGACGTGGCGCAAGACGCTCCAGTCGTCGCCCACGTAGAGGTGCACGAGCTGGAGCTTCTCGACCGGATCCGGATTGAAGAGGATGATGGGGTGCTGCACGGCGGATGCCGCGCCGGTGTCCTCCGCGAGAACGCGCAGGTCCTCCTCGAGATTAAAGGGCACGTCCGAGAGCGCAGGGCGCACGCGCGGGCCAGAGGCCTGAAAGTCAGCGGCGCGCTTGGTGAGGAGCTGCGCAAGCGAGGCTTCGAGCACCGCGTTAGCGCTGCGCGCGGCGTCGCGGATGTTGGCCATGTAGTCCTGGATGACCTGTGCGCGGCTGGCGCCCGTGACGGCGTGGTGGTGTGTCATCCAGGCGACGACCTCGCGCACGCGGGTGAGGTCGGCGAAGAGGGCGGTGTCCCACTGCAGCGGTGGCGCCTGCGCGTCGGCGTCGACCTGGCCGTTCACGACGGCCTTGACACGCGGCGCGTCGCCGAGCGCCGTGGCGCGCGCGCGCGCGAGCGCGAAGGCGGCCTCGGCGGAGTGCGCGAGCGCGCCCAGGTCGCGCACAGTCTCCTTGAGCTTCATGCGCGAGGAGAAGATGCCGGCCCAGTACGAGTCCTTGTGATCAGCGTACGGGTAAAAGTCGCCGACGTACTGCGGGAACTCCAGCGCCGTGACGGCAGCGGTCTCGCGCACGCTGCGCAGGTACTCGCTGGCGGTGGAGAAGCGGATCTGGACGTCCTGAATGTTCTCGTTGATGAACTTCATGAGCTTCTCCATGTTCGTGAACTGCTTGTCGGCCTCCAGGAAGCGCTGCGAGTCGCCGAACGGCACGAAGAGGTGGTGCGTGCGGTAGCTCGCGGACCACTTGCGCAGGTCGTCCACGAGGCGCTCGGCGCGGCGCTTGGCGTTGGACACCTGGCGCATGCCCTTGCCGCTCTCAAAGTCGTAGCCCTCGGGCGCCGCCATGCCATTGTACATGACGTGCGTGAAGACGTCGCCGGGCCGCCACGCCTCGGACCCGCGCTCGCGGCCGCTGCCGAGGTCCCTGCCGCGCCAGATGAACTCGAGGTGCTTCTGGTTGCTGAACTGCTGCTTGACGCGAAAGTGCACGCGGCCCAAGAAGAGCGCCTCGATGCCCATTTGCGAGAGCAGCGCCGGCGTCGCGTCGCTGTGGCCGGCGGCATCCGGCTGCCAGGCCACCGTGGGCCGCACGCCCATGTGTCGCTCGAGCCAGTCGTGGCCCTCGGCCAGCTGGTCCACGAGGGCGCCCCACGGGCTGAGCGCCTCGTCATGCTCCACCACGCCGCCGCCCACGAACTCGAAGCGGCCCTCGCTCACGAGCTTGCGCATGCGCATCTTGTCGCCCTGGCCCAGCCCGGCGTACCAGCGCCTGAACAGCAGCGTCTCGGCCCACACGAACCTGCGTTCCGGCGCGTTCTCCAGCTGCTCCAGCACCTTGCTCAGGATCCCGTTCGCCGCCGTCTCCTGCACGTTGCTCGCCGTCGTCACCCAGCCGGCGTCCACGTGCGAGTGCGGCACCATGTGCACGACCAGGTTCACCTCGGCCTCCTCGCCCGCGGCGTCGTAGAACGCCGCCTGCGCGGCCCGGGGCGCCAGCAGCGCCAGCAGCGCCACTGCCAGCCACGCCGCCGCGCCGGCCGCCGCCCACGCGAGCCCCTGTCGCCGTCCTCGTCGCCGCCGGCGTAGCCGGCGCGCATGCAGGCCGCCGGCATCCCCAGCTCGCCATCGCGCCGCGCCGTCGGCCGCCGCGCCGGGCCCGCCGCTGCTGCCGGCGGCGGCGGCCGCGCCGCCGCGCCGCGCCGCGCCCGCGCCGCGCATCTCCGCGCCGCCTGGGCCTGCGGGTTTGTTCGAGCTGGCAGGCCCTGCGTCAACGGCGGCGACGCCGTGTCGCAGTCCCATCGTACGTAATAACTTGAAGTAGTAAGGTAGCTCAGCAACGTGGTGGTGCTGTCGTGATGGTGGCCTGGCTGGCGTCCAGCAAAGACCTTGGCTCTCTCCTTGCCAGCGAAGGAGCAAGCTCCGGGTCCGAGTCCGAGTCCGAGTCGTCGAGTCGAAGCTGGAGCCGGTCTCGACAGACCAAACCCGCGCAGGCGACTTGGAGGCGTCGAGGTCGAGGATACCGGGAGTCAGGCTGGGATCGTGGCCGTGGAGCGGACAGCAGGGGCGTTCTCGATGTGGACTGCTCGGGCAGAGTGACGAAATGGAGGACAGACACTGCCTCGGAGACGGCCACAACATCGTGAAAGTCTGTACATTGTGCGCCGACGCGGAGACCATGAAGGCGAGCTCGCTCGAAGTGGAAGTCAAGCAGGTCCGTGAGGCATACTGGTGCAGACCCGCATCAGATGAGGAAGGACATTTCGATGCCAAGCGCCGGTACGCCGTCGCCACCTGCGGGCAAGTCAATCGCAAGGAAGAACAGCTTGAATCTGGGATTGTACATGCCCAAATCAAGTGGTTTCAAAGTCCCGTGCAGGAAGTCGTTCTGGGTTCAACTCGGGGCCGTCTCTGCCCGCGCCGACCGGGCGTTGGCAGCGCTCCCTAACAAAGGCTTCCTCGTCGGCGGTGACTTGGTTCGCGTCTGCTCTGCTGTGCCATCCAGCGTTGCGAATGTCACTTCGTGCGCAGTCCTGCACTGAGAAAAGGAAGGATGTGCAATCATGATGTCTGCGCGACGCAGTACCATGTCTGCATGTTGTTTTCTCTTCTTTGTGAAGGCGTGGTGATGGTGGTTGACGCTGCAAACGACGTTTATGCAGCCGATGAATGGCAAGCGGGCGAGAGAGTCAGTCTGCGGCCAAGAGACCTAACTACCTTGATGAGGGTTGTGCTCCAGCCGCCGAGCTGAAAGACGAGGTAATTTACACGAGAATGATGTTTGTTGCAGTGATACGCATTTTGTTACAGGGTGGGTCAACGCTTCGGCGCGTCCAACGTGTCGAGCGAGACTGTGTTTTAGCGTGACGAGATCCTGTGCGACGAAATGGTGCAGAAAGAAGCATGCGCTCAGAGGGCAGCACTGCGTCGTGTGGCGAGGTCTTCGTCAACGTCAAAGTGCATCGATGCCATGGGCTCCTCGGCAGTGCGCAAACGCAAGGGCAGGAGCGCAGGGGTGACGAGCGAGGGCCGGCTAGGTCCGCGAGAGTTGAAGGCAATGACATCGCCCTCGGCGAGGGCGGCGGCGGCGTCGGCGTCGGCAGCAGGTTGGGCTTGCGCGAGGCGTGCCTTGCGGTGGAGCATCTTGCGCTCCTCGAGAACGGCAAAATAGTCCTCCTGGAAGAGACCCGCGTGGAGGTCGTCGTCCTCGAGGAGGGCGTCGATCTCGGCGGTGACGCGGTCAGCGTTGGCCCGCGTGCCAAAGTAAAAGTCTGCGACCTTGGACGGGTTGCTTTCGTCCTTCATCATCTGGAAGAGGCGCTCGAGGATCTCCGCGAAGCTGGGGCGGTCGTGCGGCGAGTCGGCCCAGCACTGCTCCATAAGCTTGCGGTAGCGCGGTGGGATGAACTCCGGGACGGGCGGCCGGAGCCCCTGCTCGGCCGCCGCGTAAGCGATCTGGATGCCACCCTCGCCTTCGTACGGCTCGCTTTGCGTGATGAGCTCCCACAGCACCACCGCGAACGAGTAGACGTCGACCTTCTCGGTGTACTCCTCCATTCGCACCACCTCGGGCGCGGTCCAGGCGGGCGTGCCGCAAGCCGTGAGGCCGGCCTCGGCGTCGTCCTTCTTGATGCGCGAGAGGCCAAAGTCAGAGATCTTGGCGTTGAGGTTCTCGTCGATCAGCACATTGCGGCCCTTGATGTCGCGCTGGATGATCTGCATCTTGTCGTGCAAGTACTTGATACCGCGCGCGATGTCGAGCGCGATCTTGAGAATGAGGTGCATGGTGATGCTGATCTCTTTCTCGCGCGCCGAAGCCATGAACTCCACCAAGTTGCCATGCTCGCAGTACTCGAGAATGAGGCAGATGGAGGGCGGCTGGATGGAGGCGCCCAGGAACATGACGATGTTTGGGTGCTGCAGCTCGCTCATGAGCTTGATCTCCTCCACGAACTTATTGACGAACTCCTTGCGGTTCGCCATGCTGCGAATCACCGTCTTGATGGCGACCGTGGACTGCATCCAGGTCCCCACCCAGACCTCGCCAAAGTTGCCGGCGCCGATGCGCTTATGAAATCTGATCTTCTTCACGTCCGTTTCCCACGGCTCGCGGCCCGGAGCCACTGTGGGTTTCTTGGTCTTCTTGGTCGCCTCCACGTAGCCATCGTCCGCCTCGCCCTCGAGGCCGCGGTTCATCTTTTGGAAGAGTAGTCGCTTGAGCGCCATGTTGGTGTTCTGCGCGTCCGTCCCGGGCTCCTTGAAGGTGCGCGTCGCGGACTTGGTCGACCCGGGCGGCACCACCACCGCAGACTTGCCCTTGTCCGCATACTTTTCCGCCGCCGCGGCCTGCTGCCGCTTCGCACGCAGCGCCAGGAGTGCGCGTACCGCCAGTACCAGCAGCGTCAGCCCGCCCACCGACTGGTAGATGATGAGCACGAACAGCACGCCCTGCGCCACCTCCTCCTCGTCCGCCGGGCACACGGTCGACGTGGTGTCCATCTTTTTGTCGCCGCCCTGCGCCGCGCTGCGCCGCGCTGCGCCGCGCTGCAGGGAGCGCCGCGCCGCCGAGCGCGACGCCAACGCGAGCACGACGTCAACGCGACGCCAAGCTTTGACCGAGCCTCAGCCTGCCACCGACTGTGCTTGGTTGCCGTCTCTCTCTCTCGAAACCCATGAACGGCTATAACCGTCCGCGGCCCGTTCATAACCGTCCGGAGCACCATCAACGACCGTGACCGTGACAGTCAGTCAGCCACTGCAGCCAATGGCATCTCGCGAGCCGCGCGACCGAGTCCGAGGATGGAAACGGCGACTCTCCCCCAAGCTCGAAAGATGAGCTCCGTGCGATTTACTCGCTTGCTCCCTTGCTCGCATGCATCTTGCAGGATGGCGAGGGGCTTACTGTCACGACTGGCCCGCCGAGCGCAGCTTCAGCATCATCGTAGAGGACTTCGCTCGGGATGAAGCGCCACTGCAAGCTCGCCTTGGTTGGGCATGATCTCTTCTTTTCTCTCGAGCTGCGCCTCGCAGGCACTGATGATCCTGGTGATGACGCGGCTTGAGAAGGCCAAATCCTGCTCCTGCCAGCCCGCGACCGTGACGAGCTTCTCCAGCCAGAGCAGTGAAGTGACACACGCGGCGCGAGGGCGGCAGGCGCGGCGCGGCACTTCACGAAGAGCAGCAGGCCACGGGCGCCGGCCCGCTCGCTCGCGCGGCGGTGGCGGCTACAGGCTCAAGCCTGCGAGCTCGCGGCTGACGCCCGGCAGGCAGCATGGTGCACAGGAACTGGACGGCGGCGGACGCGCAGACGCTAGCGCTGTCGCAGCGGTACTTTCTTCTGGCGCAGGCGGTGCCGTGCCTGATGTACTATGCGCGAATGGGCGGCGACGCGGAGCCGCAGTTCCCGGCGACGATCTCGTTCACGATCCGCAAGGGCCCGCCCAAGTGGGTGCACCACGTGTTCTGGACGTTGGGCTGGGCCAAGGTGGCGGTGCTCGTGCGCAAGGCGCGGCCGGACGTCAAGCTGCGCACGGCACTCACCTACCTGCACGGCATTTTCGCGGTGGTGATCTTCCATTTGAGCGAGAACAAGTTTCACAACCAGCTCCACGGCGTCTTCGCGGGCTTGTACATGGCGGAGCACTGGTTCCTCATGCGGCTCTTGGGCCACGATCCATGGTACCGCCAGCGCTTCTCCGCGAGCTTCGTGGGCTTTTCCGCGGCGCTCGTGGCGTTGCGCTCACTGGAGAAGCGTCTCGACGTGCCGAGCGAGGGCGAGCACACAGGCCCGCTCCGTGCCGAGAGGCTCGCGGCGCTGCCCGTATTACAGCGCATGGCCATCCGCCTGCTTTCGCTGGTTGTCATGCTGCTTGAGAACGCCATGTTTCTCGCCTTCTCCTTCGGCCTCTCGCGCGATCTCGCCGACGAAGCCAGTACTTGACTCAGTGACTGTGATGATGATGTGCAACATGGGCGAGCGAGCGAGCTCCCAAGTGGGTGCTGCGTGGCGCCGCGTGTCACACACGCATGTTCTGCTCTCTCACTCACATTCAAGCCTGTCAATCAAGGATATTTGTCACGTGAGGGCATGCCACGCCACGCCGTCGTCGTTGTCCGCATGCAACGAGGTGCTCCCTCTCCGGCCCGCCTCGGGCCTTGACGCGAAGTTGCCGACTGGCCTTGGCTCGACGTCAGCTCCTGCTCTTCTTGCAGAGCTCTCGCTCCTGCCAAGTCACAGTGAGGCCCAGGAGGCTGGCTGTCCGCGACTCCGCGCTCCTGCCCAGCCCGCCTGCCACGCTGTCCAAGTCGGCCGTGGTCTGCGCGTGAACCGGCTGTACACTTCCGCTTACCTTCTCGGGACCAGCTCCGCCGTCGGCGCTGACAGCGTTGTCACCGCTCACAGGCTCGCTTTGCCAGTGTCGGACAAGCTTGCGCAGCTGCCGCGCAGTCAGCCAAGCTGGCAGCCGGACAACAACACCATCGAGTTGCGCACGAACTCGAGGCTCCCTCTCTTGCAAGCTCGGATCCAACACCAAGCTCGCTCCGAGACGCAGCGCAGCGCGGCGCGGCAGCTGGGCGCTGGCCGCCGTCGGCGTCTCGCGCTGCCGTGCCGAGGCCTGGCCCCACGCGCCCGGGACGGCCCGCCGGGGTCCCGGCCCCACAGATCGAGCTTCTTCAAGTTTGTAAGATGATGCAAAATCAAGGCGAGGACTCGGACGCCGCGCGGCGCGCGCGTCGCGCCGGCGGGCTTGCACGGGGGTGGGGGGTTGGCTTCGCGGCCCGACGGAGGAGTGCCGATTTCCAGCGCCCGGCGCGGCGGCGAGGGCCTGCGAGCCGCGTTGCTCTGCTTTGCGCAGGGTTGCCTGCCTGCCTGCCTGCCTGCCTGCCTGCGTAGTAGCCGACGGGGAGAGCGAGCAGCTCCCTTGCATTCGACTCCGGGCTCCGCTCGGCGCTCGCTTCCACTTCCTGGACGTCGCGTTGCGTTGCTGTCGCTGGCCTCGCTGCACGCGCTTGCACGCTCGCGCTGCGGCCAAGCGCACTTGCTGGGGCGGCCGGAGTGCGCGCCTCGGAATCCGCAGTGGCTAGCGCCGAGAGGTAGAAGGGGTACCACGTGCGGGTCGCGGAGGCGCGCGTCGCGTTGCGTCGCGTGGCTTCGGCAATGCGGGCAGCAGAACCGCAACCCAAGGCTAGTCGAAGCAAACAAGCAAGCAGCAAGGCAAGATAGGGGGAGCAGCAGCCTCGCAGACCACCACCCCACTCGCCAAGATGCCGACCGTGATGATTGTGTACTACAGCATGTACGGCCACATCAAGAAGCTGGCCGACACGATGAAGGAGGCGCTTGAGGAGGAGGGCATCGACGTGGTGCTGGGCCAGGTGCCCGAGACGCTGCCGGACGAGGTGCTCGAGAAGATGGGCGCGCCGCCCAAGTCGGATGACCCGGTTGTGACGGCCAAGGACCTCGAGGAGATGGACGGCATCCTCTTCGGCATCCCGACCCGCTACGGTATGGCGGCCGCGCAGATGAAGGCCTTCATGGACTCGACCGGCAGCCTCTGGCAGACGCAGGCGCTGTCCAACAAGCCGGCCGGCGTGTTCTTTTCCACCGGCACCCAGGGCGGCGGCCAGGAGACCACGGCGCTGACCTTCATCACCCAGCTCACGCACCACGGCATGATCTTCGTGCCGCTCGGCTACTCGGCGCCCAGCGTGCAGTTCGACGTCAAGGAGGCGCACGGCGGCTCGCCCTACGGCGCCGGCACCCTGGCGGGCGACGGTTCCCGCCAGCCCAGCGACGACGAGCTCAAGCTGGTCGCCGCGCAGGCCAACAAGTTCGCTGTTGTCGTCAAGAAGATGGCCTCCTAAATTCTGCCGACCTCCATCGGCCAGGGGCCACTACGTGTGTTTGCTAACTTAGAAAGAGAGAAAAACAGAGAGAGAAATGCATTCCTTTGGCAGCGACTTGCTTCGTTCCTTTGGCAACGAGCGAGTCCCTTTGGCAGCGAGCGGGCAGCGAGCGAGTTGCTTCGTTCCTTTCCTTTGGCAACGAGCGAGTTGCTTCGTTCCTTTGGCAGCGAGCTGCTTCTACATGTTTTGCTCGGGCGGCCGTGCCAACGTCTCTCAGTCAAGTCACTCCTCCTTGGGACTCGGTCGCTTGCGGAAGTTGTGCGTCTCCGCGTTGGACAGCTCGAGCATGCTAGGCGTGCGACCACCGCCGGGATCGGTGATGATGCCATGACTTCGTCAGGGTTGGCTTGGCCCAGCTGTACCCCCCGATGGAGTCCAGAAATGCCTTCAACTTCGCAGGCGCCATGTCGTCGCTCGTCGGAAGCCGTCCGCCTCGACCAGGTCGTCCGGCTGCGCCTGCCGAGGACATCTTTGACGCCGCGTCTCCAGCAGATCAGCCAGTGCGGTCAACTGCAGTCGAGCACGCGGCGGGTTCGTCGTGAGCGAAGCAGCGCGGGCAGTTGGCACACCATGCAACAGCAGGAACGCCGAGCGACCTCACAAGACGAGCGCAGCGCCCTGCCGGCTACTCAAACTGAATCGAAGAGTCAATGTACTGTACCATGTTCTCCTTTTCCCTTTACTAACACAGTTTACTCCTCCTTGGGGCCCAGGCGCTTGACAAAGGCAGAGAAGTTCTTGGCCTGCATCTCAGCAATGGAGAGCTCGAGCTCGCTGGGCTTGCGAGAGCCGTCGGGGCCGGCAATGGTGCCGGCGCCGTAGGCGCTGCCGCCATGGACCTCCTCGACGTTGGACTGGCCCGGGTGCGGGAAGCCGAGCGGCACGTAGACCATGCCGTGGTGCGTGAGCTGGGTGATCCAGGTGAGCGCCGTCGTCTCCTGGCCGCCGCCGAGCGAGCCGGTGGAGAAGAAGATGCCGGCCGGCTTGCCGAGGAGGGCCTGCTTGGCCCAGAGGTAGCCGGTGGCGTCGAAGAAGGCCTTCATCTGCGCAGGCGCCATGCCGTAACGCGTGGGAATGCCAAAGAGGATGCCGTCCGCCTCGACCAGGTCGTCCGGCTTGGCGACCGCGTAGTCCGACTTGGCCGGCGCGTGCATCATACCGAGGATCTCCTCCGAGAGCGTCTCGGGCACCTGCAGCAGCTTGGCCTCGCAGCCGCTCGCCGAGATGGTCTTGGCCATGCGCTCCGCCATGGTCTCGATGTGCTTGTACATGCTGTAGTACACGATCGCAATCTTGGGCGCCATGGTGCCTGCCTGTGAAACCGGGTTCTTCTGCTGCGTCTCGGCTCTCTGCGGATCAATTCGGGGTCTGCCCTCGCCCGCCTCGCTGCGCAGGCGACGCCTCGCCTCGCCGCCCGCCACCGCGACGCGCCGCAGAGCTTCGCGGCGCTAGGCCCTCCTAGGCGCATGCTAGGCGCTGGCCTTCGGAATTTGGAGCTCGGGCTCCGCGACGCCGCTTCCTCAAGCCATCAAGGCCGACCCGGCCGCCGGCCGCCAGCCCCACCGCCCCGCTCGCGCAACGAGATCGCTCAGAACGAATGCAGCGGCCAGGTTGCCCCAGCCGTGCCTGCCACTGCCGCGCAGTGAGCTGCGCCGAGGTCTGGCACGCGGCGCCACGCGATTCGTGACTCGACATGGCTGGTTCTCTGGCTGGCTAGTAGAGCGCTCTCTCTAGCTAGCTAGCTAGACATCAACGATGTGAGCGAGCGAGACTCGGCCAAGCGGCGACGTCTAGGGTTCCAGATTTGGGGTCCTCGTAGAACTCTGGGTTGTTGACGGGGAAACAATGGGTTGGATGTTCACCCGACGCGGGGCGGCTGGGGGGCGACCCAGCGATGCCGGGCTGTGGGCCGGAGGGCAGGGTCCAGAGCGCAGCACTGGGGCAGGCTGGGTTGCGGCCCGTCAACGCAGAAAAACCGGCGACAGCGACGCGGCGCTTCCGGGTTGGTTGCGCTTGGCTGCGAGACCATTTGGAGAACGGGCCTGTCAGGAGGGCGTCTTCGGAGAGAGAGCAACGCAGAGGGAACCGGGACGGGTGCCTCTCGTGCAGCGCTGACACGTCGCCAGCCTGAGGCCCAACAGCCTCACCGTGACGCGGCGCCAGGTTGCATACCATCGGAGGACCGTGACGAGCGTAGGCTTTGCGTGCAAGCACTGCAACATGAAATTCGTGATCTTCTTATCCTCACTGATCTTCATCATCCTGCGAGGCGTGGGCTCTTCCGCCGACGTCGCTAACGCGCCGAGACCTCTTGTAAATCGGGTGGCCTTCGTGGCCATACTTGTCGTCGTACTTCTTCATCTTGGCTGCAAGGAAGCGCCGTCGTGGACGTCGCCAAGGCCGTCCGTAGGTGCCCCATGGTGGACGCCGGCCGTGAAGGGGAACGTCTCCCAGCTAGAGAAGGCCAGGGAGCCGTCGGGCCAGAAGCTGAAGCGCTTGGTCTGTGCGCTCTGCCCATCTAGCCACAGCGTCTAACCACCAGCTACGCCCTCAAAGCCCACGAGAAGGACGTCCAGCTGCGGGACCTCCTCGAGGTCGGTCAAGTTCACCACGCAGAACCCGGTGAGCGGCGTGCCAAGGTGACGGTGGGCGTCCAGAGCGGCATGTGTCGCCTTGCCGCACTTTACGCGCGCAGCTAGACAGCGCGGCTTGCCAGCGGCGGCCTCACCGTCCTGCGCCGCGCGGACGAAGCCGAGCGGGACCAGTAGTTTCTCTCGCGAGTGTCAAGGAGACACGGAGGGAGCTTGCGCCGTTCACGACTGCGTACGTGCGACGCGAGACGCACGCCCTTCCCCTCGTGAAGATCAGCCTTTGGGAAAAGCTCTGGAGGGTGGCTGTCGTCGTATTGGCACTGCAGGCGCTGGCGGAGAACGATCTCCAGATTTGCGTTGCCCCGTGGGTTGCAGCCGAGCCTCTCCTGTGCAGCTTAGCGATGCGCTTGGCCCATTGGCAGCCGCGGCCTGATTCTGGACGAGCAGCTCCTCGGAGAGGGGGAGGGCTTCAAGTTGGCGGTTCCGGTGCGATTGCCGGTGGATTGGCGACGAGATCCGGCGTTCCCGCGCCTCCGCGAACATCCGTGGCCGTGGCCCTCGACTGCAGCTTCGCGCGCGGGCGCAACATGCAAGAGCAGCGTCTACTTCGATGCTGCGCCTCAGGAGCCAATCGTTGAGGGTGTCTGTGCCCGGGTCGATGAGCTTGGCCAGGTTGGAGATGGTGATGTGGTGGTGCTTCATGTTGCTGGTGTCGGCGAGGTTGATGCCGCCTGCGAAGCGCACAGAGTCGAGCGTGTGCTGCACTTCATGCAGCTTGAGCGTCACGGCTTTGTCCTTCTCACAGTTGATGCGGCATCGTTTCACGAGCTCACTGAAGGCCTGAGCCTCGGACCTCGTTCCGTTGATCGCCGCTGCGACGACACTGGGCCGCAAGAACTCGTGGCAGACCCGTACCGCTGCCGCCAGTGCCCACACAGAGATGCGAAAGTCCTCCGAAGTGAGCATGACTTTGCTGCCGCGGTCCGCCGGGATCACTCGGCCGCGAATGTACCCGGCAAGCACGCCGCGCGCGAGGTGCGCGTAGTCTGCCGCGTTGTATTTGCGTGCCTGGAGCACAAAGTCCTGGTACGGTCCAGCCTTGAACATGCATGTCTGCAAGAGCTCTAGCGTGGAGCTGGCGATCACTTCCCTGGGGCGCTGCATCAGCTTCTTCAACAGGTCCTCGGCGTGCTCGGGAGTGTGGCATGTCGTGCAGAGTGTCGCTAAGCCAGGCGGCCGGGATGGGATAGGCACCAGGGTTGCTGGGCTCCTCCACCAGCGACACCATCGCATCGGCCAAGACATCGTCGCACAGGTCGCCATTGTCCTGCCAGAGCGTGGAGTGATCGGCCTCGTAGACCATCTCACATGCCGGAGTGTTTGCAATGTGTTCGCATGGGACGCTCCTCGTGGGCGTGTGGAGGTAGCAGTCCTCCGCGCGGCACTTGACGACCTTGCCGGACGCCTCCCTCTCAGCTTGTCGTGTCGGCACTGGAGCTTCTCAAAACGGGCAGCGCCAATGAAGTCCATTCGGTCTTCTTGCGCGCAAGGTCAGGTTGTGCCTGCTTGACATGCCCTGGCGGCCCTGCTCCGCCGGAGGCGCTCTCTTCACCGTGGCGCCGACGACGAGGGCTCCGCGCGTGCAACGTCGCGAGTGATGAAGGCCCCTCGCTGCTTGAGCAACAAACGAGCAACTTAGGCCCAACAGTCAGAGCCCGAGGGGGGCTGGCAGCGGCGGCGGCGGCGGCGACGGTGGCGGCGGCGGCGGCGGCGGCGGCGGCGGCGGACGCTGACGGCCCGGGCGGCAGCGATGGCGGCTGGGTGACGTCTCCCTCGGCAGGCAATGCAGCCCGGCGCGAGGATCGTGTTGGTCTCGCCAAGGGGAGCCAGACTTCAGTTCCGAAAATTCCAGCGAGCCAGAGGTGCTTGCAGAACCACGCGCATTTCTGGAGACAGGCCATGCAGGCCTCTGCAGCAAAACCAAATCCGCCAAAGCAAAACTCCAACCCAGCCCAAAGTAGCTCAAGCTCGACGTGCGCAGCTCCAGCTTGCGCTGCACCTGCAAGTGGTTGACCTCCACCAAGGCTGGCGCTAGTATCACGAGCGCCGCGGGCAGGATGGAGATAGCGGGCGTTCACGAGCAAGCGCAACCCGTTCCGCCCGGCCTGCGCCCCCATCCCGCCCTTCGACGCAGCCGCCGCCAACAGCCGCGGCGGCGGTGACGACAACGACGACGACGACGACGACGACGACGACGACGACGACGACGCGCCTGGTACGCGCCTGGTACGCGCCTGGTACGCGCCGGAGAGGTCGGGATGCCGGCAACAGCCGGCTGTCTTCTTCGCGCTCGCGGGCGTGTCTGGCATGCTGCGCCTGGTGGCGGGCGGCATGAAGCCTCGGCACCCGCATGCACTCCAACAAGGTCTACAACGAGACGAAGATCCTCACTGACGTCCTCTCGCGCAAGACAGCAGTGTCACGCTTCTGCATCTTGAACTTCACCCGCGTGCAGGTCGACGAGCAGCGTAAGTGACCACAATCGCTAATCCTGAGACAGCCAGCATACTGACCCTGCTTCAACTCCTGCGACAGGCGAAGACAGGAACGAGAGCGCCGCGCGCCCGCCTGTGGCCATCGTCATGTGCTGGGCCATCTCGCGCTTCGCGCCCAAGTGGCACAAGTACAACGCCGCTTGGGTGTCCCTCAGCTCCTCGAAGCGGAGCAGGTCTAGCAACGCAGCCAAGAAGCCGAGCCGAGCAAGCGACGTCGCAAGGTGCCACTGCTCGAGCCCGTCAACGTGATCAGCAACTCTCAGTCTGACATAAGAAAACAAAACTGCACTTTGCCGTGTCACGCGCCCCGGGCTACACGAGTCAACGCAACGCGGTGCTTCCGTGTCGCCAGGACCCGGCATTTCGCTGTCGCAGCACTCGCGTTCTCCAAGTAGGATGACCCGGCATCTCTGGCTCTTCGACTCGGTCAACCTGGGGACAGAGCATTCCCTTCCCTGCGGCATGGCTCGCCGCCGCTACCCCCCTCCGGCCCCACAGCGGCTCCACAGCGGCCCTCGCGGCGACTCGGCGTCGCCGGGTCGAGACCTTTTTATGCCGGGACCGCCAGACAGCGAAGCGCCGGGTGCCCCCTGGAACCCTAGACGGACGGCACCGCCTCGTGCGCGCGGCCTGGCGTTGTGGCGGAGCGCCACAACGTGGCGAAGGCTGATGATGCTTCCTCGGAGCGCGCTGTGAAGCCTGGATGGAAGTGGGAGCTCAGGTTGCAGTGCCTCCTATCAGCAAGCAAGGGCGGTGGACTCCGTCACCCCGTCGGACTCGGCGCACGTCGGCACGAGCGAGGCTGTTTCCGAGAGGCACGAGCCGCCGCGAGTCTGGAAAGGAGGCGTTCACAGGCGCCGTGCGTTGCTATGAAGGGCAGGGAGATCTGAGGACCGAGGTCAAAGGTCACAGGTACAAGCGCGCAGTTTGGTGACTGGCCGCCAGCCTCGGAGTCGAGGCGCGGCGCGGCGGGCGGCCTGGCTACTTCCTTCCTAGCTAGCTAGCCGCACGCGTGAGTGAGCACAGAGGACAGGCAGGATAAAGGGGTCAGCTCTTTAGCTTTGCTGCTCGTCAGCGGCCATGTTACTACTTATTTAGTTCAGGCGGACATCTTCTTGACGACGGCGGCGAACTTCTCGGCATGCGAAGCGACGAGGTTGAGCTCGGTCTGCGAGGGCATGCGGGAGCCGTCCGGGCCGGCGTAGGTGCCAGCGCCGTAGGGGGAGCCGCCGTGGATCTCCTTCATGTCGAACATCTCCGGGTTGGCGTAGCCCATGGGCACGAAGATCATGCCCTGGTGGGTGAGCTGCGTCACGAAGGTGAGCGCGGTGGACTCCTGGCCGCCGCTCTGGGTGCCGGTGGAGAAGAAGATGCCGGCCGGCTTGTTGGCGAGCGCCTGCGTCTGCCAGAGGCCGCCCAGGGTGTCCATGAAAACCTTCATCTGCGCGGCGGCCATGCCGAAGCGGGTCGGGATGCCGAACATGATGCCGTCCACCTCCTTGAGCGCGTCGGCGCTCGCGATCTCGTCGTCCGGCTTGGGGGGCGCGCCCATCTTGGCGAGCACCTCCTCCGGGAGGGTCTCCGCCACCTGGAGCAGCTTCACCTCGCAGCCGTTCTCCTCGAGCGCCTCCTTCATCGTGTCGGCCATCTTCTTGATGTGGCCGTACATGCTGTAGTACACGATCGCGACGGACGGCATCTTGCTAGTGCTTGTTTCCTGCGTCTCGCGCGGCCTTGTCAGTTATCCCCTCCCTCCTCCCTTCCTCGCGCCTCGCCCGTTGCCTGCCGTCTGCCTGCCTGCGCGCCAGGCCGCCAGCCGGCCGGCCGCCGCGCCGCCGCTCGCCGCCTCCAGCCTCGTACTACGTACGGTCTGCTCTGAAGACTCGACTTCTCGCTCGGTTGATTGCAGGTCTGCTGCACGCCGCCGCCTTCGCCGCCGCGCAGGATCTCATCTGTATCTTTTCGGCCAGCCCCCTGACGAGCAGCTCACCGACCGACCGTAGTCCCAGCCGTCGACCTCCCTCCTCGGAAACTGCCGCCCAGGATCCGAGGCCCGCCCGCGGCCGTAGGACGCGGCCGTCGCGTCTCCGCTGGCCGCTCTCCGCCTGGCCGCGCTGCCGCCGCGCTGCGCTCTGCAGCTCGGCTCGCGGCCGCCGGCCTCCGACGCCCGCGGGGTCCTGCTCTCGGCCTCCGGCCCGCCGTCGCCGGCCAGCCCGAGCTGCCCGGCGGAGGCGCGCGCGCGCCGGCCGCCGGGGCCTCGCCGCCACGCCGCCCGCCAGGGCTCTGCTGCGCCTCGACGCAAGTCGCGCGCCTTCTCCGGCGCTGCGGCGCGCTCGCAGGGATTGACGCAGGGGGACACTTGCGCCGCGTATCTCCTTGATGACATGAAGGCGTGTCTTGTGGGAGAGCGAGGGCGACGACGGCGACAACGAGAAGGTCAAGGCTGGCGCCCGACGCGTGGACAGAATGATCAGGGGCGGCCAGGCGCGAGCTGAGCGAATCTGGAGGCCTCTGGAGGAGGACCAGGCCTGCGCCGGGCCGGAGCGCAGCTTGCGGGGGCCGAGAGGCGCGGCGGGAGGGAAAGACGGCACCGCAAGGCCAAGCGCCGTGGCGCTGGCTCGGCATGACTCCGTTGACAGAGGTGCGGGTACCCTGAGGCGGGTACCCTGGGGTACCCGCAGTGTTGGTATGCTTGCGCTTGAAGCTTGCGCAGCTTGACGTTGAGCCTGGGAGCCTGTGTGAGGCGTCTGGATCTTGGTGCACTGGCAGCCAGCGGCAGCCAAGGGCAGCCAGCGGCAGCCAGCGGCAGAGAGCTGAGTTCTGGCGCGCAATATCGGCTGCAGCTAGCGGCGGCCGAGCCTTACGGACTTTGCTGTGTTTTTGCTGTGTTTTTGCTACCAGGCTCGTCGCGAACTTGGAGTCATTTCTCAGCAGGACCTATGGATTTCCACGCACTTCCCTGTCGTCAGAAAAGTGCAGGGAAGTCCGGGCGTTGTCGTTCGCATCGCGCGCTCGTGGCCCCAGCGATCTTCTCGACGCGTGGGCCGCCCGGAGGCCCGGGACGCCGCCGGCGCCATCCATGAGATGAGCGAGATGAGCGGGTTCCTCTGTCTCCGCAACTCCGGGTCGACAAGCCTGTAGAAAGTGACAAGTCATCCCGGCGCCCGCTCGTGCGGCGTGCGTGGTACAGCGAGCGGTCTCCCAGACTCTCTGCCTGCCTGCCGTTGCGCCGACGAGCGAGTTGCTCTGTCCTCGTCCGGACGCACGCACGGTCGGTCAGCGCCCGCAACTCGGCCTGCGCCGCGGCAGTAGTCTCTCCGAGTCCACAGGCTCCCGCACAGCTTCGCCCGCATCATCTTGGACCCTGATGAGAACGGCTCGGTCCACTCGCCATGGCTCGGCATGGCTCGCCATGGTCGCCACTCGGACGGCGAAGCAGCTCGCTCAGCTGCTTCGAGTTGCAGGGCTTCGAGTTGGCCGCCGCGCGCATGCAGTAGTGCACGTCGGCGGCGGCCATCATGGCCACGGGCGTCTGTCTTCGCCCAGCTCGGCGTTGCGCACGCCGCGGCGAGGGCGCCGGACCCGAGACCAACTAAGTTAGTCAAGTCAACTACCTCGGTCAAGACCTTGGCCGCCAGCCAAGGCAGAACCGGAGCCCGGCTCGGGCGGCGCGCGCGCGATGCTGGGCGGCCTCGTGAGGAAGAAGCGGCGGCGCAGCGAGCGCGGCGCGGCGGCGCGCTGCCCGCGGTGCGGCAGCTCGAGGGTGACGCGCGACGATGCGGGCGCCGAGCTGTGCGAGCAGTGCGGCACGGTGGTGGTGGAGGCCGACCGCGGCGCCACGCAGCAGGGCGTGACGGTGGACCGCGATGAGCGCTTCGTCGAAGGAGGGCTCGGGATCGCCCCGGCCCGGGTCCGCCAGCAGCACCTCCGCCTGACGGCGTCGACGGCGGTGACCCTGCAGGCGTCGGAGCTCGTGGCCGCCGAGCTCAAGCTGGCCAAGCGGGTCCTGCGCGAGAAGCGCAAGGGCGAGATGAGGGGCGAGCTGAAGCACATGGACGCGCACGACCTCGTTGACGAGCTGCCGCCGCTCAAAGACAAGATCTTTCTGGCGAACCAGCCCGTGAAGCCGGGCAAAACGCTGAACCCGCTGCAGAAGGAGATCCTGCGCGAGGCCGCCAAGGAAGTCGCACTCAAGCCCTCGACGCTGCGCATCGAGGAGGGGCGCGTCTCCAAGGTGCGCGTTCAAACCGGCAAACTTAACGGTCTGGTGCCGGTGGAGGCGACCAACTTCGAGGGTGCGGCGCCCTTCACGTCCAAGCAACAACTCGCGATCCGCAACGGAACCGAGGCCATGACGCGCTCCGAGATCGAAGAGGCCATCACGGACGTGCTTGACTGCGTGCTAGACGAAGCGATCGCCGCGCTGCGCCGCTGCCTCGGCGTCGAGATGCGCTCCGTCGAGCTTCGCTCGCGCGCACATCTTGCCAACTACCTGCAGCGCTTCTTTAAGGATGTCAACGTGGAGACCGTCTACGGCAGCACCAATTCCAGATCCGCTCTTCTCCACGCTAGTACAGGCGCAGGCGCAGGCGCAGGCGCAGGCGCCTATCCTTCCGAAGACGAGGCCGAGACGCGGACGGTGACCACGCGCAGGCGCAGCAAAACAGGCGCTCTCGAGCCGAAAGCCATCCATCCCGTCAGCCTGCTGTGGCTCTCCTGCTTGGAGCTGCACGCACCCGTGCTCTGGGACGACGTTGTGGAACTCGTACGCTCTGGCGAGATGGGCACGTCCGGCCTCGACAGGTCCGTGCTCGCGCGCTTGCCGGACAAGTTGCAGCGCGCTCTTATACGCGATTCTGCGCAGGGCGCCTGGATCGAAAATGGCCACATGTTCAGGCTCGGCGGTGAGCTCATAACCTACATGAACATCGCCCTCCCCAAGGCAACCTCGATACCGCTGCGGCCTTTAATGCTGCCGGTGCGCCGCATTGCGGAGCGCCTTCGCCTGGCGGACATCAACATCCTATGGCCACACGTCATGGGCATCATGCTGCGTTGGCCAAACCAAAAGAAGGAACAAGACTTCCTGTCGCGCATGCTGTTCTCATTCGAGGGTGTGGCGGTGCTCCTCATGTTTGCCGTCAGCATCCCTGGACCCTCGTCTTGGGCATTTTTGCGCCCCTCCTGGGCGCCGCTCTGCGTTTCGCACGGCCGTTCCGTCACCCATTTTGATACGACCACCACCAACTACATCGCGCACCCACGCCACGCCGAATCGTTGCGCTCCGAGCTTCGCCGCATGGAAGACCTCGTCTTTTCACGCACCGGCCGCATGCTGCCTCCGCAGCTCGCCGAAGAGCTAGACGTCCTGGACGAGGTCGTCATTGACGCGGCCGACACGCCAGCCCTTGACGACGTCGTCGACGACGACGACGACCATGACGACGACCATGACGACGACGACGGTGGCAACGATAAAGGCAAGAAGAAGCGGGCCTCTGCAAAGGCAGGAGGCGCCGTTGCCGCTGCCCACGATCAAACACCCGAGGCTCGCGCCGGACTCGAGAACGCACAAGACGGCGAGGCAAGGGAGGATGGCGCCGAGGCGCCCTGGAACGACACCATCCCACGCGAGGCCTACGAGGCCGCCTTTACAGATTTCGACAAGCGTCTCAGTGCTGCACTAAGAAGATGGAAACATCTCCTGCGCTTTCTCACCGGCGTTCGCCACGACCGCATCAAGGAGATTGCTTGTGCGCCGCTGCGCAGCTGCCTGGACGGCTTCGAAGACCACTTCCGCCCCGAATTGCAGATGTTGGCCGACGTCGCCGAGGCTCTTCACCTGGACTCCTCCTCGAGTCTTCTCATCGCGTTCCGTCGCCTTATAGCTTCCCTGGGCGTAAGATTGGACAAGCATGTCCCATCCAAGAAGGGTCTGGACCCCAACGCACCACGCGAGCAAGCCATTCTCTCCCTCTGGACCAAGCAGAGTCTCCTGCGCGCGTGGGAGGAGGACGACCGCCGCATGGCGCGCCAAATCAAGGAGGGCAAGGACCCTATGAAATGCTTTGAATACAAGAAGCGTGCCGCTGAAATGGTCGTCGGCGGCATCAATGATGGCCTTCGCAAGCGAGGTGGGCGCCCTTCGGGCTCGTGAACGCAACTTGCAAGAAAGGAAGAAAAAAAAGCACCGTGTGCAGTGCTGCATCAACGTCAAGTTCTTGTGTAATCCATCCTTCTCTGCGCAGACATTGCCTTCTCTGCGCAAACATTGCCGCAGCGCAGGTCTGCACTAATGCACCACCGCACGCTAGCGCATACGTTGTTGGTGCCGCTACGAGCTCTGGAAGTCGCCAAAGTCAAAGTCATCCACGTCCGTCGTCGCGGGCGCCGGAGCTGGTGCTGGTGCTGGTGCTGGCGAGGCGGCGGGTGCCAGGGGTACGCTTGCGAAGCCCTCGCTGCTGCCGCTGCCCAGAGAAAGGTCGCCCAGGGAGCTGGCAAGGCCCGCGGCGCTCGACTCGGCCGGCCACACATCGCCACCGTCGCTGCCCTCGCCAACGCTGCTGCCGCTGCTGCCCACTGTGGCGGTGGTGCTGGCGGTATCGACAGGAGCCCGCACGCGGGAAGAGCTCTTGGGCGGCGCGAGCTTGAGGCCGCCCGAGGAAGCCGGGGCCGACTTCTTGCGCGACTTGCCAGCGCCGCCGATATTGATCTTGACCTTGATGGTTTCGCCGTCCTTGAGCGAACGGTCCACGGCCGGCGGCGCGTCCGCGGGCGGCAGCTCCTGGTCCTCGGCCGCATCGCCGCGCGTGATGCGCCGCAGCTCGTCGTCCAGCGCCGCGCGCAGGTCGAAGGCGCTCTGCCGCTCCTGGAAGCCGATGCCGATGTACGCGTGCCGCTTCGACGCCTCGTCCTCGATGCGCACCACAAAGTACCGCGAGCTATCCACCACGCTTTCCAGAAAGTAGTCCAGCTTCGACGACGGCTTGTTTTGGTCCGGGTCCAGTCGGATCGGGCAGCTCGCGAACAGCTGCGGCAGCTTCGCGCTGTCCTCCGGCACCTGCAAGATCTGCAGGTACACCTTGTCGCCCTTGCTCACCAGCCGCAGCTGGCCCGTCAGCGCCGGCTTGTCGCGGTCCCAGTCCGCGGCATGGTGCCCGCGCGACCCCTGCAGCGGCGGGATCTTGTACACGAAGACCTCCTTGATCGTCAGCAGGTGCAGCTCCGGAGCATCCTGCGCAGCCGCTGCATCCATCCTCGCTGCCTTGCGGCCGCCGCCGCTGCTGCCGCTGCAGCTGCTGCTGCCGCTGCTGCTGCCGCTGCCGCTGCCGCTGCCGCGACGCTCGCCGCCGCCGCCGCCTGCTGTTGTTGTTGCTGCCGCGCGCGCTGCTCGAGCCGCCGGCACGAGCCTTCAGGTTTGCTGGGAACGACGACGACGACGACGACGACGAAGACAACAACAAGAACTTGAACGAGGACGAGGACGTGCGAGGGCGTGCGAGGACGTGGACACGATCGAGGACACACAAAGACAAGGATCAGGACAAGAACTAGGTCAAGGTCAAGGAATGAAAGCAAGGGCACGCAAACAAGGACACGCCGCCTCTTTGCGGTGCGAGAGACCCACCCACCAAGACGAGCGTGCTCACTCTCACCTGCCGCTGCAGTGCTTTGCAAGGCGATTGACGAGGACAAGTCTGCACTCGTTGAATGGTGGAAATCACGGCGGAGAGCTTACGATGCTCCGGAGCTGCGCTGCGGAGTAAAGACAACGCGGCAGTCTGGCGTGGCGCGTGGAGAACAAGGTGAGCGAAGAGCATCACGCGCGAGCAGTTTGTCTCATTGATGCATGCTCTACATCTACTAGAGCGAGGCAGGAAAGGCGAGGGAGACGTGAGCCGACCAGTCTAGCTAGCTAGCTCGCCAAGCGGCAATTCCAGGCAGGGAGGCGGCGTCACATCTTAGGCGGTGGTGGCAGGTTGAAAGCGTAGGAGGATGTCATCGAGCTGCTGCTTGAGGCGCTGCTCGTCGGCACGGGTGGTGTCGAGCTCGGAGTTGAGGTTTGCGAGCGCCTCCTGCTCTCCCGCGAGGCGCTGGCGGAGCTGCTCAAGACGCTCCTTCTTACGGGCACAGACGGCCTCGGTCACAAGGCTGCTCGGGTCCGCGCCGGTTGCAGCCGGCCTGCCGGCGTCCTGGGACTGCACGCGCCGCCGCTCAAAGAGCTGGTCCAGGCGCTGCAGGGACGCGTCAATCTTGAACTCCTCGCAAATGTCCTGAAACTCGAGCTGCTCGCGCGCCAGCGCGCATGCAGGGTCAGTCCTCCTGCCGTCAGCTGCGCTCGTCTGCGCGGCACGTACCTTAAGGTTGCGTGGGACCTGCTCCATGAAGAGCCGCTGGTACACGAGCAGCAGATGGTGCTCCTTGAAGCGCTTGGACGTGCGCAGCACCTCCTCAAAGCTCGCCTTGGCGTCCTCCTCCGTCACGCCCTTGAGCAGGATCGCGGACACCACCTTGCCATACACCTGCGTTGTCGAGCGAGCGCGAGCGCCCCCGCGTCAGTCGTCCTCGTCCTCGTCGCCCGGGGCGCCCTGCCCGACGCCATCACCATGCCCGACGCCATGCGCGCGACCTCGACCTCGCATCAACGCCAGCTGCGCCGGCTGCGGCAGCGCGGCTCGACCTACCTCGCGCAGGCGCTCCATGCGCGCCGAGCCCTCGTCGGACGCCTCCATCGTGCGCGGCGCGGCGCGGCGTCTCGGCTTGGGCTCTGTCTGCCGCGCTCGACGGTTATGCAGTGCAGGCAGGGCGTCAAGTCGGAGACCTCGCTCCAAAGTGGTAACGAGGTGGAGCTGGAGGCTCCAGCTAGCTTGGAGACTCACCGTCACTGCCGGTGCGAGGCGCTCGAGGCGAGACGCCGCCGCGCCGCGCCGGGCAGGGCTCGTGGCCGTGGCCTCATTGCCGAGCACGAAATGCGGCAGGAGTCGAGAGACCTAGTGGTGGTGCAACGTGGCGACATGACTCGAGGACCAGAACGAAAGACGAGGCCTCCGAGGCGCGCGTGCTGGATGTGAACATGATGCGTTTACTTGTGAAGCCGGGCTGTGCAAGCGGGGGAACCATGTGTTCCCTCTGAGCAAGTACTTTGTCGTGCTCGGCTGTGTCGAGCGCGTCGCGGACCTGGATGAGCTCAACCGTCGACTATGCGAGCCCTCCATTACGCTCGAGCGCTCGAGAGCCACGCAGAGTCGCAGACGCTTGCTCGCCGTGAACGGCGCCTTCCAGAGAACACGCTAGCACAGTTCGTCCTCGCGCGCTTGTTGTCGAGCCCGGCGGCAGCGATGATCAAGACGCCCTCAGCAGAGGCGTGGCCGGTACATTCGATGCCAGCAAAGTCTCCCCCGCACCATGAACCTCTTGTCTTTTTGGGCAGCGCCAAGTGCCCGCCCATGGACGAGCTCGGCGGCAACGGCGTGGACGGTGACGAACTCCTCGTCGGCGGCGTCCAAGAGCGTGCACAGCCTGCAAGGTGGACGCAAGCTCGCATCGCGAACCTCTCGTCTGTCAGGAAGCGCGCAGTCGCCGTGGTCGAGCTCGGCGACGGCCTTCGAGTCGCCGACGGCGCACTCGTCGCGCAAGTTGGAGGAGTACTAGAGCTCGTCCGCGCAAGCAAATCTCCTCCCTTCCTTTCTTCGTGCGCGGCGCGGCGGCGCGGCGGCGGCGCTGGGCGCGTGGAGGGCGGCAGCGGGATGCTGGCGCAGGCCGCAGCAGCCGTTGGCGCGCGCGGAGTCGCGGCATGGCGCGGCGGGGCCGCGGCATGGCGCGGCGGCGCGGCCGCGCGGGTGGGGCGCGCGGCCGGGCTGCGCGCGTGGAGCGCGGCGGCGGGCGACGCGGCGGCGGGCGGCAGGGAGCGCGCGCAGAAGTTGATCTCGGAGAACGAGAAGCGCCTGGACGGCAAGGCGCTTCTGCAGAAGCTTGAGGCGCTGACCAAGGACGGGTCGCGCGGCAGCAAGCGCGCGCGCGAGCCGGAGACCATGAGGTTGACGCGGCAGGACGGGGAGGTCTTCGCGCTGCCGCGGCTGCCGGCGCCGCTGTCGAGCCACCCGCAGGTGCGCAAGACGTTCATGCAGCTGCGCGACCTGCAAGAGTCGGTGGTGCGGCGGCTGCAGCGGTTCGAGGTGAGCCCCGAGGCGCGGGGCGTGACGTACAGCGGGCTGCTGAGCCACTTCCAGGTGGTGACCATGCTGAAGGACGCGGACACGGAGTTCGAGCGCAGCATGGACTATTTGGACAGCAAGCTGCAGGCGATGGAGCCGTCGGCGGCACGGCGCGCGGCGCAGGACGACTGGTGCGACATCTTCCATGCATGGGCCACCATGTTCGCGTCGCCGTACTTCCAGGGCGAGCGCTTCATGCGGCTCGATATTGGGCGGCGCGCTCTGAGCATTCTCGGGCCGGCGTATCTGTTGAAAGACAAGTCAGGCTTGCTCTCGTCGACGCCAGAGTTCCTGCCAAGCTTCCCTATGTGGTGGGAACCGCACGTGAAGGACACCTTGACGCCAGCCCTCTGCGCTGACCGCGATCGGCTCGTAAGCAGCTTCATCGACTACCTGTCCAAGGGCAGCACGGAGTCGACGCGCTGGCTCGCGCGCGGCACCTCCTCGGAGCGCGAAAACGGCCTCACATATCTGCTCGTTGTCATTCGGCAGCTCGCAATGCACTCGATGCTGCTGCAAACCGATTTGCCGTACGACTTGCTCTCCGAATCGCTGGGGGCCATTTGCGCGGAGTTGGAGACCAGCATCTTCTTCGGCAATATGCACCGCGCCCGCCTCTTTGGCACGGACGCCGCAGTCGAAACCGTGCTTGCCAGTCGCCGCGCGGAGGACAACGAGATGGCGAGGCTCTACGTGAGGCCCCCGATGGGTGTGCCCATGAGCTTGAAGCCTGGCATGTACATGAAACCATTTCCGACGGCCGAGGATCAAGTACACTACCACGTCAAGGACGCCGAGGTCTACTTTTGCCACATTCTCCCGGAGAGCACCGAGCGAAAGTCTCGGCACGCGTGGATTCTCCTTCGCCTCTCCTACGTCTATGAGACGAGCTACGCGACCATGTTCGGCGATGAGATCGACCTCCTCCTCGACGACACCAGCGCGCTTCCACCCATGGAGCATTCACGAACGCGTTTCTTCTCCCTGGAAATCGACCTGCCGCGCGACGTCATCGCGTTCGTTTGCGCCGGCGCCGAACGCCCCTTTATGGAAGACCTCGCCAAGCCGCCCTTCAACGCGCGCGTCACGGGCGTGTACGAAGAGGACCAGCGCTTCAAGCTGCTTCAGCTCGTCCGGGACATTGCCAAGGACTCCCTCACGCGCAATGAGACCACCAACACCACCGCCAAGGCTCCCCTCGGACCCCCGCCCTTCTACGACCGCTTTCAAGACGACCGGTCATCTGACGGTCATCATGACCCCCGGTAGCCAAAAGCCCACCTGTACTCTGGTCTACTCTGACATTCTCCGACGCTCCTCCGCCAGAAGCGTGAGTGGCGCCGCTTGCTGCCGACCCGGACGAAGTCACGCAAGGCCCGGCCCGCGCAGCGACGACCCCGCGTCCACCACGACGCCAGCCGCGATGCCAAAGCTCACGGGCCGCCAGAACCCGGCCCTTGCGCAGCCCGGAGCAGCCAGAGTCCCGCCCTCGAGCAGCCCGACCTCGCGGCCGCCGCAGCCCGCCGCTCCCCGTCCTTGCCCAGCTCGTCCCACTCGTACCCGCGGTCCTCCTGGGCCACGTCCTCGCCGAGGCTCCCGAGCGCCCCGCGCCGAGCGCCGCGGCCGGCAGGCAGGCGGGCGGCCGGGCGGGCGGCCGGGCGGCCGGGCGGGGGGGGGGGGGGGGGCGGGCGAGCGAGAGAGCGAGACGGGCAGCGGCGGCGCGCGGCACCGGACCAGCGCAGAGCCTGCGACGGG